>LZPO01055075.1:557724-571266 GCA_001675575.1 Neotoma lepida
AATGTTGGGGCATCCATTCTTTAGCCTACAGGCCTAGAGTCGCTCAGTCACTTCTCTCTGTGTCCCGTAGAANGTCTGCANTNTCCTCTGCAAAGCAGGAACCCGAAGGACCATCTTGTCTTGTAAAGTTCAGTGGTCACCTTCCTATGGGTCTTGCATGTCCAGTTTACATAACATTTTTTCAAGCAGTTCAGGCAAGAACAGTTTCTTGTCCAAATGGCTATTTTTGTCANGAAGAAGATAAACTCCATATGNAGNGTCTTCNANGCCCATCTTTATCTTTAAANTAAATTGGTGCTGCCAGGAGCAGACGTGTCTCACTGTCCAGGAAGTCTAAGTTTTTAAAACATTTTAAATGCCATATTCTGTAGGTCTTTGAAGTGTTTGAAGATTACCTACCTAATTGAAATATATCTATTATACCTAAAAAACTTAACTAACATGACTATATATTTGACTATCATAGAAGACNAATTGTTAATCTGTATTTCTTAATTATCCATTANAATTTAAATGAGTTAAACAAACATAATACCTTAAATAAGAGTAGAAATATACATATAGTATAACAAAATCAACTNTAAACTTTTACCAACAAACTAAAATCTATACCAATGTAAAACATTTTAAACAAGTTGTTTTTTAAAAGTAGGTTCAACAATCCACCCTTTTATCTTNTCATATCTATATATNCTATTTTCCATATCATATCCCCCCTTTTTTAGAAAGAGATTGACTATGACCAATAACAATTTGTAACCAACAATCTAAACAAAGACAAACATCAANAGTACATTTTTTGGGAATGTGGGAGTAGTTTAGGCAGTGAGATTTTACTCTGTGTAGATTGGTACCAATAGCGTACAGAAAGGCATCCCCATCATATGAGCAAGGGCCAAGTGTTCACTGGAGGTGTCCAGACCCCAGATGCCCACCTGTGGAGCTGCTCCTGAGGGACGGTAGTGCAGGAAGCTCCCCTCCCCCCGCATGTGTGAACTTTTGTTCTCAGGATCTCAGTGACCTACATCCTGACATGCTGTTACAACCTCATTTATTTCCTGCAGAATGTGACAAGCACTGTTGGTTGTAAACAAAAGACTCCCAGGCAGAGTGTGGCTCAAATTCAACTCACATTCCTCAGCCTCTTCCTCCCCATCACATAAACCACACAAGAATGACAGAAGAGATGCAGAAACAGGGAAGGTGAAAGACATGATATTGTTAAAAATAGGAGTCAAGGAGCTCAAGAGATGGCTCAGCAGGTAAGAGTGCATACCNCTCTTGCAGAGGACCCAAGTTTGATTCCCTTCACCCACACTGGGTGGCTCACAACCCCAGGGGCATCCCAAGTCTCTGGCCTCCATGGGCACCTGCACTCATATGCACAACCCTTCACACAGATTCACACACATATACATAACTTTAAAAAGAATAGAAATAAAATATTTAAAAAATAGAATTCAATTCTAAAGGAAGAAACCTCTGAAATGGAAATGAGGCTGTGGGTCCCAGGGGCTCTGGGTGCAAAACAGACCTATGGGCCTAGATTCTAGAGGATAAAGACAGTCATGGTACCCCAGTAAAGGCAGAGCCACATTCCATGGCAAATGACACCAGAACCAAGCTCACTGGGGCAGAGTAGGCAGGGAACCACCTCCTCTCCTCAGAAGCTGGTGGGAAGTCCTACCAAGTGCTGCCTGATCCCCCCACATGGGTGCAAAAGAAGGAGGCATAGCAATGACAGGAGACTACAAAGTGGTCTTAACCTAGCCCTACTTCCTGCCCCTGTGGCCTTGGTCATGTGACTTTGTGGCTTCTCCCATCATCCTGAATCTGAGCTGGGCTGCTGGCTTGATCTGGCTGAAAAGATATGATAGAGGTGAAAAGAAACTTT
Source organism: Neotoma lepida (assembly GCA_001675575.1). Taxonomy (NCBI): domain Eukaryota; kingdom Metazoa; phylum Chordata; class Mammalia; order Rodentia; family Cricetidae; genus Neotoma; species Neotoma lepida. The sequence goes on from LZPO01055075.1 coordinate 559,619, forward strand.
TTCCAGGTCAGGCCTTCGGAGACTCTAAGACAACATGGGGGGTTCATAAGAAGTCAACAATTAGGTAAATAGCAGATGCTGGGAGATGGTCAGAGGCTGCAGTCTACCTTGGCCTGACAGCTCTCTCAGAGNTCAACAACATGGAGGACTCCCTCCTCAGCAAGACTTCCTNCTCTCTNCCTGCCCTTATTTGGAGTCAGTCTCTAGGCTCAGAGGCATAACCTTATCTGAAAGCTGTCCCTAAGCCTGGATGCCTGATTTATCTCTAGTATGACCCTTGGCATAGTTTCCTGCTAGAGCTTCTCCCCCTGCTGCCCATACAGTAGTTAGACATTTTGCTAGGAACATTACGATAGGACCATGCTTCCACAGATGATAACTAAGACTTGTATTAGGAGCTTTATGATACAAGCATGCTATTTAATGCAAACTAGATGATTCTGCAGCTACTGTCTCCAATTCCATATATTCCCTATACTCTGGAATAAAGTTGAGCTGACTCACTGAAGCTGTCTCCCGAAGAGCTACCTCTGTTGACCAACAAGCTGTCCGATCCTGCTCACTCAATTCTGTTCCCACCTTCATTGTAGACCAGTGGCCGACAATCCCCGAGGGAGGAGAACCACAAACAGACTCTTGTGAGCAATCAGAAGTCCAAATGATGATGTCAGAAGGAAAACACCATTTGCCTAGAATATTATACCCTGCTCAACTATCACTCCAGGGAAAGAAGAAAACAGAGACAATTTAAGACATCCAAATACTGAGAGCTGACCACCCTTGACCCTTACCATACCTACAGAGTATAAACTAAGGATGAATTCAGCAAGAAAAAGTGTGAACCCTGAAAAAGGAATGGGGCACAAAAATGGTGGTGAGCAAGATACCAGTAAAATCTGTTGGCAATTTTAATTAACCCTTGACAGTAAAATAAAAATAATAACAACTAAAACGTTTTGAACCCAAATTCTAGAACACAATAAAAAATATAGAGCAAATACTGGGCACCATTAAATGAGGTTACAATGCTTATCATATCAGTAGATGTAAAAGATACCAAATATATAAAGATCTAAATAGAAAAAAAATAATTTAGAATGCNCATTAAAAGGTTAAGGATATAAGCACATTAGCAGGGCAGAAAGAGAGGGGTGGCAGGAAGAATGCCCAAAATGAGGTGGTAGAACCATGTCAGCAACTGCAATAAGTATAAGCCAATTAAAGCCACTGTGAAATGGCCGGCTCAAATAAGAAAATCGCACTGGGCTGCAGAAACAGTGTGGCGTTTGTTTACTACTTAAAATATACAGTGTATTGTTTATGGGCACAGGCGTCTGTAGTAAGATATAAAAATAGGGATGGGGAAAATGCAGCAACATCCAGCTAGCACTGTGACTGCAGAGAAAACGGATTGCCAGGACGGTGGAAGGCAGCTCTTCCTTCTGCACAAATAGTTCTTTGAAAAATAAGATCTGGAGGGGAAATATTCCAATTCTTCAATTCCAACTGTGGATTTAAGCAGTATTCGATCTATAATGAGTCTTGAGGGGGACAGTGTGTTTGAAATGCGTTGTCACAGTATGTAGTTTGGAAGAAAGAATGGAAAATGCCTGGAAGGCACAAAAGGACTCTAAGTTAGAGTTTCTCCTGTGATAGACTATGCAAAAGCAACATGGGTAGGAAAGAGCTTATTTCAGCTTACACTTCCAGGTAACAGTCCATCACTGAGGGAAGTCAGGGCAGGAACTCAAGCAGGGTAGGAACCTGGAGGCAAGAACTGAAGCAGAGGTCATGGATGAACANTGCTTACTGGCTTGCTCTTCATGGCTTGTTCAGCCTGTTTTCTTACACAACTCAGGACCACCTACCTGCCCAAAGGGTGGCACTGTCCACATTAATCAGGGCCCTCCCACATCCATCATAAATCAAAATTCACCACATGTTTGTCCACAGACCAATCTTGGGGCATTGCCTCAACTGAGATTCCCTCTTCTAAAATGACTTTAGCTTAAGTCATGTTGGCATAGACTGTAAAGCCAGCACAAGGAGGGGTGGATCTACTCTGTTTTGACATCTTGGAGCCTTGCTGACCCTGGAATGACCTTCCTAGAGTGGGACTATTTTTTTGAGATAACCAACAACTTTCCTGTGAGATTTTTGTCTGCAGAGGAACCGACCTAGAGCCCAGGCCAGGAGCCACCTCATTTACTGGGCCCACTCTCCAGTTCACCATCCACGTGCCTGCCTTAGTCACTTTCCTGTTGCTATAATAAAACACCTTAATAAAAGNAANGTAAGGAACACAGGGTTTATTTTGGCTCACAGTTCGAGGGTACAGNTCATTGGTAGGAAGTGATGGAAGCAGGAACTTAAGGGCCATACTGTACCCACAATCAGGAAGCAGTGCTCAGCCTGCTTTCTCCCTTTCATACAGTCTAAGATCTAAGGCCAGGGAATGATGCTGCCCACAGTGGGCAGGTCCTCCCATCTCGATGAACCCAGTCAAGATAATCTCCCACAGGCATGCCCAGAGGTCCATCTTCAAGGTGATTGTCGATCTCATCAAGTTGACAACTGAGATTAGCCATCACAGCCACCATTTACCTGCCCCAATCAGCCAGGGCTTGACACAAGCCAAGGCTGTTTCATACAATGCCCAACATCAACTGTTGACATTTTTAAACAAACTGCTCCTAACCTCCTGCTGGCCCAGCCTCTTTCAGTATGTGTGTGTGTATGTGTGTGTGTGCGTGTGTGTGTGTGTATGTGTGTGTGTATGCATACACCCCACCCTGAGGAGGTCAGATGAAGGTATCAGATTCCTTGGAGCTGGAGTTGCAGGCTTCGCCTGGGTTTTGAGAATTGAACTCAGATTTTCTAAAAGAACAGTGCACACTCTTGGCCAATGACCCCTCTCCAGCCCCTCCACCTTATTCTTTGAACCTAGAGCTCATTATATGACAGAGGTCACCCCTGTCCTGCCTCCCAGGCTGGGATTACACGCTCACACCGCCACACCCAGCTTTTCATGTGGTACTGGGGATCTGAACTCTGATCCCTCATGCTGTCAGGGCAAGCACTGAACCCACTAAGCTATCCCAGCCCAGCATGTTCCGTTCTTGCCTGGAGAAGCCACCGCTTCCTACCCTCTCTCCCCTTCACTCTCTGGGCCTCCTCACCGTCCTGCTGCTTTCGCACATGGTCCTGCCTGCAACGGCCCCGCCTTGGGAAGCCTCTTGCTTTCAGAGAACTGTAAGATCCTGTTTCATGTCTGTGACTTCTGAGTCGCATTGTGCCTGCTAAAAACAAATCCGGGAAACCATGAAATGAGAGAGAGAAGGAGCAGGGAGGGGTAGTGCCAAGAAGGAGGGCACATGTGAAGATCGATTAGATAGATCTGGACCAGAAACGGAGACAGAAAACTCAGTCCATCCAAAGACTGGTTTCTTTTATTCCAGGTCTCAGTGATTTTTATTGTCCAGAAACAGATTCCTGGGACACATAAGNCTTCTCCCTGCCTATACAGCTCTCTCAGANNGGCACAGCTCTGCCCTGCAGCCTTCTCTGTCACAGCCTTCTCCCTGTCTNGGCTAGCCTGACAGACNCAATGNTTCCAGCAAAATGACCTATGCTTCCAACAGGCTTGTCCCTCAAAGCAGCCACAGGTAGGCTGACACATCTGTCTGCNTCATCTGGTGACTCCTGGGGATTCTGTCCTCATCCTCNCNGATCTCTGGTCCCCAACAGGGAACTACAGACATCTGGGCAGATGTTGATGAAAACCAGCTTTCACCTCACAGGGAGTGAGAGATAGTTTATTCTGGAGTCAAGTATGAGTGACCACGGCCCAGGAACACAGCTTCAGGTTGCCTCAAATAACATGTTTCAATGTGGATATGGTTTCATGAAGCTTTTATAGTTACAGAACAGAAGAAAGTCATAAATCAAGTCACTTTTCAGATACATCAGTGGGAACATCAATAAAGCAGGTTGGAGCAGAGAAATCTCACAGATAGGTCTCAGGTGCTTTCTCATGATATTTTTAGCTTTGGGGTTGGTGGTTTCACATGGAAATCATGGGGGTGTTAAGTCAGACACTGAGGTCAGCTATTCAGGGTGTGAAGGGGANAAACTAGCCTCAGATCATTTGACTCTGGATCTGCAACATTCCAACTCTGCAATCACAAACTTCTAGTCAGCAGATCAGNAGAACTTTNAATACCTATGTGGCTTTTTTCCTAGGAGCTTCAGATCACACAGGAGAATTAGATGACCCNTCTATACCACAGGGACATAGAGTTTTCCTCCTAGAGCAACAAGCNCCAGAATGAAGACAGACACAAATCCATCTGTGCCAGACACAGCAGCGTGTGCCTGTAACATCGGCCATGCTCTTAGTGGGGCCTGTGACCTGGCACCAACTGAAGTGGAGCCTANAGTGATTAAAGCATCTAGGTTTAAACACACCTACAAGGGNGCTTTTGCTAGGCTCCTTTTAAAAAGCAGTACACAGTGAGGGGTGGTCTGGGGAAAGAGCAAANCAAGCATATGCATTTATNCTGTCTGCAGGTTCTGCCCANGTCCATGTTGTNGACGATTATTTATTTNCCCCAAGAACACTTACCATTACTATTGTTGTTGTTGTTATTGTTACTTGGGATTTGCTACAGANTCTCACTATTTAGCTCAGGCTGGCCTTGAACTCACAGTCCTCCCACTTCAGCCTCCCCAGTACTAAGATCACAGACATGTGTCACCACCACATTCAACTCAAGAATATGTTAGGAATTGCTAACATGTTTGTAGAAAAACCCAATATCCTAGCAATGTATGAGGAAGGCAGTGAAGCTCTCTCNCTCTTCCTCGCCTTCCAGCTTTAGGGGTTCTGACCACAGCCCAGACCTTGCCATTCCAGCCATCTGGCTCTCGGGCATGCCCAGAACCACGCAGCCACCTACACATGCATTTAATTTGCCCCTGCAAAGTGTTCTATAAGAGAGGGAGAGGTATGTCCCCAGAATAAGGGTAAATGTGGAGAAGGTGCCCTGGGTCCTGGCACCAGCTCTGCCATTCTCCATGGTGACTTCAGACAGGTTCTCACATAGCTTGTGCCCCAGTTTCTTGGTGCTCCTAGATAGTGCTTCCTCCTCAGCAGATGCTAAGAGTGAAAGAGTGTGCAAAGAGCCAGGAACAATGCCTGACACATGGAAATCTAAGACGTTGCATGGTCCATTTCACACACAGAGCANGGCTCAGAANGCACAAGTGACTCCTGAGTCCAACAGATAGTTGTGAAAGTGAAGCCATGGGCACCGTCCCCTACCCAGGACTGAAGGTGAAAGTGAAGCCACGGGCACCGCCCCTACCCAGCACTGAAGAAGGCCCTGTGAAGCTGCCATGGATATCTGGCATGTTCCACATTTTCCAGTGCTCCTGGAAGGTGGCAGAACCTTCTGGAGGTGGGGCCTCATGGGAAGAAATGAGTTCATGAGTGTGTCCTTGNAGGAAATGCTGGGTCTGACTCTTCTTTTACTTATTCATTTATTTTTTTGCTTTGGGGTCATCCTGGGCCCAAAACAATAGAGCCAAGCAAGCAAGAAGTGAAACTATGCCCCTCCTCACTCTCTCTCTCTCTCAGTGTCTCTCTCTCTCTCTCTCTCTCTCTGTGTGTGTGTGTGTGTGTGTGTGTGTGTGTGTGTGTATGTCCATGTGCATGTGAAGGCCAGAGGTCAACCAACATTGGCTGCTATTGCTCAGGTGCTGTCCACCCTGTTTTTGAGGCAGGGTCTCTCACTGGCCTGGAACCCTCCAAGTTAGGTAGGCTGACAGACCAGTAAGTCCCAGGGATATGCCTGGCTCCCACCCCGGTGTCTCCAACACTGAAATTACAAGGGTACACCACCACGTCCAGCTCTTTTTTTTAAAGTGTGTGTGTGTGTGTTTGTGTATTATATGCATGTATGTGTGTGTTATATGTGTGTATTATATACATGTATGTGTGTAGTGTGTGTGTTTGTGTGTGTTATATGCATGTACGTATTATATGTGTATGTGCACACGTGTCTCTGTGTCTCTCTGTGTGTGTTATATGCATGTACATGTGTATTATGTGTGTGTGTGTGCTTGCTTGTGCAGGCACATATGGAGGCTGAAGGCTGACAGCAGGATGTCTTTCTCTGACCACCATGCTCCTCATTGTTTGAGGTANGGTCCCTCACTGAACTTGATGCCTGCTGTTTCAGCTAGACTGGCTGACCAGCGAGCCTCCTGGATCCAACTGTCTCTGTCCGAGCTCTGATGTCACAGGCACAAGCTGCTGTGTCTGGCTTTAATATAGATGATATGAATCCACACTCAACTCCTCATGGTCATGCTTCTGGCACTTTCTCCACTGAGCCATCTGCCNAGGAACCCTCACTATTTAAACATGCATTCTGGGAATCGAACTCGGATCCTCATGATGCAAGGTAAGTACTGACTGAGCGTTCTCCCACCTCCAACCTTCCTCCTTTTCACTGAATGACCTCAGGAATCTTGTCACAGTGACAGAAAGCTAAGGATGACAAAGCCATGGGGTGCTCTGGGGTGCTACTCTGCCCTCATTCTCCCAAGTGCCTTAAAAGTCTTTAGACCTTTGTTTTATGTCTTCTCCCTCTCTTGCCCTGCTGCTTCTTCTATCTGCTCCATGCACTGTAGAAGGGGAGCCATGCATGACAGAGCTGGCTCACAACAGAGACTCACAACCCTAAACCAGGACCTGGGCACTGAGGGGACACTAGGCAGAGCTGTANCCCACAGCTGGAGCCCAGTGACCTCTTCCACTTCATCTATTCGGAGATCTGACATTCTTGGCTAGGCTCTGGGGAGTGGAGGGGCTGCATAAGTGAGGGGGCACAATGTGGACATGCCATGCTTTTCGGATTCTGACGTCGTGGTTAGTGTCACTTAAGGATGAAGGCATTTTTTTTCTCAATCTCCCCACTAGCAGGATGCAGATCTGGGTATCAACAACCCCTTGGACAGTTTGTTTCCCTCCTAAACCTGCACCTCGGACCCTCATAGCCACTCACAGCCCCACTCCTCCACTGGCTCAAATGGGGTGGGTGGCATTTAAACAGGTTCCAAGCACAAATCCCCTTCATGAGAGAGGCCCACGAGTTTGTCAGACACATATGTGTCTGAACACTTAAACTGTGCTGCAAAGCCAAGCCATATCAGTGACAGTGTGCGTATGGACCCACAGGGACCCAGGGAAGCACAGCTGTCGTCCCTGAAGGAGAGGCCGAGCCTCAAGAACAAGGTGCAGTGTGGCTCAGAGAAGTAAAGTAAACAAAGGGCTGATGGTGCCCTGAGGAGAGTGCCCCAACATAGCTCAGGAGAGTTGGTGACAGGGGTAGGTATGGGGCCCCATGGACCAGAGAGGGGCTCACAGAGAACTCAGAGCTGTTTGTGGGGTGGAGGTAGGGGGGGTTCTGGATCTTGTCTGAACTTGGATGGGGCTTCTAGATGAGGGCCCAACTAGGGTTCTGGTTGAAGGTCAGCCTCAGCAAGGACAGCGGGAGTTCAAGGACTAGGTACAGGGGTGTGTCAAATCAATACCGGCAGGGGTGGGGACAGGGACTGGGGACAGCGGTGGAGGGGCATCGGAGAGCTGGACATGAAGCTAAGCTGTGTGACCTTGATGTTACCACTTACCATTCTGAGCCTCTGCTTCCTTGTCTAAAAAAAATGGGACAACATCCAATTCAACTGGGCTCTACATCAGAGCAAAAGTAAGAGAAGCATTTAAAAGAGTGGCCTGCTCAGTAGACATGAGTGCTCAAAAGAGCAGCTGCTACTTAGGTCCTTACCATTAATATACATACATGTGACTTTTGCCCATGCCTGTCAGAGGCCTGTGTCCCCAAGGCAGTCACCCCGGCTAATTACTACAGCTCTAGGCTCTGGGCTCAAACATTACAAAGACCCTACCTTTATTACCCAGGATTCCTCCAAATGGCTTAATAGCAGGGGCCTTGGAATAGGAACTACTTTGTGGGTAATTACTGGGTTTGCTGCCTTTCTACTGCAGTCTTGACTTTGGAGGAGATATATCATAGTCATTGGGCCTGTATTTAATTAAGCAGACAAAAGCACATTTCGGAAAAACACGGTATCCTGAAACNGTGGCAAAAGACTCTTCCTTCTAAGGGAGACCCCCACACACACACCCCTGAAGTCTGTTGAACACAGCCCCACCTCACCACCATGGTGGGTGGGCAAGCCATGTGCTCTGCATTTTGTTGCTTGGGGCTTGAACTTGACTGATGAATCAAGGAGGAAGAGCANAGGAAGAAAGCGTGGTACCCAGGGCCCCTAACTATGACCTTTTCTATTTAGATCGCTTTCCTATTTTATAAAGAGTCTGACTCTTAAAAAAAACTATTAGCTAGGCTTTGTGCCACAGAAACAAGATGTGAGAAAGACTTAGAAATCNGAACTGTTGAAGAAGAGTTCATGGAACGTAACAGATGCTATGTCCAGTAGAGCGGAGCCCGACAGAGACGTCAGCAGGAAATGTGCTGATCAGGGAGGTCCCAGCTAGCTCAAAAACTGTTATTTGAATGCTGGGCTGGAAAATGCCAACGTTTGCCCAAGTCAATAAACATCAGACTGATATTTCATTGGAATCCGAGTCTGATTTTTCAATATTGATTTTTGTGAAGTCGATTTTGGTTGGAATTACCTTTTCGAACTGTTGTTCCTGTGGGGTCAAATGTCAACATTTATTTTTCCGAACTTTCCTTCCTGTGTGGGGGGGTGGTCCTGGACCACTCTACAACAAAGCTTTGGGTCCTGGAGTTCCCAGTTTTGCTTGTTTCTGTTTGNGGACCTTGATGGTGAATGCAAAATGCTTATCATTGGGTCTTTAGGATTCCTGTTGGACTACAAATGAGATATCTGCATGCATCTCCTTTAGGAGAACTTGAGGAGATGAAGGGTTACCATGTAGGTGAGGGACGATGGTTCACTGGGATGTAGCTGGAAGTTTTCCCAAGCCAGGAGCAGACTTCCGCAGAAACCCAAGCTCACAGTTCAACTCTTGTGTGACCTTTACAAGTCATGTATTTTTCTATGCTTTGTTGTGCCCATGTGTAAAATGGGGACAACATCTACTTAAAGGTTAAGAGAAACAAGGGCACGTGAGCAGCCTGGCCCAGAGCCTGGCTCACAAGTGGTAGTCTGCCAATGTCAATCTCTTTCTAAACCCCTGATTTAGTGCCACTTTGCTGCTTGAATTTTATTGAAAATGCTTCAAAGTCACAGAAAAGTATAAAGAGTAATACAATTAAAACTCAAATATCAGGCTGCTGGTGGTGGCTAACGCCTTTAATCCTAGCACTCAGGAGGCAGAGGCAGGCAGATCTCTGTGAATTTGAGGCCAGCCTGGTCTACAGAGCAAGTTCCAGGAAACAGAGAAACCCTGTTTCAAAAAACCTCCCCAAACAAAAAATTAAAACATTCATATATTGGACCTGGAGAGACAGGTGAGTGGGTAAGAATGCTTGCCATGCAAACATGGGAACCAGAGTTCAAATCCCCAGCACTCATGTAAAAAGCCAGCTGTGACCTTGGGTGTCTGTAACCCCAGCATTATGCAGGCAGAGACAGAGGATCCCTAGGGCTTGCTGGCCACCAGTTTAGCTCCAAGTCTATGAGGGACTCTGTCTTCAGTGAGTAAGTGACTGTGGTAGATAGTGTTAGAGCAGGACACCCCATGTACTCCTCTGGCTTCTGTGTGCATGCATGGATGGACACACACCCACACACAAATGTTCACATATACCACAAACACACACACACATACACACACACACACGCATGCACNCACACACACTCATATGAATAAAAAATATAGAATAATTTAAAATCCCTCATACACCTGTTATGTACTTAGTGATTATTAATACTCCCCCATGCTTGCCTCCTCCGTCCCCACAGTTGAGAGTAGCAACATGGGAGCACTTCACCCTAACACTTTGAGTATTATCTCTGAATCTGCATCCTCCTCTGCACACACATCCTCTTCACACACTTTAAGACAGTGATATTATTAAAACAGTATTCAAAATAAACCCATATTTAAATTTTCCCAATTTTTGATGCATATATTTTATGCTGATTGCCTAATCTCAGAGTAAAAATAAAACCCCACATTCTATTGGCCAGCCAACCTGACCCCAAAGGTTTGAATGGTTTTGGGGAGAGGACATTCCTCCTGGGCAAGCAGGAAAGAGACAGCAGATATGAACCTGGCAACTTCAGAGGGAAAGCAGCCCTTGGGACCGGGTTCTGGGCCTCCCACCTCTTCCCTACAGATGTTTCCGCATCTTCAGAGGAGAGCTTGCACAAGACACCCCTGCATCCCAAAGGACCATAATGGAGAGCGCTGAGTCGGGACTGCGGACTTTAGGCGTCACACGGTACTCAGGTTGAATTGCCCTGGAATTCAGCAAACCACCTTACCTCTCCGAGCCTCAGTTTCCTCTTCTGCAAAATGGGTGTGTGTAATGAGTGCCTACCTCCTAGGGCTGTGATTAGAGATAAATGTTATATTCTTGGGAAGGCTGAGGCCCAACAGCAAGCATACAGGACTGAGAGACAAAAGCTCTTGTTGTTACTCGGAGAAATCGCAGACTCTACAATGGCAGCCCTCATCTGCACAGCAATTATCCTCAGCATATGAAGAGCCCTTCACAGTCAATGAAGTACTTTCTCCATTATCTCCTGGGGAAGACACAGCAGTCCAGGGAGGTGGCCCACGTGGGACAATTATCCCCACTTGAGAGAGGAGACCCTAAGGCCCAGAAAGGCTAAACAGGTTGACTGAGGTTGCCAGCTGCCTAACAGAAGTTTCCAGCTCCCATCCTGTTGCCATGGCATCATATAGCGTGGCTCTTCATCCGTCCCCTCCTTGATGGCCTCATCTTGGCTCGTTTCAGTCCATTGAATGTCCAGCTGAATCTGGGCAGTTCTGTGTCCAGTAGGATTGTGGGGAAGATGCCGCTTCAGGGACTTGGTCCCCACATTTCAATGACACATGAGCCCTCCTGCTGGTGGGCNCATCATGCTGCAAACAGGCATGGGAGAACTGGGAGTGTCCATCACTGGGCCCCTCTCCGTGAGCCTGCTAGGGGCTCCTTCAGCACACACTCTCCTGTCACATGGAGGCAAAGGATTCACTAAAAATTGGGTCCCATTTCCAAGGACTCACTTTTTAAATCAAACTACAAAGTCAGTGTGAAAAATGGCTTTCCATTTGTCTTGATTTTCATTTCCTCAAACAGAAGGCATATGACGCTCAGCAAGATCGATGCTTCTCGGTAATAATGTGTCCATAGACATCCGGTGCTGAAAGCCCTCACAGAGGAGGGATGGGAGCTGATCTGGCTACANGCTGCATCAGCCACGTTGAGAGTGGGAAAGTCAGTACCCCGTGGGCTTGTGAGGAAAATGTACCACATTAAAGTCAAAATACAAAGTAACTGACTAAGTAGCCCACTGCTGATGCACGCCTTTAATTTGGGATGCAGAGGTAGGCGGAGCTCTGTGAGTTCGAGGCCAGCCTGGTCTATACAGCTAGTTGTAGGACAGCCAGAGTTACACAA
>LZPO01055075.1:571518-582929 GCA_001675575.1 Neotoma lepida
GGTACCTTTCTCAGTCACTCTCCATCTTATTTTTTGAAACGAGGTCTCTCACTGGACCTGGAGCTCGTTGATTTAGCTAGGCTGGCTGGCCAGTGTGCTTGAGAGGTCCTCCCGTCTCTCCCCACCAGTGCCAAGGTTACAGGTGTGGACTGCCAGTCCTGGCTTTTCCATGGGTGCTGGGGCTCTGAACTCAGGTCCTCAGGCTTGCACAANGAGTACTCTACCAACTGGGCTATCTCTCCACCCCCCAAGAAAGTGTTCTTTTATTATTGTTTTTACATTTATTTATTTAGTGTTGGGGGTAGCACACCAGGGCACATGGGTGGAGGTCAGGGGACAACCTGTGGAAGTTGNTTCTCTCCTTCCTTCACATGAGGCTAAGGAATCAGACTCAGNTTGTCAGGTTTGGCAACACCTTTACCCAGNAAGCCATCTTGCCAGCTTACTGCATTTGTTTAACAACCCTGATCACAGTGTTCTAGGACCAGTTANGCGTCNTTCATCTTTCCTACTGCTCTTGTATTTCAAGCTGCCAATATAGCTCACAGTCATGACAGGAAGTGGGAGGATAGGACTTGTGAGCCCTGGGCTAGCCGTGGGCCACCAGCTAGACAAGCCGTCTTGGGAACCAAGAAGGTCAAGATCAGCCCTGTCCTCAGTACATGTGGGTCAGGCCACCGCCAAACTATGCAGACCTCCACTGTTCCCCAGGGCCTCAAGAGGTGCCTGCCCTGAGGAGGTGCCCCCCCCCTCTCTCTCTCTCTCTCTCTCTCTCTCTCGTCCCTCAGCAGTTGTACTAGTCCTGGCTGCACAAATGACCCCAACTGAGGTGTTTAATGATGGAAATGTCTTATGTTGGCAGGCCTTCCCCCTCTCCGAAGGCTCTTGCGGTGAGTGATCAGACCTTTCTTTGGCTTCCAGTGACTTCTGGCAGTCCTTGGTGTCCCTTGGCTTCAGTCTCAGATTCTATGGTTATAGTGCTGTGCCCAGTGGNTCCCTGCCTCTGTGCCTCCTCTCCCCTCCCGAGGATCAGTAGCCACATTGGAGCAAGGGCTCCTCTACTCCAAGTCCCCTCCCCTAAAGTAAGCAGGGCTCTGAGGACCNTGTTTNTAAACAAGGGCACATATTCAGGCACCACATGCTTGGGTATCTTTTTTAGAGGCCANCACTTAGTCTACAGTAAACATGAGCCTTTAGGCCCTTTGCCTTTTTCTGGGCCCTCAAGGCCCTTCCTCTAGATGTCTGCCATGGCTCACTCCTTTATCACCTCTAGGTCATTGTACAATACGGTCTCATTGGGGAGGCCTTCTTCATTCTCCTCCATCAACCAAAACTTCCCACTGGGATGCACCCTGTCTATAGCTTACTTCTCACTTTTCTTTGTTACCTATCCCCTGGCTGACTGTAATTTACCCATTTATTTGCTTGTCTGTCTCCCTTGCTAGAACAGAAAGGACTCTTCATGAGTTCAGAGATTGCCATTGGTCTGGTAAAATTCATTCCCTGTGCTAAGAACTGGTCCAAGCACACCGTAAACACCGAAGGGCTTCTTGTGGGGTGAATGCAGGATCTAATGTGGGAACAGCACAAAGTCAGGGCACAAAGCAACACATACAAGTATACGCAGGCTTCTGGAAAAATCATTTGGGTATGGAGAAGGAGGAGTCAGGTGGCTGCCTGGAGGACGGCACCTGCAGTGTCAGGAAGAGTGCAGGCTGACCCAGGGATGGGGGCCTAGAAGGTGAGAGCTGAGGTGTGGGTTTCAGGTGGGAGACTCTCAATCTAATGTGATGGTAATGGTGGTGCTACTGGTGGTGATGGTGATGATGGTGGTGGTGGTGATGATGATGGTGGTGATAGTGATGGTGGTGATAGTGATGAGGGATGGTGACGGTAATGATGATGGTGATAACGGTAATGGTGATGCGTGGTTGTGGTGGTGGTGATGATGATGATAATGGTGGTAGTGATGGTGATGATGCTGATGATGACTTTTATTTTTTTATTTTATTTTATTTTATTTTATTTTATTTTATTTTATTTTATTTTATTTTATTTTGGTTTTTCGAGACAGAGTTTCTCTGTGTAGCTTGGCGCTTTTCCTGGAACTCACTCAGTAGCCCAGGCTGGCCTCGAACTCACAGAGATCCGCCTGCCTCTGCCTCCCGAGTGCTGGGATTAAAGGCGTGCGCCACCACTGCCCGGCTGATGATGACTTTTAGTGTTTCCTGAGCATACATGCAGCAGCCACTTTTCAAGCACCTGTTGGAACACACTGAATCCTTGCAATCACCTGAGATATGGGACTTATATTAGTTTCCTAAAAGTAGCTCTGTCATAAATCCATACTCAGTGACCTAAAGCAAAGCAAGTGATACACACAGAACCTACAGGGGAAGGACTGTACCTTGCATGATACTGGTGTGCTGGGCCATGCCATATGCCTTTGTTCAAATCCATAGAATGTCCGACCCCAAGAACGAACCCCCGTGGGAACTTCAGACTTTAGGGACAGTGTGTGGACACAGGATCATTNCTTGCCATGAATGTAAAGGCAGAGGATGCTGATGATGGGGGCGGGGTGGCATATGTTTCCTTCCCCTCAATTCTGTTGTGAATCTAAAGCTGCTCTAAATGAGACTCTGTGATTAAAGTCTTTTTATAGACAGAGCCTATGACTATCTTACAATTCTGGGCATCTGAAGTCCCACACTGGTCTCAATTGGCTAAAATACAGGTGTCAGCAGTGCTGGCTCTGGAGAGAATCAGTTCCCTGAGTTTCCCAGCTTCTAGAAGCTGCAAGTAAGCCTTGCCTTGTGGGCAGCCCCTTCATCCCCTTTCACAGAACACAGTACAGCTGTCCTCNGAACTGGCTCTGTCTTCTGCTGTTACCACCGTCCTGGACTCAACTCTCCTGCCTCCCTCCTCAGGAGCTCGGAACTGCATGGAGCTCAGCGGATCCAGATCCCTAACTCTGTCGCACCTGCACAGTCCATTTCTTATGGGAGGTAACAGATTCACAGTTCTGGAATCAGGATGAAGCCATCTCTTGGGGGCCATTATTCTGTCTGCCACAGTCCCCCTTCTCCATTTTTTCAGATGGGGAACCTGGGGCACATAGAGGTCTAAATTTCAAGGCCCAACAGGGAAGCAGATGACCAGGATCCAAAGATACACTGTGTCTTGGAGGCCAAGCCCATCTTCACTGTGAGTGAGACACATAGCAACTGTGGAGATGTGTGAGCTGCCCCATCTGGCTGCGGAGCTGAAAAGATGGGGAAATAGCAAGATCTGGGAGAAGGGGATGGAGATGGGGGGCTCAGTGTAGGGAGCTGGACTTGATCCCAGGACACTGAGATCCCCAGGTCTGGTCTTGCCTCAGGATATTGCAAGTGGCATGCACAGGACAGCCAGCANCAGGCCAGGCCCAGCTCTGCAGGTCTCAAGCCATGTGAGTCACTGCAAAGATGGGGGCTGAGCAAAAAGACACCTGACCCCCAAGGCCCCTGTTCCCAACCTAAGAACTTGGCTTCTTCTGGGATGTTGATGTTCGGTGTTCTGTTCCAGTTTCAGGAAAAGTTGGTATATTTTGGCCAGAATTGTGGGAGAGAAAAACTGCAATTATCCTAATTGTTCAAATACTGTCTTCTAGTAGAAAAGGAATGAGATGTTAAACAAAAGGTGGGCGGGCGCTTGTAACACAGATGAGAGAGTTGGGGTGGGAGGCAGGGCAGGCAGGAAGAGAGGTGCTGGGAACAGGGAGGAAGAGGGGGCCGTGCAGGAGAGAGAGGCAGAAGCCACAGGGCAGAGAGGCTGAGCAGAGAATAAACTGCAGTCCAGGGGAGGAGTCCCTCAGGAAGACAGGGAAGGTAGTCCAGTCAGTCAGGCTCTCTCTAGGACTCAGTTCCCCAAATAACAGGAGAAGCCAGAGAGGAGGGGCTGACCTGCTGTCCTGCAGGGTTTTCTGGTATGTGTGTAACCAGAATATCCTCCTGTCATCATTCAGCTTGAGGTGANTAGCAGGGAGGCTCCTTCCAGGAGTCACTCCTTGTCAGTGACTTACAATGTTGGCCTAAGAAACGCCTCTGGAATTCAAGGCCAGGCTAAGATGAAGCAAATTCACTGTCTTTTAGGCCCATGGGCCAGTCACAGACTGGAGGGACATTCTCCAGTCCTTTCGTCTAGTCCTCAGAGTCACATCAGGAAGCAAGGACNGGGCCCATTTCACAGAATACAAATCTGAGGGTCAGAGGAGTCACAAGGCTTGTTGAAGGACANACGACATATAATGGCTTGGATTGCATCAGGATTCCCAAAGCCTGAGCAGAGGACATGCCTGGAACAGCAAAGCTGGAGTCCAGAAACCNGAGCCTGTGGGAGAATGCTCATGGGGTACTCGCTGCAAACCCAGTCGAAGGGACAGTGCTGGCAAAGGGCAAGGGCATGGATCTGGAATGAACCTTGAAAACACGATGAGGGAAAGAAGCCGGCCACAGGGGACTGTATTGCCTTGCTCCATTTAGAGGAAGCATCGAGAATGGGCAAACCCAGATGAACGGAGGGTGGTAGATGCCAGGGCTGGGGCGGTGAGAGGACTACACAGTGATTGTTAATGGCTATGGTGATCACAGGACTACAGAGTGACGGTTAATGGCTGTGGTGATTGGAGGAGTGCAGAGTGACAGTAAGTGGCTGCGGTGATTGGAGGATGACGGAGATGTAAGCTGACAATGATGGTGATGTGGCTGCACTGATCTGTGAANTACTAGATCCATGCTCTTGAAGCAGATGAATTATGCTGGGTGTGAATGGTGTGTGCCAACACCTGGGAGCCAGAGGCAGGAGGATGACCACATGTTCAAGGCTAGCCTAAGCTACATAGGGAGTTCCAGTCTAGCCAGGGCTATACAGTGAGACATCGTCTCCAAAACAGAAAGGGGGGGGAAGAGAGTAAGTGAATTATAACCCTAAGGATGGTTATGGGAAAATAAAGATTTAACTTCCAGGTTCAGTAAAGGTGAAGNGTCAGGAGTTAAAAGCCTTCATCTAGTTTCTATCTGTGTAATGTGGGGTACATTACACAACTCTGTGCCTCAGTTTCCCTACCTATATATANGGTTAGGGGATATCAGACTTAGCTTGAGTCACAATGGTACGGATGCCTGTACTTCAAAGCCTAGGTCACCGAAAGCTTCGTAAGCGTTGCTGTTTCAGAGTGGGAAGAAAACCGACTGTGAGGCCTCTGGTCCCATCTCCCTGCTACCCAGATGCAGCTGCACTCATAGCTCACCATGTAGTGACCTAAGTGCTCTCTGTGTGGAAGACAGGTTTTCACACACTGCTTTCTAGAGAGAGAAAGGCATCCNAAGAGCCCTCTGCATTCACCTGCCAGCGTGCAGACTCCTCTCTTGAGTAGAGACAGTTGAGAATGTCAGGTCTTTCTCATATACTTCCTTCTACGATCTCTGAGAGTCACTTCACTGAACAAGCTGAGGCACTGTGGCTGAAAGCATGCACGCCTTGGCTCTGAATAGGTAATCATTACCACTGATGGGCTAGCNGGGGGAGGAGAGCCCAATTCTAGATGCCCACATTCTGGTGGGCCCAATTCTGAGCCCACCCTGACTTCCCGACTTCTTCCCTGCATAAGCTATGGAGGATTGAGGCCAGGCNTTGGCTGGGGCCTGCCTCTCCCACCCCAACGAAGGTGCTCTGGCACAGCAGAGGTTACCTTCCAAAAACAGAGGCAAGAGGCTGGGAGAGCAGTCCTGTGCACCCAAGACAAAGATAAAACCTTAGGGATTGGGGGCTATGAATGAGGTTGAAAGGGTTAGTGCTCATGCTAACCCATTCTAGTTAGTCAGAAATCAACTGGACCAATCATACGAAGCACTGCATCCCAGGGGCCCGTACCCATTTGTGGGTCTCTAAGCCTCACCAGAGACACCTGACTACACATGAGTGGCTGGACAGAGAGGTCTAGGGAGATGGTGTCTGCACTGTCATTCAAAAGCATCTACACAGGGTGAGTGCACGAAACACCATCAAGGGATCCAGTGGAGATTCAGGCCCAGCCTGGTGATGGATGGAGTCCACAGCCATTTTCCATGGTTTTATTGTCCTCTTAACCCAAGGCTCCATCAAACTCCCCAGGCCAGCCTCCTATTTTACCAAGGAAAAAATAGATTTCACAGATGATAAGTTCACTTGCCCAAGGTCAGACATCTATTCAAGGAAGGGCCCGGAGTCTTCAGTTGCTGTGTTCAATGGGGCCTGAAGTTGGACACTGATGGCCAGACTTGCAGCTGAAACATCCTGTCAAGATGCTGTGTTTCCAAGTGTAGCCAAACAAATGCCGTCTGTGTGTGTGTGTGTGTGTGTTTGTGTGTGTGTGTGTGTGTGTGCACACTCACCTGTGTAGAGACTGGAGGTTAATACTGGGTATCTTCTTCAGTCCCTCTCCCCTTATTTACCTTATTATTAATGTGCATGGCGTATGCATGTTGGATACATGTGTGGAGATCTGAGAACAATGTTATGAAGTTGGTTCTATCCTACCTTTATGTGGATCAAATTCAAGCCACTGGGCTTGGGCAGCAAGCACCTTTACCCACTGAGCCATCTTGCCAGCCCTCACACCCTTATTCTTTGGGACAGTGTCTCTCACTAAAACCAACACTAACCAACTCAGCTAGGCCGGCCAATGAGCTTCAGGGGTCCTCCTGTCTCTGCCTTCCAGAACTGGAGTTACAGACACGCACTCAGCTCAGCATTTAGCTGGGTGCTAAGAATCCAGATTGAGCTCACACACACAGGTGCTTTATCACTGGGAGCCATCTCCACAGGACCCAAAGCAAATGACTTTTCCTTAGAAAGAGATGGGCAGTGGGCCAAATTTCAGAAGACGGTAGTTCCCTTAAACCCAATGCAAGCAGCAACCAGGATTGACTTCCTTGACAAACTGCAAGGCATAAGGTATAACAACAGCCTAAGGTTCAGGAGTATCCCCCACCGCAGACCCAACAAGAAAGTGTTTGCATTTTAGCCCTGTTGTACAAACCAAGGGGGTAAATGCTAGGGAAACTTCGAAAGCTGGGCTGACTCTAAACCTGCTACCCCAAAAGGGGTTTTGTTACTACCCCAGATGTCCTGAAGGCATGTGCCTAAATAAAATTCATAACAACAGTAGCTAAACATATGGCTCACTGGCTACAAGCTGCCCCAACGTCACTTCCTGAAATTAGAGCCTTCTAAGGCACTGCTGGGTCTTACCAGCTTCAGCCCACCTCNAGTGGCAACACCTTTCTGCCTTTCCGTTTATATGAAAAGCACAGTTGTTGCCTTTCCAAAGCCCGCCTTTGAGAAGCCCCCACACCACCGCACTTGGCTCTTCTCTAAGCAGCTGCACCNTGCTGTCTGCTGTGTGAGTGATCCAAGCCACAGGTGAGAAGGAACTTGACGTCCTCCCTCCTTCACCTCTTGTGAGCTATCTCCCCAAGCATCCTTCCCTGTGACCAAAGAGCAAGGCTCTTGCACAGCAATGAGGGTCCCCCACCAGCCAGTTTCTCAAACCTGTGGGTCTCCCAGTTCTCTCCTGTGCAAATGGAAAGGATGCATGTATCTGAGTTNGAAGTACACANANGCATGCCTGCATGCACAGCCATACGCACGTACCCTGGAAGCTGCTGCAGCGCCCCCACCACTATGTTCTAATCTCCAACTGTGTCCACCCCACCCACTGCCGCCTCAATCAAAATTAAATTTGTTACCAAATATGAAGCAGTCTCTCTTGGAGCCAAGAATAAAATGCTCAAGATCTCAGATGTTAAGAAAACAAGTCTGATAAGGGGAGGGCAAACTGACCCACATCACCGTCAACACTAAAGTTCCTCTAAACAGACACTGTTGAGCCCAGGCTTCNTGAGGGAGAGAATTCAATGGTATTTAATATGTATACGTTTTTAAAGATTTTTCAAAATTGTGTCCCTTTATTGTTTTTAAAACAAAGGCTATTTGTGTTGGTGCTATTATTTTAATATAAGATAATGATATTCAGGACAAGACCAGAAGTGCTCAGATGATAAGTTTAAACTTTCTTCTCATTCCACACTTGAGGAGACGACAGACCTGAGTGAGCACGCTGCTCATTANGGTGCAAGCACTTTTCCTCAAGATGCAAGTCTAGAAGGGACCCTAAAGGGAGTCTCCTCCCCCACCCAGCAGCTCCAATGACCTCTGCTGCCACGGCTCTAACTGGGAAGAGCCCCACGATGGCTTCCCAGCTCCTCTCTCAAATTCCAGACAGGCTCTGATTTCCCTTGCACTCACCCTCCCACTGGATGGGAGCCCTGCTGCATGGGAGATGGGTGCATTACCCCAGCCAATCAAGTGTCAGTCCATTTCCCTTAACTGTGATTGGTTTTAAAATAAGCCAATGATAATACACAATTCCCTAAACACTAGTACTTAGAAAATTTGGGCCAATCCACTATACAGCTGGAGCTGTCTGAAGAGGGCCATTGTATGACAAGTAGTTCTAGATATTTTGCCTTTCTGGGGCCCTTCATCCATCCAGATATATAAATACACACACAAACACACACACACACACACACACACACACACACACTAAACTGCATAATATAAATGTATTTACTAATATAAATATAAAATTATATTTTACTACTGCACTGGTATAAAGATTAACATATTAATATTATATATCAAAATATTTTCCAACCTACAAGCTCTTTTCTTCTTATTTTAAAATGTATTAAAACATTTTTGTGGCCCACGGACAGGTAGGCCCCACATTGACCTGGGTCCCATCCTTCCTCTGGATTTCTCATTGTGAGCCATGAATCTGATGGTTTCTGCTGCTCTGAGGGGTGTTCCTATGACCAGCAGGCAGGGCCTTCAGACCCCTCTGGAGCAGTCGTCACCCCGGAGCAGCCTCCAGAGAAGGGAGAAGGGCCCAACCTGCATTCAGTCAGACTTTAGCTTTCCTCCCCTCTATACGGATTCTCTGGGTCTGAGTGTTGGTATGTGAGTGGGGAGAACGTCACTTCACAGACAGGATGGTTTGATGTGAGCTGTGCCTGGCGGAGAGGGAGCTTATTGCTCAATGGTGCCTGCTAAGGTCAGTCAGCTTGCCTGGCAACAGAGAGCCATGGTGTGGGTCCCTAGCAACGGCCAAGTGTGGTGGTACAGGAGCTGAAGTGGTGCTGCCCAGGCCACCAAGGCAGGATGGACTTAATTTTACCTCCTTCTTGAGCTTTCTTTCTTTGGTTCAGCAGCAAGGTCAAAGAAATGATGCAAACACAGTCAAAAATGAAAAGAGAAGTGTGTGTGTGTGTGTGTGTGTGTGTGTGTGTGTGTGTGTTTCAACTGGTAGATTGTTGGAAGCAAAGACCAGACCGAGGGGAGGGGGCAGTATGGGAAGTAGGCCCTAGTCCTAGCTCAGGCCTAGAAGTCATTAGTCTGGCCCCTGGGAAGTTGTTTTTCCTCTTGGGCCTGAAGTTTTTATAAAAATAAAAAGAATTGTCTTTAAGGAGGACTGAACAAAAATGACTTTGAAGGGGCCAATGTCTTGCTTAATCCATAGAACTGCAATGTCCAGCAAGAGGCCACACGCCACACAGGGCAGAGGCTACTAGCCACACCTGGCTGCTGTTTAAACTGAGATAAGTTCAATCAGTTAAACAAAAAACTCAAAAACCTCCCTGTCTGGCTTGCACTAGGCCTCTCTCAAGTCCTCATCAGCCACACAAGGCTAGTGCCATCTTAACACTTAGTGAGGGACAGTTCCATCTGCAGGCTGTCTCACTGTACAGTGCTACTGCAGGGTGACTACATACCCAAGGAAAATCACAGAGCAGGGTCTTGAAATCTGGGTTTAGGCTGAGGAGATGGCTTGATGGGCAAAGTTTTTGCCTTACGTGAGAACATGAGTTTGGATCCCCAGACTCAGTAGCATGTGTCTGTAAGNCCAGTGCTTCTACAGAGACATGGGAGGTGGAGGCAGGGGGCAGATCTGGAAGAACAAGGGTCAGGGAGCTGGACATAGGCAGTGGCAGACAACAAAGAGGTTGTCTCAAGCAACGCGGAAGGGGAGGATCTTCTTAACTCCACATGTGTGCCCACACTCACATACACAAGTGTGTGTGCGTGTGCACACACGTGCACACACACTTTTTTTTTTTATTTGTGAGCTAGAGAGATGGCTAAGCAGTTAAGAACAGTTACTGCTCTTCCAGAGACTTGAGTTCGGTTCCTCGAATCCATACTGAGTGCCTCACAACCATCTGTAATTCCAGCTCCAGNGGACTCTGATGTCTCTGGCCTTGGCAGGNACAAGCTCTCGCANGCACACACCACCTCCCAACACACATGTCTTAAAAGTGATGTTTTTTGTTAACCTGGATTCAAGCCCTGACTGTCACACTTCCTGATTGTGGACCGCTTGGAAGGATAACTGGTGTCCCTCAACTTAGCTTTCCTGACCTCCCAGATGAGGCTGAACNGTCCATCCTGTAAGGCTGCTCTTACAACTGCATTTGCTAACGAAGACACTCAACTAAGACTGACTGAGCACCCACTGTGTGCTGCCTGTCATTTATTCCCCATAGTAAGAATAAAGCAGTCTTGGAACAGACAGCTGTCCCTGCCTTCAGGAAACTCACCTTCTAAGAGATTTTAGCTAACAGCTATTAATACTGATAACACTACCCAGCCAGGACAATGGTACAATTCACGGGTGCCATCAACAGAGAGCCGGCCATCTTTCAGTTAGTAAAAACCAATTTCAATTTTAAAATATTGAATCCCCTAACTCATCTAATTCCCTTCCAAAGATGGATCTCAGTAACAGTTCTTGAAGCTGCTGTGCGGTGCTGGGTTACATCATCACACCAAAGACTTCCTATGACATTTGAATCTAATTCAAGAGAAAAGATCTGATTTCAGCAGCTTTTAGTCCAGACTTTAGAAAAATTAATTATGCATGCATTCAAGTTGCAATGAGCAAACTTGATAATTTAGGCAGTTTAGCAATTGGGTTGAAATTGTATCGCTAATTTAAAGTACTCTGCACTACTGGCTTCAGACTCGAGGTTATGAAGCAGAATTAGCCTGGACCAGAGCAGTGACTCAGCGCTTGCAGCCCCAACCGCCTTGACTGACTTTTAGGAACAGAGACAAGAAGGCTAGCCCAGCCCAGATGGCTAGCGCTAGGGTGCACCAGGGCTACNCATGAGCCAGGCCAAAGTACTGCCTTAGCCATTTCTCCCCTCAGACCACAAAAGCCACAGGGCCCTCTACCTAAGTCCTGGTAGAAGAATCACAATAAATGACGGCTTTTGGGCTCGAGGGATGTTTCTTAGCTTCTCTCAGTCTCTTTATCTGCAAAGTGA
>LZPO01055075.1:598970-628591 GCA_001675575.1 Neotoma lepida
AACCTGGAGCCTTATAAATGCTAGGAAACTGTTCTACCACTGAGTCCCATCCCCAGCCCTTTTTCAGAACTTCTGTTTTGAAGCAAGGTCTCACTAAGTAGCCCAGGCTGGCCTCAAACTTGCAATCTTCCTGCCTCAGCCCTCTAAATAGCTGGCTGACAGAAATGTGCCCTACACCAGGTGATGGTTGAAGGGAATTCCAGCTTCATTTTTTTTTTCACTTATTTGCTCACTTTCCATTTTTCACGGGCATGAGTTCTGTCTCCCCATGAATCACAACCCTTACATTTTTCTTGAAGAACAAGCACCCAGCTGGAGGGACAGGGTAGGAAAATGGCCCCAGGCTGTGTGGGAAGAGCTTTGCTTCTGCCACTTTCTGGCTGGGCTGCTGAGCCTCTCTTCTGTTAACCTGCCTCCTCATCTTTAAAGTGGAGACTCAAAGTACAGTCCCCACCTCACAGGGTTAACCTGCTTTCTAGATTTTTAAGAACTTAGAATCCTACCTGGNGCCAAATGAGCACAATATAATTGACAAATTTTAAAATACCATTGTTAGCCCGGAAGTTAATGAGGTCACCAGCAAAATCCCAGAGAGAGAGGAAGATGACAGGACAGATGACCCAGTTTCATCAACAAATAAATTACAAGAAGGAAAAGAGAGAGAGAGAGAAGGAAGAGGGAGGTGAGGAGGGCGCCTGTAGACTAAAGGATGCTTAAGAGAAGTGTGTGCTCTGTGCTCACAGAGGCGTTATTCACAAAAGCCAAGAGGGAGAAACGACACAAGTGCCTATCGGCAGATGAGAGGGTGAGCAGGAGGTGTCGCAGAAACACAACGGAATACCATCTACTCTTTAAAAGAGAGGAATACGTATGTGTGCACGGTGTGTGTGTGTGTGTGTGTGTGTGTGTGTGTGTGTGTGTGTGTGTGTTCACCCTTGTGTGTCCGTGTGGAAGCCAGAGGTCAAAGCTGAGGTCTTCCTCAGCTAGGCTCCATCTTACCTTTTGACACAGGTCTTATTGAACCCGAATCTTGCATGTTGGCTAGCCTGACTGGCCAGCAAGCCCCTGGGATCCACCCTGCCAGCACTGTAATTACTGGCACACACTACCACCACAGTCACCCTGTCATGTGGGAACTCAAATCCTCATGCATGTGTAGCAGGCGCTTTATCCACTGAGCCATTTTCCTAGCCTAAGAGAGGGAATTCGAAAACACATCACACAGGCTAAATCTAATGACCTTGCTATGGTTTTGTTGTTGTTGTTGTTGTTTGTTTCTTTTTGTTTTGTTTTGTTTTTTTTGAGACAGGATTTCTCTGCATAACAGCTCTGACTGTCCTAGAATTCACTTTGTAGAACAGGCTTCAAACTCGTAGAGATCAGATCCTCTTGCTTCTGCCTCCCAAGTGCTGGAATTAAAAGCATGTGCCACCACCACTTGGCATGGCCTTGCTATGTTAAGGAAGCCTTTGCTTATAGAAAGTATTGGAATAGTCAAGTTCATGGAGACAGAACTGGAATGGAGATTGCCCTGGTGCTGTGGGGGAAGGGAAGTGAAGAATGGGAAGTTAGTCCTGGTGCTGTGGGGGAAGGGAAGTGAAGAATGGGAAGTTAGTCCTGATGCTGTGGGGGGTGTGAAGAATGGGAAGTTAATCCTGGTGCTGTGGAGGGGGGTGAAGAATGGGAAGTTAGCATAGAGAGAATACAGGGTTTCATACTGAAGTGATGGAAGTCCTAGAGACGATTGGCAGTGATGGTGGCACAGCAATAATGAACAGACTTAATGGCAGTCATTAATGGAACTCACTAGAGTGATGAAAATGATAACTTTTGTGTTTACTTATTTTACCTTAATTTTTAAAAAGATGCATAAAAGTCATATCAACTAACCCGCAACGTGTGGATCTGTTTCAACAAGCAAACTTAAAAATGAATGACCTGTATGAGACAACCGGAAATTTGAACCTTGGCTGGCTATTTTATGATCATAAAGACCGGCGTGGATTTTCCTACAAGATGTAACTATAGTTTTTAAGAGGCCATATCTTCTGGGGATACGAATGGAAATATCCGCACAAAACCGCATCAAGTGTGACACAATAAAAGGGGTGTGCAGGAAGCAGGTGACACAAGATTAACTGGGAATTGATGTTGCGACCAGCTCCTGAGTACCTGGAGGGTCCTTCTGCTATTCTACTGCTTGTGGGTTTCTCTAACAAAATAAAGCCAGACTGTAATCTCCGCAGAAAAGGCTGTTAAAGGATATGTATAGTATCTGTGCTCAGAGGCCTAGTGCACACACTGACAATGCTGAGTCTGATGGCTACGTCTCAGTGTGGCCTGTTCTGCTCTCTTCTCATCTCTCGGCGCTCTTGCATCCAGCACAGACTGCTTTCCTGTTGCTCAGGCACTGGAGCAGACCGCCTCACCCTGGCAGAGAATCTCGGCAGAGTCACCTGCTATGCAGATGAAGTCCTCAAGCAGAGGTCAGTAGCGATGTCAATGGCAATAGACCCAGGACTTCCCCATGGACCTGTGGGGAGTTCTCCTCTCCCTCCCCTCAAGGCAGAACTGAGGGAAGGTGACAGAAGCATACACCAAGTACAGAGGGATCCAGGACAAGAACACTTTACACGGTGCCTGGCTGTTTGTTTCCATCAGGCCCACCACAGTACCCGGCAAGAATAGGCATCAGCTGCTTATGGATATTCATACACAGTACCCCACCCCCCCGACACACACTGGTGGTCTGCATTCCTCAGGGGCACCCACACCCGTTCTAAGTGACTGTGCAATAGAAGTGGGCATTAGACAGAAGGACTCTGCAAACTAGATTATAAATCCCCAATGAATCCCCGGGGTACAAGGTGACCTGAGCAAGCCACTTACTCCCTAGGAGCGTCAGGTCACTTACAGATGAAGTAGGAATACGGATAGACACACCCCATTGGAGGGTGGGGGGATAAAGTACAGAAATTATGCAGACAGTGTCTGACATGCCAGGCGAATATAGTAACAGGCCTCAGTTTCTCCATGTGCTAAAGGATGGTGCTGTGTGCTGATTTCCTTCCCTTCTCATTTGCTAGAAAGATGCTGTTAGCGATTCATGATGCTGGTAATTATTGTGTCCTATGGCTTCTGCCAAGCTGTTCAGCACAGATATAGAGACTTGAAGTACATGTGTGTGTGCTCACACTCCTGTGTTCATGTGAACATGTATATATCTATATATATATCTGCCTCCATACTGAAAGCCTCTAGGGCGTCTCTTTGGCATGTCAGAGAGAGGCTGTGTTTGAACTGTATGGACAGAGGGAAGTTACTGCTCCAAATGGAAAGTTAGAGACCTCTCTATTTCTATGCCGTGCTGTCCCCACCCCAAGACAGAGACTCACAATGTAGCTCTAGCTGGCCTGGAACTTGCCATGTAGACAGGCTGGCCTGGGAACTTGGGAACTTACATTTCTGTATGCCTTGCTTTCATTGAATTTGTCTTTTCAATAGTGTGCACGGTGGGTTTTATTGATGTGCCGTATTGGCACCAATGTTCATTTCTCTCAGCTATGTATTTAAAAAAGAAGCTTCAAGTGGCATCCCTGAGGCTGTAGGCCTGGCACACTTCAGAAGAGGCTGAGGAATTCAGCAGCAGCAGCCCATGCAGCAGGCTGCCCCAGCCCACCCTGGTCAGCATCTGTGGACCCTGCCCTGGTGGCTTCTGAGGACACCTAGGCTTGGGAAACTTGGTTCCTGGGAAGCACAAGGTAAACCCAGACCCAGAGCTCCTGGCTGTACNTGTAAAGGTCAAATAGTGGCTGCTCTCNCAACCTGTGGGACTGAGAGAGGACCAGCCACCTCAGCATGTGCAGCTGGGAAGAGAGTGAAAATCACATCTAGGATGCGCTTCATAGATAAGTGAGTAAATTAATAACCATGGTAAGTCAGATAGTGGAATATTATTCACTATTTAAAAGGAATAAACTAGGGCCTGGAGAGNTGGCTCAGTGGTTAAGAGAACTCCCAGAGGACTTGGGTTCAATTCCTAACACCTACAAGGTGCCTCATAATCATCTGCAACTCCAGTTCCAGGACACTTGACACCCTTTTCTGGCCTTCATGGACACTGCACACATGTGAGACACAGATTATTAGGCAGGCAAAATATCCACACATAAAATAAAACTATAAATCTTTTAAAAAAGGAATAAACTGTACAGAAATCAGTATAGAAGTTGATCATAAAATTACCATACCACGCTACCACCTTTACCATTCTTGGGCATATACCAGAAGGAATCTAAGTCAGCATACTACAGAGACAGATAACTGTGTTTAATGTGGCACTGCTCACAGTCTGCAAATTATGGAATCAGCCTAATTGTCCCCAAATAGATGAATAAGATAAGAAAATTGGATATGTATATGATATATACATATATCATATATGTTCATATATATGGATATACATATGGTGTATACACACACATATATATCTCAAAGAAAGAGGGAGGGAAGAAAGAAAGGAAAAAGAAAAAAAGAAAGAAAGAAAAGAAAGAAGAGCCAAACCCCAAATTAGTAGGTAAAAATAAATAATCAAGATCAGGGCAGAAGTTAATAAAACGGAAACTAAAAATGTTACAAACAATCAACAAAACAAAAGGTTGGTTCTTTAAAAGGGTAAGATAGACAAACTCAGTCAAACTAACTAGAAGAGGAGAGAGAAAGAAAGAGAGAGAGAGAGAGAGAGAGAGAGAGAGGACCCAAATTATAAAATTAGAGATGAAAAAGTGGCCATTGCAAGACACCAATGAAATTCACTAAATTATTAGGATATGCCTTAAAAACATATATTCCACCAAACTGAAAGACCCAAAAGAAGTGGAAAAGTTCAGGTCCAGACAGATTTGCTGTGGTATTCTACCAGGCCCTTAAAGAAAACACATCAACACTTCTCTCACTGTTCTGTAACAGGAAAGGGAAGAACACACCAAGCTCTTCTCACGGGCCCCGAGTTAGCCGAGTCCCACACCCAGGCAAGGATGCAGCAAACGAAGACAATTAGGGACCAATCTCCCTGATACATAGATGCAGAAGTTCTCAATAACATATTTAAAGACTGAATTCAAGAATACATCCAAAGATCATTCACAATGATCCAACTGGCTTTATTTCAGAGATGCGGAAATGGTTCAACATATGCAAATCAATAAATGTGATACATCACATAAATGAACTCAAGGACAGAAATCACGTCCTTGAAATCTTCTCCACAGTTATAGAAAAAGGTTTTGATAAATCCAACATCCTTTCGTGATAAAGACCCTGACAAAACTAGGAACAGAGGGAACATATCTCAACATGATAAAAGCTGTATACAACAATAACTAACATTATGCTCCGTGAGGGAAATTGAAAACATTTCCATTAAATTCATGAACAAGACACAGGTGTCCACTCTGCACTCTTATTCAATCTGGTGCTGGCAGGAAGTCTTAGCCAAGCATTAAGTCAAGAGATGCAGGTAAAAGGGATGCAGGTAGAAAAGGAGGGAGCTGAAGCATCTTTATTTGCAGATGATGATTCTATACACAAGAGACCTGCAGACTCTCCCAGAAAACTCTTAGAGCTAGTGATGAACAGTTTCAGCCAAGTAGCAGGAAACAAAATTAACATACAAATGAGTATCCTTCAGAAACAAGACTGACAAACATACTGAGAAAGAAATCAGGGACACGATCCCATGCATAATTGCTTCAAAAATAATAATAAAATAAAATACTTGGGAATAAATCTAACCAAGGAANTAAAAGACCTCAGCAATTAAAACTTCAAAGTATCCAAGAAGGGCTGGGTCTGGTGATGCACATCTTTAATCCAGCGCTTGAGAGGCAGAAGCATCTTTGTGAGTTTGAGACCACCCTGGTCTGTGTACAGCGGACTCTAGACCAGCCACGGCTACATAATACATAGTAAGGGGGAAAAAAAGAAAAAATTGGAAGAAGACACTAGAAGATTAAAGACCTCCCATGCTTATGGATGGAAGAATTAATATTGTGAAAACTACTATCTTACCAAAAGCAATCTACAGATTCAAGGAAATCCCCTTCAAAATTTCTATGTCATTCTTCAGAGAAATGGAAAAAAATAACATAAAATTCATATAGAAGCACAAAAAAACTTGAATAGATAAAGTGATCCTTAATGGTTATGATGATGATGATGATGATGATGATGATGATGATGATGATGATGGTGTCAGAGGTGTCATTGTAGCTGATTTCAAGTTATGCTCAGGGCCTGGGAACAAAGGATGATACTGTCTCAAAACAGACATGTAGATCAATGGACCGAATAGAAGAGCCAGATCTAAACCCACTCAGCTCCAGACATCTGACTTTTTACAAAGATGCCAACAATACACATCACAGAAGGGACAGCCTCTTCAACGCAAGGTACCAGGAAAATTGGATATCTGAGTATAGAAGAATGAAACTAGATCCTTGTCTCTCACCCTACATAAAACCCAACTCCACATGATCCAAGACCTTAACATAAGACCCCGAACTCTGAAACTATTGGAGGGGAAAACATGAATACTTGAAGATATTGGCATAATCAAGGACCTCCTGAACAGAACCCCAGTCATTCAGGAAATGGAGCCAACAGCCAACAAATAGGACCTCATGAAATTACAAAGTGTCTGTACAGCAAAGGAAACAGTTAATTAAGTGTAGAAAGAGCCTACAAAATAAGAGAATCTCTTTGCCAGCTGTACATCTGACAGAGGACTAATACCTAGAGTATACAAATATCAAACAATCAAACAATCCAATCAATAAATGGCTAATTAAATGAACAGGCAGTTAAAGATGAAATATAAATGGCCAATCAACATATGAAAAAGAAGGCTCAACCTTACTACTTATCCGAGAAGCACAAATTAAAACTACTTTGAGATTCTATTACATCCCAGTCAGAATGGAAGTCATTAAGAAAACAAAACAAAACAAAACAATTCTGGTAAGGACAAGGATGGGGACAAAAGGGAAGAAGCCTTGTACCCTGTTCTTGGGAATGCAGATTTGTTCGACCGCTATGGAAATCACTAAGGATGTTTCTCAAGAAACTAGAATTAGACCTACCATGTGATCCAAATACACCACTCCTCAGTATTTGGTCACCCAAAGGCTCCAAGTCAACACACCACAGTTATTCATTCACAGAAACACTTAGAGAAGGGCGTGTGCCCCTTCTTCCTGCTTCCTCATCTTTAACATCCAGGACCAGATGTTAAAGTGTCCGTCAGTGTCCACTGCAGCATGTTCATAACAGCTAAGTTATAGAATCAGCCTAGGCGTCCATCGGCAGAAGAATGGGTAACAGAAATGTGGTGATTATTCACCCTGGGTTTTTTTTTTTTTTCCGTAAGAAAGACTGAAGTCATGTCATTTGTGGGGAAATGAGTACAACTGGAGATAATGATATAAGCAAATTAGGTCAGTCTCAGAAAGACAAATATTGTATGTTTCTCTTGTTTGTGATCCCTANATTTTGTATAGTCAAATAAAATCACACACACACACACATACACACACACATATATATATGACATGAAAATCCAAGTGAAACTGTCTTGGGAAAAAGGACTCATGGGAGGGGGAGGAGGAATATGACCAGTACATAATATATACCTATAAGAAAATTTAAAATAGAAAAAGCTGTAGGTTCAACAGCAAAAAAGACAAGTGTATATTATCTCTCACTGTGGAATCTAAATGTTTTAAAAAGTAAGATTTGGAAGTAGAGGGAAGAACATGTGGAAGAGGGAAGCAGTGGGAAGATGTTGGGGGTGACGGGGTGACAGGAAAAATATGACTGACATATGTCATATAGGTGTGTGACGATGTCACAATGAAACCCATTGTATTATATAACTAATACATGTTAATTTTTAAAAAGAAGATAGACATGATGGTGTAGCCCTGTAATGCTGGTTACTCAGGAAGCTGAAGCAGGGAGATCATGAGTTCAAGTCCTGCTTGGGCTATGGAACAAGCACAAGATGCCAGCCTGGACAACTTAGCTAGACTCTGTCCCAAAATTTAAAAGTTCTGGCAATGCAGTGACAGCTTGGTAGTAAAGCGTTTGCCTAGCAAGAGCCAGGTCCTGGGTTAAGTCCTCAGTACTGCAAATAACTATAATAAATAATGACACATAAGTCATGAAGTCACAGGCAAACACAGAACCCCACATGTCACCTACAAAGTGAAGGAAGCCAGCCTGAAGCCCACCTACACAGGATTCCAGCCGTGCCGCTTCATGGAAGAGGCCGAACTCTGGACTCAGTGGAGGACCAGTGGCTTCCAGAGTTGGAGGGATAAAGGGGGGCTGGATAGCGGCATTTGGGAAGTGAAGCTCTCAAGTGTGATGTGTTGACAGCAAGCTTTTGTCCAAGCCCACAGAATGTAGAGTAGGAGAGTGACCTTGATCACTAACTATGGGCATTGGGTATAAAGGAAGAGTCAAAGGAGGTCCCTCATTGTTACTAATACACCACCCTGGTCCTGGATGTTAAAGATGAGGAAGCAGGAAGAGGGGGCACATGCCCTTCTGTAAGTGCTTCTGTGAATGAATAACTGCTATAAGAAAATTAATTTTAAAGTGGAGAGACACAGAGGCCAGAGTCTAGAGAACAGGGGATGACAGGAAGAGGTAATTGTGACATCTAAGCATCCTGGAAAACTACATGAAGACTTTTATCTGTGTTTTGAGGGTGGTGAGAAGGTACTGGGTTACTGAGCAGCAGGGAAAGCACAAATCCAGCCCAGGAAGAGTACAGAGGAGTGGGAGTGGTCGAGGGATACTGGGAAATTGGAGTAGCTCCAAAAGGCTGCTGAGTGAGATGACGGTGGACCAGCCAGGCTGGGGGTGGAGGCAAGAAGGACTCAGATTCAGGAGGTACAAGGGTGGGTGTGGCAGTGGGGAGGCATAGGAGTGGAGTTTGGCCTCTAGGCTTCTGACTTGCAAAAATACACAGATGACAGGGACACAGACTGAGAGGGGGAGTCCTGAAGCAAGTGCAGGACCTGGAACAGAGCTCATGCCTCAGAAGCCACACCCAACAGGTGTCACTGAAGGCTAAGCCCAGCCTGGCGTGCTGTCTTATTATAAAGTGTGTATGTCGGGGGCAGTTGAATTGATATTTTGAGTAATAAGTGGGCAAGTGCTTCAACATTTAATTTATATGTCAGTAGTTTCAAAACTCATTTTAAAACCTCTCTATAATTTTACCAGGTTTATGTACACTGACATTATAACACCCGAATTATTTCTGATCTAAAAATAATCATCCCGTATGTTGCTTTGCCTGAAAAAGTATTGAGAGAAGTTACTGGCAAAGAATCTTTTTCTCACTGCCAAGGAGCTGTGAGCCAGTTACCAGTTGTGCCTCCCTCATTCCACCTAATTTTAAGACCAGCAGCAGGACCACTCTGCTAGCTGTTGAGGAACAGGGCAGGGGGTGAGGCAGGACTGTCACACATTTTGTGGTGTGATGGCGGCAAGATGATCGGCAGGGCAGTTCAGATGAGGAGAGGATGTGGACATCCCAAGGTCTGTGTGAGCAGCCAGCAAGAGCCAAGTCCTTGAACGGGAACCAGAGGCTACGAACTGCTGGTCCTTACAATATNTTTCATTTGATACACACAGAGGTTTTTTTCTTTCAACTAAGCCACTATTAAAAACATACGAGATCTTGGCTTCAGTAGCTCTATTGGGTGAGTCACCTCTCCCTGTGTTAAGCTGAGCAGCCGTGGCCTGTTTCGGTGGGAAGATCCGTCTCCTCCACCTCCCACCATCTCACCACTCTTCATCTTCATGGTTTCATCAGCTCAGCACCATCTGATTTGGGCCACTGCAACTAATGAAGTTTGTTTTTCTTATGGTGAAGAAATATTTCTCTCTGCCCATGTCTACGTAGGAGAAAAATAACACATAAATCAAGAGCCATGTTTCTAAGAGAAAGGGAGAGAGAGGATTCCACGCAGCATTAAAGCCTTCTTCAACTGGTGTCCCACATAAAGTCTGTGCCAGCTNTCTGCATGTGCCCATATGATCCACCTACCCCTGCCTCCCCAGATGCCCTGGGGGCTGCAGGTTCTCAAGGCACTCAACCCCAGGTCCAACATAAGGAGAGGGCCCAGTTTAGGAGTGAAGGGTATGAACGAGACATANTCACAACAAAAGCCCACATTTCATTACTGGAAACAAGTTCCAGGATGTTCAATGTTCAGTCATTCACCCTAGAGAAAGTGGGGGCTCAAAGGCCAGGGCTCCAAGCCCACACCCATGGTGGTCTCTACCAGAGATACATACAACAATCAAGAAGCTAATAAAGACATACCTCTGGTCACACCCTCTGAAGACTGACTGTGTAAGTCCTGGAGTTCCTGTTTATTTAAAAAGCTCTCTAGGGTTCTTCGTTCTCACAGCCCTTGGGGAGAGCACCTGCCCCTGTAGACAAAAGTCTGTCCAGCCCCTCACTCAGGCAACCTTCCAAAGGCTACACCATCATCTGCTACACACAAAAAAGCAGTCCTTTTCCTGCTCAAAGATAGCTCTCCTAAGAGCCCGGCCATAGTGTTCTTCAGAGGTGGGCCTTCCCCCAAGGGGCAGATGTGCAGAGTGCTTTGTTCTAGTTTTTGATAAGGGAGACAGCACTGGACCAGGGGATGGAGGGGGAACATGGAACCTCATCAGGGTCATAGAACAACAGCTGGCGTTCATTTTGATCACAAGCCACATCACTACAACTTTTAGGACCCAACTAACCCACTGACCCAGAAGACCAGATCAGAACCAAGTAAGAAACAGAGGAAGCAGGATTCTGGGCAGCAGGTGGCTCCTAAGTCCCTGCTCACGACAGCTGTTCTACACACTCAAAGCCAGTCCATCCTCTTCCGGCAAAATTCTTCATGGTTACATGGAACGTTCACTCGGTCAACCTGAGCAGTAATACTATCTCAACTCACTCTTCAGGAACTTGGGTGAAGTGGATGCTGACCTACACTTGCCTTGACCACTAGGATGCTCAGGGTCAACTTTTGATTTGCTTTCCTGCCTACATTTCTCTGTACCTGTTTCATTTTGTGATTCTCCTCTTACCACTTTTTAGAATTCTCCAGTTGATCTATCCATTTTAAGTGCTATACTATGGAAATGTTTATAATTTTTGGTTTGTTTGTTTTACACATTCATATTGTTTTATTTACTAAAAATTTTTTTGGGTCAGCAAACTTTTTTCTACAAAGGCCCAGATAGTAATATTTTATCCTTTGTGGAACATATGGTCCCTGGCACATATTTCTTTTCTTTTAATCATCCTTTTAAAANTTGTTTTAAAACCATTCTCAGCTTTCAGGCTAAAAAAAAAAAAATAACAGGTGCTATCGCTGCTGTGTGATAAAGATTGAAAATCATATTAAACTGAAACTTACCAGAAATAACCACTATGAAAATTATGGAATATATTCTTCAAGATATTTTGATATGCCTATTTTGGATAAAATTTTAGATTCTATTATACATGCTGTTTTGTGACTTTTTTTAATTTAATAATTCACCAATAAATTTCTATACCAAAATGGGATTCACAATATACTATATACAGGTCAGAGAGACAACTCATCATTTAGAAGTACCTGCTTCTCCTCCAGAGGACCCGTGCTGGATGGCTCACAACTACCTGTGACTCTAGTTTCAGGGATGTGACACCCTCCTCTGGCCTCTGTGAGAGCACTTATGTACGTGCACACACACAAATACATCTTAAAAGAAGTATTATATAAATACAACGTNGATGTNTCAATCCTTTCTCTAACAACATTTAGGGCATTTCCTGGTTNTCACTGTTATAAATAATACTCCAACCGCCACAGTAGGATAAAGTCCTAAAAAAGGATTTTATAGACCAGAAGACACACAGCTTATAGTTGGTCAGTGACATCCCCAGATCACCACCCTCCAGAGAGTTGTGCAGACTCAGCCAATACCCCTCTGCAGGATACAAACACTTCTCCTTAACCCTCACGATAATAATGGGGACTGCTGTTTATTTTCACCAACCAGATAGAAGGATAGTATCTTANTGCTCTAGGGCCCTTCCTGCACCCACCCCACAGAGCTCCCTCCTGCCTGCAGGGCACCCTACCTGGAGCCCTGTGATTCCTTCCTCTGCTGCTGGCCTGGGGTTCTATGGCTCCCCTTTCACTCAGCGTCAGGCTGTAAGCAAACGCCTTAAGCATGCTCATCCATCTCCAACTTGAGTTCCCTAGACTGACAACTCCCAGAAGCCAGCCCCACATTGGTTCTCTGGACTAGAGAGTGACGGTCACCATCATGAGAAAAGCCATGCAGAAGCTTACCAAGAGAGTAAGTCAAGATCAATATGGCAGCCTGTNAAGAGATAGAAAGAGAATGGTGGAAGCACCCAAGAAAAAAGGGTGAGTGGTCCCCAACAAA
Source organism: Neotoma lepida (assembly GCA_001675575.1). Lineage (NCBI taxonomy): Eukaryota > Metazoa > Chordata > Mammalia > Rodentia > Cricetidae > Neotoma > Neotoma lepida. The sequence goes on from LZPO01055075.1 coordinate 611,487, forward strand.
GTCCCACTTCACTTCCCAGTCTTTCTCCTTCAATAACCAGACAGACACTGATGAGTGATAGTCAACCGCTACACCTAATACCAGAGCAGTGTCCTTGAAACTGGATTAAAGGCTTCAGGGACTGGTGAATCATCCTGGCAGTCCTAGGAGAAAGAGGGGTCAGAAGCTGTCTGCACACAAATGGAACATGGGCAATACATATCTGTGGTCTGTGTTGATGCACCCTCCCTTGGCAACAGTCTACAAGGACCCGATGGTGCAAGTACCACCCTGGTCTTTGACCGCAAGGACACAGTATTAGTTATACCAGAGCAATAAGGGCCAAGAAGAGGAAAATACATCCCAGGAAGACACTTGTCCTTCAGAGTGAGCTAGACATAGTCTCAAAAGAGATGGAAGTGTTGCAGGAGTAGGGGAGACAGAGCAAGAAGGTTCCTGCTGTGCACAGCCCTCATTTTGTAAATTGCCCCTCCCAACACTGAGAGGGCTCTTCTGGTTCCCAAAGCATTGTGGTCCATACTTGAGAGTCCTGCTGTGACCCACTTGCTGGCAGATAGGATGCTGCTGGTGGGTCCCAGGGCAGGAANCGTCTGCAGCAAGTCCAGNCATATAACGCAGCAGACCCCCAAGTGTCAGGAGGAGCTTGAGGGGGAGAAATTCCGTGTGGAGTATGTGTCAGGCCAGGCTAGGAAAATCAAAACACAGACCCCAGGGTTCTGGAGCAAGGCCATGCCATCTGCAGCAGGGAACGGAGCATCCGAATGAAGCACTTAATGTGCTACTGAGCCCNGGCGGAGATGGCATGTGGCCTCCCACTCAGNGGGGCTCATCGACCGTCTCCCATCACTGAGCATCTAGCCTGCTAGCAGCCAAGGCCAAAGCCCAGCCCCATATGGCATTGAGCCTTGTGGAGTCCAACAAGCCTCCCAGGGATGAGCTGATTCCATGGGCCATCTCCAACGTCAGAAGGTGAGTGGCCTATCTTGACAGTAATAGAAACATGTTGTGGGTTCAAGTTGACCTATCATCTTGCCATAAGGCCTTTGCTAGCACCATCCTTACAGAAGGCTTGACCACTGACTTGGGATGCTGTGTGCCACCACCTCAAGCTAGAGGGGTATAACTGATGTGACTGTGCCAAATGGGACCTTTTATAGGCACAGATGAGGGGCCAGCTCAGGGATGAGCCTATATATGGTGGACAGAAGCCAGTGAACCATCAGTGGACAGTGCTACACTCCCATATCTGAAGGAGGTCTTCTGGTTGCAGTGCTTCATGGCATCTCCAGAGGCCTCTGATGCCACTGTGTGCCCTTANCAGTGTTGTCCNGCCCTGCTCATCCCATCTCTCTCCCCAAAAGGTGTTGTTCTAGAGAACACTCCACCAAGAGGACTCAGATTCCAGCACTCCTATAGTGAGATGGGAGGCAGAGACAGATTCCCAGAAGCTCACAGGCCAGCTATCCGGGAGTTCACAGTGTGTGGAAGGGAGGCCTGTCTCAACAAGATAGAAGGAGAGAACCAACTCCCTGAAAGCTGTCCTCTGATCTCCACACATGCACTGTGGCTCTCCTGCATCTGCATTCACACACACACACACACACACACACACACACACACACACACTTATGAATAAATAAAATCATAAATTTATTTGTGTGCCATGTGCCCTTTTGCACACACATCTTTGCTTAGACCTTTTCCTAAGAAACAGGACCCGAGGTGCTTATGCTGTGTGTATTTGCTCTGGTTGTGTTTACTGCTATTGTGGATATTGTAGGCTCCATCCCATCTCCAGCTACTAATGGCTCACTAACTGGGATCCTTCCTGGATGGAGCTTGTCCTCATGCTCAGGGACCTGCCTCGCACGAAGGGAGAGCCTGTGACCTCAAAGTCACACTGCACCAGTAAATGAGCTTAANGCCCTGGATGCTGGATCCTTACAGCTGTTAAACTGGTAATATTTTACATTGTGTGCATTTTTACTATAAAATAAAGAATTTAAAACTTGGCTTGGTGGAGCAACCTTGTACTTGGGAGGCAGAGGCAGGAGGATCTGGAGTTTGAGGTCAGCCAGGGCTACATAATGAGACTCTGCCTCTGAAAACAAACAAACAAATAAATAAAACAAGACCAGTTAACATGCTTGCTTTCTACCTCANGGCTCATAATTTTACAGCAGGGTGACTTTGAGGTTAAAGGTTGCACTGTGTGAAGCCATCAGCAGAGGTTATGACATGGCCATGGGGATGCTGTCGGGGCTTCTGATCATGATACTCCAGGGTAGCAACATGGAAGCTAACCTGGCATGTGGGAATATAACACTTAAAAGTGTCTGAAGATCCAGACTTTGGTTTTGCTAAGCTCGACTTCCAGGGAGGAGGCAGTGAAAAGAACCTGCACAGGAAACATTGGAGAAGCTTGGTGAGGGGGTGACCAAGAGACAACATGAGACTGGGCAGACCTGAGCCCTGACAGCACTGTAGTTTCATCTCCCACTGCAGCTGTGTGCCAGGGCTCCCTAAGCTGTTCAAGGCTTCCCTGAGGTAGTGGACCAGGCCTCCTGTCCCTTGAATCAGCCAGGCACCAGTCATGGGCTCTTCCCTGGCATGAGGCAAGTCCCTGAACATGAGGACAAGCTCCTTCTAGGAAGGGACCCAGTTTGAGGGCAGCATTCAAGGAAAAGGCAGAGAGCCNGCAGGGTACAGGCACAGTCTCCATTGGGGATGAGCCAGCAGGTCAAGCCTCTGGGGGCTGACTAAAGGATTGTCTCCTAAATGCAGTAGGAGGCATCAAAGAGCTCATCACACACAACACAATTCAGGATTTCACGTGTCCATGCACGTGTCACCATGCTCAATTTTAGAAGGCTGTGGTCACCTCAGATGCTATCTCATGTTTGTCAGGATAGCCATTCTCAAAGAAAAAACACCCAGAAAATAATGGCTCTGATGAGAACTTGAAGAAAGTGTAACACAGTGCATTGCTGGTGGAAATGAGAATGGAGCAGCTTCTACAGAAGACAAGAATGTAGCTCTATAAAAACACGGAATTACCATCTAACCCAGCGGCGCTCTCTGTGTAAGCCCCTAAAGACGTGAGAGCAAGGTCTCAAGAAGTATTTGTCCATCTATGCTTCAGCAGTATTGACTCATAACGGCTAGAGGGTGGGAGTAACACAGCAGCTACCCACAGATGGATGACAGCAAGTTACAGTGCACACAAACGAGGACTACCATTCAGCCTTGAAAATGAAGGCAACTCTGATACTTGCTCCAACATGAACAAACCTCCAGGATGTTGTTATGTTAATCAAACCTGTCTCAAAAAGGCAAGAACTATAGGAGTCTATGTACATGGGCTCTTTATTTTTTATTTTTAATAAAATCATAAGGAAGAAAATAGCGGTGTTTTCAGAGTCTAGGGTGGAGTTATTATTTGATGTGTTTAAGCTGTGGAGATATGTGCTTCATACCACCATGCTGTCCATCTGGAGATGGGTGTGATGGGGCTGCAAGGAAAGGGGCTGGAAGCTGAATTTCCTGTTTGGCTATCTGCAGGTTCATTNGCTCTTGNATTATGCATGGACAGAAACTAAACAGTTTATCTTAAAAATCACTCTGAGGCTCTTAATAAANTTNGATATTTCTTCATGCCACGAAAGTTGGTCCNATGCACTGCCCTTACTTCTGAGCATTCCAGGGTCTAGTCTGAAAGATCTGGCAATTTCTACCACTTTTAATCATCCTGCCAGGCTCATGACAGGCAATCTCGAACATTCACGATGATTTTATTACTTCATTACAGGGCAATCTTTCAGAACACATCATAAGTAATAATTTAGGTGTCTGAATGTTTGTTAAAATTCAAGTGAGTGTGAGATCATCCATAAAGTAAATGCCCACAGCAACTGGGTGGACAAAAGAGGAGACCCTGCCTATCCACAAGAGAGACTAGCGTCACTAGGAAGTTCTCCTTTGACCCCTAACAAGATGGTTTCAGAAGTGTTGCAGGGTTGAGAGGTTGAGGGGAGCCATGTGTCTTAGGATAGGAAAGGTGTGGTGTATGCTGAGGGCGAAGGGAATTTATGTACAGTAGTGGCCAGTGCCAGCAGGCACCAAGACAATCAAGAAACCAAGATAAAGAGATGGCAGCCACACAAGCACTTCCCATACTCTGGTCACAGGGCAGGAGCCAAAAGTCCCACATGGTTGTAAAGGATAGCCAATGAACTTGGAGCTGAAGAGCTTTTTCAGGTTGGTTTTTTTTTAACTCTTTCTGTCTCTCTGTCGCTGTCTCTCTTGTTGCTGTCTCTGTCTCTGTCTCTCTGTGTGCAGGTGTGAGTGTGCCACAGTGTGTACAGAGGTCAGAGGACAACCTCAGGAGTCAGTCCTCACTTTCCACCTTTTTGAGACAGAGTCTCTTGCTCATCACTGTATATAACAGGTTGGCTGGTTCATGAGTTTGGGCAGAATTCTCGTGTCTCTGTTCCCAATGCCCCGGCATCTCCATAGGAACACCAGAAACACAGACANGTGCTTTATGGAATCTGGCTTTAGTAAGTGCTGGGGTCTGAGCTCCTGTCCTCACTTCCTTTACCCAGTGGGCCATCTCCCCAGCCTGNAGATGAAGATCTTGAAGTGTCAATGAGTCATTAATTAAAAGTCCCATACCTTAGAGGGTGGGATGTGAAGCCTGTGACCTCCCAAGGTAGCAGAGGGAAGGAGAATTCTTCTTGTTTGTAAGCAATTTCCTATTTATCTTCCCTACAATAAACACGTAGATGAAAAGATTTTACACATAAAAAAAATAGAAATGCAGCTGGAGAGANGGTGGTGTCAGGAAAGTGTTTGCCTTCAGGTGTGAAAATGCACACTTAACAATCCCACCACTGCAGAGGCAGAGATNGCCAGATGGCTGGGACTCACTGGCCAACCAGTCAGACGGAGTTTCAGGACAGTGAAAGATCCTGACTCATAAAGAAAGAGAGAGGCAGGGATGGAGGGAAGAAGGAAAGAAGGAAGGAAGGGAAGAAGGAAGGAAAGAAAGAAAAGGGAGGGACTGAGGGAAGAAGGGAGGAAAAGGGGTCGGGAATTGGCAGGGCCTGAAGTGTGACATCTGAGGTTGGCCTCTGGCCTCCACAGGCACAGGCACTCACACACACACACCAAAAACCGAAAACAAAAACAAGCAAAGAAAACCACTATATAAAGAAACAAAATGTCTAATGTTTTCAAAGAAAACACTTTTGGCGTTGACATGCAGAAACCTTAGTTCAACAAAAATAAATGGCACAATGCAAAGCCTGCCCTGAAGAGCCTGAGTTAAGCGGGGCAAAGTGAGCATAAAACCCTCAAGGAATCGCCAGTGCCGCTTGGAGTTTGCTATAAAGTGCCGGGCAGCCAGCCCTTGTCTGACTGCTGGTGCTGATGCTGTGGGTGCTATCTCTGAAGGTCACAAGAAGCCCTGTTGAGGATGAGATAAATGGTAATGGCTTTTTTAAGGATGAAGCCTTGGCTGGAGCCCATCAGTCACTGCACAGCCCATCCTTGCAGCCCACATCAATCTTCCAGGGAGGGAGCAAAGGTTTATAAACTTTGTTTAGCAAGGGAGCGCTTGTTCCTCCAGCCTTGCAACCACTTGGACTGTTGGTTTCTTCCTTCGCTGCCATCCTCCAGGGAGGGACCAGGGAATTTATTAACTTCCCTTTGCAATTCTTCCCTTAAGTCTCAGGAAACCTGTGAGCCTGGAACANGAAGAGGGCACTCACTCTCCTGGCAGATACATAGAAAGCCAATGCTCATACTCCTGAGTTTGAGTCTGAAGAGTTGCCTCCTGTTTACACATTGGTTGANCCTACCCACATAGCCAGAAGCCATTCCTCTTAGGTGGTCGAGAGTGCCCATGAGGACATGTGCGACCTTCTCCTTGTTCATTCCTGTTCCCATTCCTGTTGCTAGTGCTAGCCCCTGGATGGGAGGCCCTGAGGGCTGGTGCCTCATGGGTGGATGAGTGCAGATGGGAAAGGACCAGGAGTGGCTTAACAGGAAGTTCCTGAAACTATGTCCTATCTAACAAATGACCCAGGAGCACGTNGTGTGACCAGTCGGTGGACAGGGCTCATCATTGGTTGTGANAGGTAGAAAAGAAGAGTCCCTGTGCAGATGAGACTAGAAGAGAGGGTGAGGCATTGGCTCTGTCAGTAGAGTGCTTGGTATGCAAGCATAAGGGCCTCAGTTTAGATCCCTACAGCCCATGTAAAAAGCTAGGCATGGAAATACATGCACATCTGTAATCCCAGTCCTGGGAAGCAGAGACAAGAAGATCCCTGAAGCTTGCTTGCCAGCCAATCTAGTTGAATTAGAGAGTTCCAGATTCAGTGAGAGACCCTGTCTCAAAACACACACACACACACACACACACACACACACACACACACACACACACACACACACACGAGAGAGAGAGAGAGAGGCTAAAAGATGGCATGACATTTGGAAAGAGTCCGATTGCCACACCCTCCCTAATATAGGCCNACCAGAGAGCTACAGAGAAAAACTAGCAGAGAACACAGGGACACTGACAGAGGGCACTATCCATGGAAGAGGGGCAAGACAGCAGTGGCTAGAGGAGAAACCGAGACTCCCAGCATGTATGACAGGAAAAGGCTCTGGGAAACCAGGGTTCAAACCACTGTGTTGTGGGATTGGGTAATGCGCTCAGTCTTAGCAATAATACAGAGCTATATACCTAAGGATGGGGAAANTGGGTCCAAATGGCCATCCTTCTGCAGTGGTTTGGGAGGTGGCCACTAGGAAAGAGGTGAGATTCAACAGTAGCAAGTGTAGTTGTACCATAGGCTCCCTCTCCATTTCTCTTGCTCTNTACTTAGAATACCCACAGCTAATGACCAGCACAAGCTGTGGTCCCTCTGCTCTCTCCCATAGAGATACTGATTGGATCTCCAGATGAGAAGGGAGAGGTGGCATGCAAAAGCCCACCCACCGAGTGTCCCTTCATTGACTGTGACCAGAGCATCTCCTAAAGACAGTCATCAAGCAGATGGCTAATGAAACATCCTACCTGTATGAATGGGCAGAATAGTTCCCTCCAAGATATCCATCCTAATCCCAGAAATTTGTGAATAGGCTGCCTTGCATGGGAAAGAATTTCGGAGACTGATTGGTTCAGACTGAATTTCTGAATCTTGAATCAGGGAGAATATCCNGGATGATNCAGGAGCACCCCAATGTCAACACAGGGCTCTTCATAGGAGGGACTCAGGAGTCATAGGAGAGGCAAGGGTGGGACCAAGACCTTCAAGTGAGCAGAGAGGGGGAGATGAATGAAGGAACACAAGTGACCTGTATAGGTTAAAAGGGCTGAGGGGCTTTCCTGCAGAACCCCTGGAAGCAACCTGACCTGTCAACATATTGACTGGTGCTCAGTTAGACCATTTTGGACCTCCAGGAAAGAAAGGTAATACATTTGTGTGATTTTAAGCCACCAAGCTCATGGTTATTTGTTACAGTAGCAATAGTAAACAAACATTGCATAACACTCATTTTAAGATGACACCATCTATCAAGAGATTAAATTTAACCAGCCTCCCTTGCAGCTAGTATGGCTATGTGACTAGTCTCTGGCAATGCATTTGAACAGCAGTAGTGTGTACAACTCCTGGGCCAGCCTCAGCTTTAATACAAGCAGCTTGTTCTTAACTTCTGCCCTTTCTTTTCTCTGTCTTCCATTTCTGGTGGACAATAATAGAGATGTGCCAAAGACACCATTCCAACCATGCCTATGAGGGCAAAGCTCTACAGTATGAGGGCTGAGGAACTTGGATCCTTGAATGACTCTGTGGAGAAGAGACACTGACACTAGCCAGGACCAGCCAGATCATTGCCTGGGGGATAAATGTGTTTGTGGTATGTGTGTGTGTGTGTGTGTGTGTGTGTGTGGTTCATGTGGGTGCACACATGTGTGCATTCACATGTATAGGCCAGAGGTCATCCATGGGTGTTGTTCCTTAGGATTTATCCACCTTGCTTTTCTGAGATAGGCTCTCTCACTGGGACCTAGGGCTAGCTGATCAGGCTAGGCTGGANGGCCATTGAACCCCAGGGTTCTGTCTCCACCAAGAAATACATTTTTAGTTTATTTCAGCCACTGTTATAGAAGCTACCATGGGAGCTTACCTGTAGTGCAAACATACTATCCACAGAAGTTCCAGTGGTGGGGAGGCCGAGGGCAATGTGTGGAGANTGCTAAGTCAGTAATATGTTCACTGTACAACCATGAGGACTGACAGCTGAACTTGAAGCTATGTACCTGTAGTCTTGATGCTGCATTANGGGAAAGGACGAGCCTTTGGGCTTACTGACTAGCCAGCCTAGCCAAATCTGTGATCTTCAGATTCAGTAAGAGACCATGTCTCGAAGCAATAAGATGGAGAACATTGACCTCTGGCCTCCATGTACACACGCATGAATATACGCACAAACCCACATACACAAGAAGGCCGAATTTATCTGGACAAATGCGTCCAGACACAAATGCTCACACTCTGTTAGGATGAATGCATGGTAGAGAGGTGGCCAAGCACCCTGGAAGCACAGCGTCCCCTATGACATAGGGAAAGAATTCCAAATCGACAGAGTGGCCATTCACACCACATGTCCTCAGTACCACCCTCCCCTGCCTCATAAAACAACAGACATCCATCACCAAGGGAACGATCTTCCCACGTGGCCACAAGGACTAGAGCTCTATCAGTTCTCAGTGTACAGATCACACAAGTGCCCCATCTGTGGTAGCTCAAGATGAGCTGGCCTCATGCCTGCTTCCAGACCCAGGCTCTTGACCAGAGAAGATTGTGCTGGCCAGCCCCAGACAGCTGCAGGCTTGACCCAGACAACAGCTATGGAAGACAAATCATCTTGCTCATTGGCTTTGTGCTTCTAACAACTCAAGGGCCCCTTAGACAGGCTCCCTGGGTCTTACGGGGACTTAAATGGATTGCTAATGTTTCAACATTTTTCCTGTGTTGGTGGTTTTTTCCTATGGTAGTTGGCTATGTTCTCTACCTTTTTGGTATCTTATTTTTATCCAGTTATGCCTGATATATATATATATATACACATACATACATATGAAAAAATGAACCAAAAACCACCTAAAGACATACTGAAAAGTGGCCCTAAGACACAGAGCCATTCTGTTGTCTCCCTGCTCAAAGCCCTCTACCCTCTGATTTGACCCCACTTTCCTCCAGTCCACAGGCTTCCTACTGTCCTCAGCCCCAGGAAAGCTCTCATTTCCTCTTGACAATCTCCCCCCAACACCACCTCAGAGGCTGCTGGAGAGGTCTAGAGAGAACACTCCCACCCCACATCATGCTCACACACCCCTGACTCTCCTTTACTTTTGTTTCTGGTTCAGGTTGAGCATCCATAATCCAAACATCCCAAATCCCAAATGCTCCAAAATCTGAAAGTTCAGAACCTGAACTGAAGGTGATGCCACACAACCACAGATGCTCCCACAGGGACAGAGACGTTTGTTTTCCAATGGTTTGATGTACAAAACTTGGTTTCATGGACAAAATTACCTAAGATACTGTGTAAAATTGTCTTTAGCATATATGTATCAGGGGTATAGAAAGCATCCATGAATTTCATGTTTAGACTTGGGTCCTCACAAGGTATCTCATTACGTGTAAGTAGAGTCCAAACCCTAGGAATATCAAAATCCAAATCTTCTGATGCTAAGTGTCTGGTGTAAGGGGTGTGCTGTGTTTTCTGGCTAGCTCTAGCTAGGTTAAGATGATGTTAATTTATGCATTGATTGTCTCTTGACTGCCATGAAAGCTTTCTGTGGAATGGTTCTTTGTCTCATTCCCATAGGCCCACCCCAGACCCCTCACTGCTTACACCAGTCCCTGGTACACAGAGGGGTAGATGGGCAATACTTGTTAAATCAACAGTGTGGTGACATCAGCAATGCATGACAATCTAGCAATAGAGGCCACTCGTTTTTATTTTCATCTTTTTGACAGCTCACCCCTTGGCAACTCATTCTCACCTTGATCATACAGCTTTCAACTAAACTGCTATAGACAACCTGTATCCAGCCAGAACATCTGCTACCCTCACAGAGGTGCCGCCATCCTCAGCTCTCCAACATANCTGTCCTTTCTACACTCCTACTTAGAACCCAGGTCTGATCTCCAAATAAACAAATGGAACCCATCCACCCCATCCAGGCACACCTTTCCTGTGAAGCACATGGCACTGCCAGGCAGGCAGGCAGCAGCTGGCATAATCACGAGGTTTGTAATGTGCAGCTCTGCAAGGCTGCAATTAGCACTTGACAAGCTCTTTATGGCCCGCAATTGAAATGTCTGTGGTGTTGTAATTCAGTTCCTCCTTGAGGTGAACATGCTACTAACCTCATCTAGAAAAGTAGATGAGACGCCTCCTCACATTCCTGCCCTCCTCACTAGTGCACGTGGGGCATGATGTTTCCTTGTCCAAATCTCCACCATGATTTTTATTCACCATCCCTGACAGTAGTACCAAGAACTGACGAGCACGCACTGGCTGAATTCATGCAGACCAGGGAAAAATTGAAGAAGATGGGGGTAAAGCTTCAGGTAGACATGTCAGTGTCTCTTCACTCCTCCAGACAATTGAGAATGAATGTTCTTGATCTTTAAGACATCCCCATCCTCATACATCCAAAGTTCTAAGGTATGTCTGGTCTGCTGGTCTATCTGAGGAAAGGAAGCCCACCTGTTTGCAGAACTAACTCTTCAGAATGCAAATGAAGTGTTAAGGAAACCTCACCACTCATTTCTGATCTAGGATAAAACCCTCTTAGCAAATGTCCCAGGGGATATCTCTGGGACACAACCACAGCTGTCACAAAGACCAGTCAGCATCCACGTAGTCCTCAAAGAGCAGTCATGCTCAAACTCAGGATGCAGTCAGGAATGCTGCTTGGACCTGTGCTTAGTCCCATCCTCCAAGTGGATTGGGGCATTTAATCCATGGGCAAACGAGGCTAAGAAACACATGGCAGTAAGAGGAAGGGGCATTGTTAGCTGTAGATCATATGACTGTCCACATGAGAAACTCACAGAACCTNGTGGAAAACGAATAGAATTTGTAAGTGTGTTCAATTGGGCCTCTGGTTCTGAGAATAATACATTCACAGATCAAGGTTTTTTACACATAGAAACTATTAGTGAGAAAAATACCTCTGGGGACAAGGAGTGACTACAGCAGCAGATCATTCACACTGNAGCAAGGAGAAAATACTACTGGCTAATTAACGCAGTGAACTCATCTCAGTCAGATGCATGTGGAAAGGACTCTCATGACTAGAGATGCCCCAGAAATATCGACTGATGGAATTCAGCCTTAGAGAATCTCCAGTCTCAAAAATTGATTTTAAGCTGGACATGGTAGCACATGCCANTAACCCCAGCACTTGGAGTGGGGGCTGAGGAAGAATTATCCTGAGTTCAAAGCCTGCCTGGACTACAGAGCAAGACACAATTTCAAATAGCAAACAAACAAAAATCAATTCCAGTAAAATTCAGTGCTCTTTCAAGTGTAGGCAGAGAGTCACAAAATTACCCAGTGCAGGTCTTTGGGCTGAGGATTGAAGCCTGGCTTCCTGAATGCTATTCTGGCCCTCTAAGCTACATCCAGCCTNTCCCTATTTTTCATCCCAAGACAAGATCTCATGAAGTTTGGCTCTGAATACATCATCTGCCTTGTCACTATTATGGTGCTCCACACATCCAGGAGCCTCACTAATGCCACTGTCTTGATTACAATGCCACTGTTACGATTACTATGCCACTATCTTGATCACTATCATGATTACAACATCACTGTCATGACCATGATGTCAATGTCACTGTTGTGATTGCTATGCCACTATCTTGATCACTATCATGATTATAACATCACTGTCATGACCATGATGTCAATGTCACTGTTGTGATTGTTATGCCACTATCTTGATCACTATCATGATTACAACATCACTGTCATGATCATGGTGTCAATGTTACTGTTATGATTGCTATGCCACTCTCATGATCATGGTGTCAATGTCACTGTTATGATTGCTATGCCACTCTCTCGATCACTATGGTGTTGGCTGTTGCAATCACGACCACCATGCCACTGTCATGATCTCTTTTGATCACTGTCGTGATTGCCATATCACTCTCATGATCACAATGTTGCTATCACAATCAGTGTGCTGCCATTTCGAACATTATGCCACTGTCATCATCACGATGCTGCTGTCATGATTATGATGCCACTGTCTGGAATTCAAGGTGACTGTGGGTTTGGGCAATGACTGGAAACTTCCTAGGACATCAACACTGTAAAAGATGACAATTTATGTCCCTGACAACTTGACAGATACTCTTTGAATGTCTAAAAAATCCACCTCAGATTTGAGCCAGAATCTGATCTGACCCAAAGTGTCCTCCCCCATATACATGATGAAGATCAAATCCAGAGACTTGCCTGTGCTACCCAAGTGCTTGGATCACTGAGCTACATCCCCATCCCCAAAGCTTTACAGAAAGGTCGCAGATGTAAAGTGAAGGCAAGTGCCAAGTTTTATTGTGCTTTTAGCTCAAGTAAAGAGTCAGCGCTTTTAGCCAAGAACTTTCTTGATGCCTAGTGTATGGACATGGANGGGATTCCTGTACCAGATACTAAAGTGCAATATGAGGTCAGGGCAATTTTACTAACAAGGCAAGAGTCCAGAAAGTGTCAGCCTGATAGACTATGAGGTAGGTGGAGAAGGAAGTCATTCAATAAACNGTATTGGGGCCTTGGTTTGCCTGTCCATAAAAACAATTACCAATACAAGTTCATTCTATTAAAAGTTCTGGGAGCTGGTAGGAGCATGGTTGCTGCTCAGGAGTAAGGGACCCCTAGAATCCATAGAAAAACTGGGTGAAATGGTGTGCGCTTGCAAGTCCAAAGCTGGAGAGGCAAATGCAGGCAGGTCCCTGGAGCTTGTTGATCAACCTGGTTGCATTGCTGAGTTCCAGCTTCAGTGAGGGNCTCTGACTGAAACAATATAAGGTAGAGAATGATTCAGGAAAACCCAATATCCCCCTCTGGCCTCCACGTGCATGTGCACACAACTTCTCCCCTCCCCTCACACACATATAACACATGCACACAAAATTCTACACGTGTTAAAGTTATANATTAAATTGAAACCATTAAGAAACCAAAAATGGGACCTAAGAAGGTTAATTATAAAGCCATGGAGTGTTATGGGGGTTCCTAGGCAGGAGTCCAGGGGCAGAAAACATGAAGATGNGAATCTTGTATGAAATGTAAGAATCTCCTATGTTGAAAAGGAACAGAAAACTCAGAGGCAGGAGTGAAAACTGGATGCACATTTACCACCAGCATGGGACAGGGGCCATGTGCATCTAATGCAGTTCACAAATCAGTAGGAGAGAGCACTGCATATTCATAAAAATAGGCAAGAGCTATGACAAGTCCATTCACAAAAATGGAAGGGCTCATTAANCATCTAAATACATTCAACTTTTATTTTTCAATGCTGAGAATGGAACCCAAGGGCCTCATGCATGTTCAGCAAATGTTCCACTGCTAAGCCATATTCCTAGCCCAACTTTACTAACAAAGAAATGCAAATCAAAATTTATTAACTATCCAAGGGGCAAGGCATTTGATTTAATTTTTATTTAGTGCTAATTCCCAGTGAGGGGCTCCAGCAANAGGTCCTCCCAACTATCCTTGGCTACCCAGCTAGATAGGAAATCCAGGGCAGGAAACCATTGCAGGGATCTGCAGGTGGCTCTGTGGGCTTCCTCTCTTCTGTCACCTCCCAGTTCTGAGGCATGGGGTAATTGTCAGCACTGCCCCAAACCCCACTGTTTTACCATGAAAGATGAATCATAACTATTACAAGGAGCGATGCATACCAAGCCATAATGGCAGAGATAAGGATGCATCAAAAGGCATCGATCTCCCATCCTCTTTGTTCTATCTAAGACTAAATTCTAAGAAACAAACATCAGAGGCTGGAAAGATGGCTCATCCGTTAAGAGCACTTGCTGCTCTTGTAGAGGACCAAGGTTAGGTTCCCATCACCCACATCAGATAGCTCACAACTCCAGCTTCAGGGGATCTGACATTCTCTTCTGACCCCCCTTGACACTTGCACACACATGGTGCACAGTCATACATGCAGGAACACATACAGATAAAATTAAATAAAGACATAAATAGTCTTTTTAGGAAAGAAAAAGAGAGAAATCTCAGGGAAGCACGCATGCTTTGAAGGTTGTATACTGTGGCATCACGTAAGAACACACGTACATGCACACAACACACACATGCACACACACACTCATGCACACACACACTCATGCACACACACACTCATGCACACACACATACAACACACTCATGCACACACACACTCATGTTAGGAAAGAAAAAGAGAGAAATCTCAGGGAAGCACGCATGCTTTGAAGGTTGTATACTGTGGCATCACGTAAGAACACACACACACACATACAACACACTCATGCACACACACACTCATGCACACACACTCATGCACACACACTCATGCACACACACACTTATGCACACACACATACAACACACTCATGTACACACACACCCATGCACACACACTCATGCACACACACACTTATGCACACACACATACAACACACTCATGTACACACACACTCATGCACACACACTCATGCACACACACACACTCATGCACACACACTCATGTACACACACACAGTCACGCACACAACACACTTCCACAGCTACAGACCACTCACACGTTCAACAGCTGATTATTCAAATAAAACAGCAGCCTAGTGGAATGGCGGGAAGCCTTGCACACATGTAGAGAGGATTAGATGGTCTAGAAGGCTCTTGATAAAGAATTAAAGTGTGGGGTGAGAGCATATTTTGCCACATTTAAAAAACAAAACACTGTGGGGGAGATTAGCAAACAGTAGACGACCAGGATTGATGTTTCTAAATGTGTGACAATGGCAACAAGACATCAGCAGGGATTGTGTGAGAGAGTAGGGTTACGGGTGATTTTGGTTTTCTTCTCCTTATGTGAATTTTCCTAATTCTCTATAATAAACCCAGGTTACTCCTAAGAGGTAAAATCACAAATTAGCTTTTTAAATGCAAATTCTCCAAATATGAAACTACAAGCATCCTAGTTTGCTTTTCCGTGGCTGGGACAAAACACCAGGGCAAAAACAATGTAGAGAAGGAAAGAGTTTGTTGGACTTTTATTTCCACATCGCTGTCCGTCATCGAGGGGAGCCACGGCAGGAGCTCGAGGAGGCAGGAACCTGGAAGTGGGAACGGAAGCAGAGACCATGGAGGAACACTGCTAAAGGCTTGTTCAGCTTGCTTTTTTCTACAAGCTGGGACTACCTGCCCAAGGGTGGCTCCACTCACAATGGGCTGGGTCCTACATCAAGAAAATGCCCCACAGACCAACCTAACGGAGACAATCCCTTAACTGATGTTCCCTTTTCTTGGGTGACTAGTTTGTGTCAAGTTGACAAAGACTAACCAGCACAATTAGCTTAGTATCAGTATGCTTTTTTTTTTCATTTTCTTTTTGTCTATCTGTGTTGGGGTGGGAGTGTGCATGCACCTCTGTGTTTGTGTGCATGAGTTAGGGCAGATGTGCTGTAGCCCAGATATGCAGGTCAGATGGTAGTCTCAGATATTGGTCCTCACCTTCCATCATCCTTGGGACAGGATCTCATTTTCAACACTGTATATAGCCAGGCTAGCTGGTCCTCCTGTCTTCTCTGCTCTCTTCCTATATGAGTGTTGGGATTACAGATGTGTTACCACATCCATTATTACGTGGGTTCTAGGAAAACTCAAGCTTACATAGCGGGCACTTTATGCACTGAGCCATCTCTCCAGCACAGATGGCTTTTCAAAATATGTAAGTGATGTCCTCCAAGTGTGTTTCCTTTTCTGACTAGGAAAGGTCCAAAACAGATACACAAGGACCCCATAATATGGTATTGGCAAATGTCTCCAGAGAGCCACTACCATGACACTCAATGACATTTTCCATTCTCATGTATCTGTGCTCCTCATTCTGGAAAGGGACTCATGATTCCAAGATGGCATCATGACTACCTTCAAANATCAAACCCAAACATGCGAGTGATACTCTCCAATAATTCAGGTTTCTGGTAGNGCCCACCTGCCCTGGGCAAAGCATCTCTTGGTAGGCTCTATTTTGTCTCCATAGTGGTCTCTGCTTGAGTTCCCTGCCTCAAAGACTAAAGCCAGTGTCTTCCTCCAGGCCGGGGACTGCCGCTGAGATCCTTATGGGCAAGGATTCCATTTAGATTCTTCCATCTGCCATGTCGTGCTCATCTGAGTGTTCTTCTCCACTGGGCCTCAGCCTTTGGGCTTTGAAGTCTGTCTTTGTGTTGCCCAGGTTTATCGTAGTCAATTGCCAATATTCTAAGAAAGCTCCATCTCATCATCTGTCCATCCCTCTTCCTGGACAATCCCTACACGATGTTTGCTCACCTGGCCTGCATTGCTAGCATCCTAGCTGGTCAGCTCAGTCACAGCCCCATGGATGTTCCCTCTTAGTAACTTTCCAACTCCAGACCCTCAGCCAGTTCCTCGCCTATGAATCTCCACTGGTCCCCACTGGAATCTCTGTCCGTGCCCTGGACAGAGCCCAGTTCTATCCTGAGGTCTCTTTGCCCCTGTAGCCATAGACCATAAATCAGAAGTGCTTTTTACCTTTCTTTAGTTGCTACCCAGCTCTGACTTTCTTTAACAGGCACTGCCCACCTCTGGGGCTCCCAGCTTCATGGGTGAAGGGCTCCCCACAGAGCTGCAGCTCTGTGTTCTCTTCCTTTCTGCCACCCTGACAGCTTATCAGATTGGGGCTGGATGGGAGAGGGCATCTACAAAGTTCTCCTAAGTCACTTCTCCCCTAGTCTCGGCCTCTAACTCAGGATGCTGAACTCTAAGCTCAGGCTGCATCC
>LZPO01055075.1:629896-657362 GCA_001675575.1 Neotoma lepida
CCTTAAAGGTCCAGGCAAGACTCAGGGTCCTTATGAGCAACCACTACTGAAAACTTTGCAGTTTAACGTCTTCTGACCTAGAGATTCCAACAATCAGCAGGTTCACCTAAATGGTCCATCTTCTCTATCTTGTTGAAAAGTCACTGATATTTTTGTAAAATAACCTTCACAGAATTTACAGTCCCTAGATCCCAACTCTCCTGACCTACTCAATTTAGCCATTTGCTCAATGCAGTAATCAAGGTCAGCTCTATATACCTTGTTCTTGTGAACTCAGAGGAACCCCAGGGATTCTCACTTTGGCATTTGAAGGTCCTGTCCCCACTCTGAGCATGCATGTTGGACTCACAAATGGTCAAGTTCCCTAACAACTTAGGGGAGCACGGCCAACCCTCTGCAGACAGTAGGGAATGACACACCAGAAATCAACGTTGTCTGGCTGTGTGGCAGGCAGGGTGACCAAACACCAAGAGCATTGATGCTGATGGGGTGTGCAAAGCATGGTGAGAAGGAGGCCGGTGCAGGCTGGATGCTGATGTTGTCCTCAGTTTCAGAGAGAATGGTGAGAATAGGCTATTTCCTACCTATAGAGTGTGGAGCAGGGGCTAAGATGTGGAGACACAGGTGACTGGAAGGACTGGTGAAGGGACAGAAGGAATGCTGTCACTTCACACAGGCAAGGGTTTGCCCACTCCTATACTTGGCCACAGTTGCCAGGATCACCATATCCCAGGTTTCTAGAGAATAGTGTTTGACTTCAAGCAAGAAGACCTGCACCAGAGACAGCCATTGCTGCACCTACAGAGGGGCAGGGTCATTTCCCTCAGTCTCATGATCTGAGGTAGCTCGTCGCCAAGACTCAAGATGCTAGGCTTCCGGGTCCTACTCGGCTACCACTATGCAGTTAGAGTCAGTCACCAAAGATCTTACACTTCTCAGCTTCCTTGTTTGCTTGCTTGCTTCTTGTTTTGAGACAAGGCTTCTTGAAATAGACCAGGCTGGTCTTGAGCTCAGCAGCATCTCATTTCATCCTCCTAAGTGCTAGGATCACAGGTGTGCACCACCACCCCTGCTAAACTGCCTTCTCATACATCTGAGCCACCCACAAAAACCTTCCTGGATGTAGCATTTGTTTGTTCTGTTGGACCTTGAATCTATGCTGAATTCTGACTTATCCCTTTGACAGATGAAAGACTCCAACTGCCCATTTTCTTCCCTAACAAGTAAATTTTGACTTAAAAACAAGAATAGATGGCTCAATCTTGACATCTGCTGCCCTATTTCTTCTTAAAACTGAAATGAGACCTACTTAGGCCCTATAATCTCCACCGGGCTGTTTCTCCTGTGACTTGCAGGGTCCCTGCCTCTCACAGGGGTAGGTGCTGTCACAGTGGGGCCCTCACAGCGATGCTGTGTCCTGACTTTGGTTGTGAAAAGCTTTCGGGGTTGTTACCCCCGTGAAGCAAAAGATACCTGGAGTCAGGTATGGCAGTGCAGGTCTGAAGTCCCAGCTACTTGGGACGGTAAGACAGGAGAATCGCAGATTCACGGCCAATCTGTGTGACTTAGTGAAACCGATNTCAAAATTTTAAAAGCTTTTTGCTTGTTTTTAAAGTCAGATGAGGCTATAGCCTAGTGGTAAGATATTTACCTACCATGAATGAGGTCTATGGTCCATTCCCAATGCTGGGAAAAATAATCATCTAGAAACTGCCTCTTTCTTTTACAATTATGGAAACTGAGGCAGAAACCCACCAAAATTAGAGCATGGGACCATGTGTTTGCAGCCCCAGGCCTGGATTCTGAACACAGTCCCCACTCCCTCCAGTTCCCCTAAGCCATTATAACTCTCTTTCACTAAACACCCAGCACTGAGTCTTTTTTGGTAAAAATCCAATTTAGTCTTTATCCATCAACTTCTTTATCAGTGCTGTGTGAGAGCCACTGTATTGCTCGGCTCAGAATCTCTTCCTTCCAAATGCATTTTCCAAATGGCTCATCATTCTCTGCCCAGAGAAGAAGTAATCTGAGGCAGGCTGTAACAGGGCTGGAACCTGGCAGTTCTCAAAGGCAAAACCATCCGTCGTCCCAGCTGGAAAGCCAGGGCTCCATCCTTCCCAGGCGGGCTGATTAATCACAAGAATCCAAAATGACAGCGGGCCCCAGTGGCTCTTCTGCCTCTAAACCCAGGCTCTGCTCCCACAGAGGGGTCATAGGAGTGGAAGATCCTTCACACATCTCCCACCACGCCCCTGTCAATAGAGACAGGTGCTGGGGATAGGCGCAGTGTGTGGCTCCCCACTCCTGTCTCTGAGGGAGGCCTCCTCTGATGCCAGCCTGGCCGCCCACCAGCCCGACAGGAGGAGCAGTCCCGGAAGTCAACGCCAGCCTCTGCCTTCAGAATCACAGCCAGGCCTGGCAACCTGTCTTCTTGTGGCTTTTGTCCACATTTACTCCAGCCTNGGCCATGCTCCTCTGCTTCCTTCATCAAGAAAGCCATTAAGAGGAGTGTGAAGCTGACTGCCTCCATTCCGTCCACCTACAGACCCAAATTCGAGTAAGCTTAACATCACTCCTGGGCCCTCTTCAGGCCCTGAGTCATTTTTCCATTGTTCAAATTAGAATGGTCCCCTGGCAGACTCTCTCTCTGTCTCAAACAAGGCTTGTCCTGCACCCATTCAGTATTTCTAGGCATGGCTGGTTGTGCTTCGATCCAGCTCTCCTACTCTCTCAATAACCATCCATTCCCCTGCTGTTAGACAGAGAAGCAGGCTGAGTAAGCTATGGGGTTTGTAAGTCACAGGGCCTGTTCACAAACATGGTGGCTAGAGCCTANGCCAAACTCCATGTCTGTCTAACCCATCCTTTGTCCCCTGCACCTTCAGCTCTGGAATGTTCCTGAAGGCTACTTGCTCAGCTTCCAGGTGACTTGAGGGTGTGTGTCCCAGCAGGAAGCCTCTGTGCTGCCAACATTGTCTAGAAACCAGGACACTGAGGAAGCCCTAGGTGAGCCCTGACTGATTAAAAATGTGCTTTCGAGGTCCGTGGCCCATGGATAATGGCCTTCTAGGTCTTTCCCANANCTTGTCACTAGGTGCAGCCACATCTGAATAGCCCTCCCATTAGTCCCCTGAAGTCCTTCCTCCTGACCTTGGCTCACTAGTTCTTTCCTCAAATAGGTCTCTGCCTGCTGTCCTTCAGGGCCAGCTTGGGTCACCTCCTGTGAGTCACCTCTCCTGTGTACTTACAGCCCTTACATGTGCCTCTTCAAAGAAAATATTCTACCAGTATCTCCCTCTCTTATGTGGTAGATGTTCCTATAGCACTACGTACTGAGGGAGCATCGAAGCCAATGGCATGTAGAGCTTGAGCAGTCATGGCTTCCCTGTGTCTTGTATAAAGACGTTATTGGAAGCTGAGTGTGATGGTACACACCTGCAATTCAAGTACTCAGAGGACAGAGACAGAAAGCTTGCTGCAAATTTAAGGCTAGCCTTGTCTACATAGGAAGTTACAGCTCATCCAGGGCTATATGGTGAGGCCCTGTCTCAAACAGAACAAAATANAAAGATGTTTAAAACACCTAGTGACTCTGAGAGAACGCCAAATCAAGCAGTCTTTGTAGATATTTCAGGTACATCTTACGGCTGTGAGTCCTTACAACTCTTNGAAGAGTTACACTGAGAAACGCTGTCTCGAAAAACCAAATAAATAAATAAAATTATTTATTGTTTTTANTTTAATAGGTGTATGAGTGTTTTGTCTGCATGTACACACATGTACCACATGTGTGCTGTGCCCAGAAGAGGGCATCGTATCCATGGAAACTGGAGTTGGTTGTGAGCTGTCATGTGAGTGCTAGGAAACAAGCCTGGGTCCTTTGCAAAATTAGTCACTGAGCCATCTCTCCAGCCCTAAAGCCTTTCTTATTTAGAGTTTTTGTTTGTTTTCAATCGTTTTGTTTTGATGGAGACAGAGTCTCACTCTGTAGCCCACACTGACTTCAAACTCCTGATATCCTCCTGCCTCAACCCNCTAAGAGCTAGGATTCCAAGCTTGATCACCTTTGTCCCCATCCCTACCTCTCTCCTCTACATTAGCACCGTGAAGAACTAGGACAACATAACTATGTCCCTTTACAGATGATGGACTCAAAGCATAGAGAAGTCCAGTGACTAGTTCAAGACCATCAGAGAACAATGGTTCAGGTGACTCATGGCACATCCAGAGCGCCATCCACTGAACTACCCTGCCTGCTTCTCACCTAAATGATTTGCCTCTGGATGCTAAAGAAATGTGTCTTCCTCAGCCAGGACAGCAGATCATCTCTCTCTGGCCTCAGATCCAGCACTCAGCTCCTCAGTGAGCACCTTCTAACACCTTCTCCATTAGCAGGCTCAGTTGTGATTTTACCCCAAGGTGTTGTTTTAACAAGGTATTTACCACTACTAACGCAGAACAGCAGCAACCACATGCCAAGGGCCATGTTAGGTGNCCAGACAGAGGCTTCAGTCACACACACAAATGTCCCTGGCCACCTGCAGGCTTGGACCTAGGTGCTCGGATCCCTCAGGTAGAAAAACAGGTGCCAGGCCTGCCTTTGCAGACTGGGCAAANTCTCAGCTAAAGTAGAGGGGAGTAGGAGACAGCAACAAGCCTCAATAAGACAGTCATATAGGGAACTCACTGGAGATGATGGACTCCAAGCCCAGGCAGGAGTCACCACTGAGCTTCCAGAATCCCTCGAAATATCTCCAACCATAATGTTTAGACCCAGATCACAGCTTCCCCACTAGTCTCAAACAGAGCCTCACTAATGAGAACTAATTTCTTTTCAACTCCACAGTTTACATTTTCATATGCGTTATAATCAATTGCTCACACTGAAGTCAGTGGCTGTCTCTGGGATGTAGGCGCCTATGCTCGATG
This sequence comes from Neotoma lepida, assembly GCA_001675575.1. Classification (NCBI taxonomy): domain Eukaryota; kingdom Metazoa; phylum Chordata; class Mammalia; order Rodentia; family Cricetidae; genus Neotoma; species Neotoma lepida. The sequence continues at coordinate 634,826 of LZPO01055075.1, forward strand.
CTTCAATGAAGGGTCCCTGCCAACCCTCACAATGATTCTGAGCACTTCATCCCCATTTCACAGACAGAACACAGAGGCTCAAGGACCAAGCAGTGCATACTACACNGGTTGCCTGACTCTGAATAACCCCCCACACTGGCCAGCTCTCTCCCTGCAGCCCACACACTAGCAAGCCTTTATAAACTTCTTAATCAGCCTCCAATCCTTCAGCTGGTCCTCATTCATTCTATAAGTATTTACTGAGTATCTTTTGTGTGCTAGAAACTATACTGGACACTCTAGGGAGCTAAAACAGACCAGTTCTCACCCTCTGGAAGAACGAAAACAGACCAACATTGATTAACTAATGCAACAAATGTCCAATGGCAACCGTACAAGCACTGGAAAGGAAAAGCCAACGTTCTTAGAAGAGTTATGATGTGTGGGTCTTTCTGAGTCAGAACAGAGGAAACATGTTCCCAATAGAGGAAGAAAGATGGCTGGGGCATTGCCAACAACGGCAGCATGTGCAAAGGCCCTGTGCAAGAATGAGCATGTTCACTCAAGAGGCACAAAGGACCACATGGCTGGACCCAGAGGAAGATGGGGAGGGTGCTCTGCTTTGGTTCTGGGAGTTGATAGGGCTGACCCTGGAGGACCTCCAAGGCCATAGGGATGTCCTGTTGCCAATCCCAGAACAACAGTGCATCCCTTCAGGGTAATAAAGCAGGGAAACCGTGTAAGCAGTGGTACTGAGGCTGGGGCGTAGAGGACAATAAGGACCTTGTGCCGTCCTACTTCTCATGCACAGGGGAACCATTCCTGGCCCACTTCCTCCATGCACCTTCTGAGGACCAGCTGTTTCTGGNCCATCTATGCATGCCCCATCCTCAGCCAGGCCTTGGCCCTAGCTGTGCTTAGGAAGGTGATCNCAGTTATAGACAGGAGGCATAACTGTTGCCCTGGAGATGATCTGAGTCTGACAGGGGACACAAACACNGGCTCTGAAGTAAACACAACAAGAGGTGACAAGTTCCCCCAAGAGCCAAGTTCTCCAGGTGCAAGGGAACAGAGAAGGGATGTGTGTGAACCAGGTGTGTCGACAGATAGACTCAAAGTGAGCCCAGAGTGAGAAGCTGGGTGTGTGGGGATGAGTGGGCTGGTAGGAGAGGGAAGNGGATGGAGTTGACCTAGAGGGAGAACAAACAGTTGGGGTTGAAATTCACCAGGGAAAACAACCTATCATCTGAAAAAAAAAAAAAAATACTGATCTTGTTGGGGGAACAACTGCCTGATGACACGTGATGATATATGCGGACATCTGTGCACAGCTCAAATCTCAGCTCCTTTTCGGTTGAGTGCATGAGGTAAGTCTCTTTCACCTTGCTCATCTCAACTGTGAAATGTGAGCAGGAACAGTCCTCTCCTCATGAGACTGGGAGCTCAATGAATGACAGATGCAGCACTCCCCATGGTCCCAACAGGTGAAAAGTGCAAGGAAAAGGGGGGTCCTTTTGGCCCTGTTCTCTCATCTCCCCACTTGCAACTACATCTCCCCATTTCCTTGTCCTCGGTTTATGATAGTGACATTAGAAGCTCTATGAGTGCTTCCTTAACCTTCCTGAAATTCCCAGAGTCCTTCAAGGATCTAGAAGGGTCCACTGGGCCCCAGTTTACATTAGGGAGATAGGAACCAGTTCTCCCATACAAGTCAAGGCATCCTCCAATCGTGGCTCAAGGGGCCATCACCGTGGGCTCTGGTCACCTGCCACAGAGTGAGACATCAGGTCCTGGAAGCCATTCTGGGCCTTTGCACAGAAGCTCTAGTCTTTGGATGATACAGCNATGATTGTTATAAGTGTGGCCATTGCTTTCAGAATCAGCTCCCTCTGAACCAAGTCAAGTGGATCTTGAGCCGCGTGTGAAAATGTCATTTTCTCTGTGCCCTTCCTGACCCCACTGTACAGGAACAGCCATAATGCATGATTCCCCAGAGCTCTGCTGGCTAGATTCCATCAGAACTCTGACCCATGAGATGCTTGCTAAATGGCAGGAGAAGGGGTCTTGCTTTAGCGAGCAACTGGCACCTCTAGACACCTATGAAGATGGAACACTGCACTTACTCTCTACCTTGATCTACTAATTTTCCAAACAGCAATGACACTCCATTGTTCAGAGCACAGCACATTCAAAAAGAACAGGAAAATAAAAATTGGCAAAACAAACCCCCAGTCTGTCCAAAAGGCNTCACAATGACCACACCTTTTACTTAGGCAAGAATCTTCTGACTCAAAATCATCTCATAACTAACCAACTCTTGTTTGCACGTGTTCCTAACAGATTTGCTTATTTGATGGGGTCCAGATCTGTCACCAGCATCAGGGAGATGATGGCTTTCTACACCGGCTCCTTCAGTTCCGGAGTCAGTACTGACCACACAGATGTACAGAGTAGAAGCTTGGCGCCTGGAAGAAGTCTTGCTATTCAGGGGGTGCCCAGGCTTGGCACGAGACCACCTGACTCACCCAGACTGATGACTTGGCTTCATTCCTACAGTGTCTCCTGGGACCAGAGCCCGGCTCCACCTCCATTGGCTCAGTGTGGTCTCTGAAAGTGTGCACAGGGTATCAGAATCCAGCTCCTAAGTCTTCTTTGAAGTATTATTTCAATAAACTGAGACCAGAGGACTTCTCTAGAACCCAGGCAGATTTCCCACCTAGGTTGGGCTGTGAATTACAGGATGCTACTACATGTGTTCTTCAGGGAAAAGGAGGCTGGTATCAGCTTGGCCTGTCATCCCCTGTTGGAACAGCCAATGTATGCCCTTTCCTCTCTCCATGACCTCTGAAGAATGTGTAAAGAATCATCGGGAAGCTCTCCCCATTGCGTGGCACATATAGCTCATCACCACCTTATTATTCATGACACTGAGAACCAGTGAGCTGGAATCAGGCTTGTAGAGCTGTTTGCTTGTTCTGTGGATATTTGTAGATCCTGTTCTACAGACCCGGGCCTGAGATGGCACCTGAGGGGAATGTGGAGCTTTTGGTGCTAAGATGGTTCAGAGAGGCTCAGTCCAAGCTACAGGTCATAGATAGCAGAGAGGACTTGTCAACAAGGTCAGCCACTGACAGTACGGCAGGACTCAGCTAATTGGCCCTCTCTAGGACTCCCCCTCCTATATTCTCAGACTGGCACACCCGTGCATCCCTAGACAGCCAGGTACCCAGGGGAAGGCATTTCCCCAGCTTCCCTGCCTGCCTGTTGGTATATAACCACAGGGAAGAAGAAAACAGAGTAGCAGAGGCAAGATGTGTNCTTCTTGGGCAGCTCTGTCTGTTCATGCTCTCACCTTCCGGGCACCAAATCACCCAGACGTGAGGAGTCAGGTTCCATTCTCAGACAAGCTGGGAATGGCTGAGCAGGAGAAGGTATCCCACTGTAGCCTCTGCAGACTGTTGTGGGTGGATCACATCACGTGTGATTGTGGCTTAGGCCTGTTACACAGCAAGCTCCCAAGGGCAGTANCTGCTTCTCATTAAGGACTATATTACAGAACCTCACCCAGAACCTGATGGAAAAGGTTCTCCCCATCAAGTGGGTGTGGCATCAAGACACCAAAACAGGAATAGGCCTTGTTGTAGTGGCCAGCTGGGTGCACTGCTTAACCCCTTTGCAGGAACCCAAGGTCAGCATGCAACCTCCCGAGAAGATTCTAGAATCACTCATCAGGCCTAGCGTGNAACCCCCATCTGAAGTGGACAGCCTTGGCTCCAGAGCTCCCCACTTGTCTGCCCAAGACTTCTGAGAGTGGCTCCAGAGTCTGTAACTCCTCCCATTCAACTGTCCTTCTGTGCTTCTCTTTCCATAGGTATGAGAACAGTGCCATGGTCTGAGCCTTCATTTTTTTACTAGTATATATTCCTTGGACAGGGTGATATGTTTCTAAAGACATCTCAAATCAAGCACATCATGTACTTTGGCCAGGTTTGCCNTCTGTGCCCCCTCTACTCTACCCTNGCCCCAAAGCCTATTCTTTCATCTCTCACAGGTATAACCTGAGATCTCTGATTATCGATTACCCCTGAATGTCATTTTCCTGAAGGACCCCAAATGGCAAGTGTCCATGACATCCCTGTGCTCCTCTAAATTTCTTGGATTCCTTTAAATTTAGGGGGAGGGTAGTAACTGTTTCTGGTCAAAGATAAAGGACCAGAAATCATACATGCTGCTTGCAAGTGAAGGCGACTAAAACTCAATTCACCTATGGGATGCCAGCACACACAGTGCCTTCCTGAGGGTTTTTCTTGACACAGCATGAAAACAGCCTGTATCCCTTATGTTGCTTCTTGGATGAGAGTCAACAAGAAGGGCCTCTGACACACAGGACTTTGAGTTAACCATGCAATGGGGATTCCAGGACTCGTTTGTTCCTGCAGTTCCACCCAGCCCACCCGAACAGAAGACTACTTCCTGAGTACGTATTGGTTCAGCGGCACTGTTCCCATTGGTTATCTTAGACATCTATCTCCTAAGTACCCTGCTGGGATCTCAGGTCTCTGTGTGGGATAATGTATTCTCTGTGCCCGTCAATAAGGAGGGCCAAATGCATGAAGAAGCCCCTTTAAAGTTTCAAAGGCCCATGAAATTCTAGCTCAACATTAAACTTGCACCAAACAGATTTACCAATCCCTCTCACCCCTTTTCTAAAGGAATTTGGTGACAAAGAAGGTGTGTCTGTGGGTGCCTGTCCAGACTGAGGAATTGGTGAGGGATGAGTATGGTGAGGACATTGCCCCATTTGGGGGATGGGGGCTCAGGAATTGGTACTGCTGGGAACTACAGAAGATGGTACCAACTTATTAGCAAAGGTCACTCTGATTCCTCAAGCCACTTACGCCCTGACATGAGAAAATAAAGGCCCCAGGGAGGTAGTTCAGGAAAACCATCCCACAAGATGCCAGCTCATCCAGGTGCAGTTCAGTTCAGTAACCATTCACTCAGGCCCACAGCATGCCTAGCTCTGCTAGTCCCCAAGAATCAGACTGGCCCTGCCTGTAGGCAGCTATAACCCAGAGAGGGGGGACACACCAGCATGGCTATCACATGAGAGAAAACAAGAGCTGTGCTGGAAAGTGAACCCAATGAAGTCTTCTGTGTCTGCATCCTCTGTCCCCAACACCCTTCTCAGCAACGGTGTCAGAAAACAGTGCCTTGTGTTTACCTTGTGTTTGAAGCTTCCATATGTATCTTATTTCTTCCTCCTAGCAGCTCTATGTGGTCAGCATAATGATGTTCACAATGTACAAAAATAANAGTGACACCACCACCACCACAACAAAACGCTAGCACTCTCTACATCCTGAGCATAGATCTGGCTGAAGTGCTGCCCTCTCACTGGCTCCTCACCCGTCTGATAAGTAAAGAAATGGGCAAGCTGGCTTGCCAGGTCTCCAAGCTGGTGAGTATCATGCAGATCCCAATCTCCTGTCCATGAGCCTCACTTCATTCCACAGGTATCAAGTGAGAGCTGCAGGTGCAGAGGCAGAGTGAGGTCACCAGCATATGTCCTCTGGGTCCCTTTCTGGTCCCTCTCCTGTCTAGCCAGCACCATGCCACACTTTTCCTCACTCCTACTTCTGCCTCTGCCTCTCCATCCCGGTTGAGACCCAGCCTTTCTCCTATGATACAACAGTTTCCAGGTCTCCAGGCTTACTCTAGCCCACAGTCAGCCCTTGCTTTCCTACCAGATCACTAAAGCCCAGCTCTTCACACCCAGCCCCCAGCTGCCTTTCTTCCCATAAGGCCTGACCTCAGGCACCGCATCTCACACCTTGNTGCCTCCATGCTTTAATCTTGAGAATCTTCCTTGGGCCCCGACCTCCACCTCCCCTATGCCTCTGCTCTCTGTGTCTATGTTATAGTCTCCGCACCCAAGCCCTCCTCCAGAAGTTTCTCCAAGCACAGCCACGGTCGCTTTTTCTCAGTGCTGTCGAGTCTGTTGCCTCTTTCGTCAGTCTTGCATTTCCCAGGAGCCTGCAGGGGCAGAGGGAGGTCATCAACCTGACCTCTGTCCCATTGCTTCCTGTTTTCTATCAGGGACAGAGCTGCCAAGAACATATGTGGATACCACCATCTGACCCTCCTGACATCCACACCCCTTTACCAGTCTCTGATTTCCTACTAGGTCCAAATTCCTCTCCACTCAGTATTCCTGAGATTGGGTGCAACTGACCTCATATCTCTCTGATTTCATGACAGGCTGGTACATGGTACAGGCCTGGCACATCAATGCCATGTGATTGGCCAGGGGATGAACTCATGACCCAATTTGTGCCAATGATATAAGCCTAGAACCTCTGTTGGAGCATTGGGAAGACACCATTACTCATGCTAGATTTCCTGAGAGTGTGCAAAGTTGCAGTTGTGTGAGGCCNTCTGCCACCACTCGGGACAGCATGCCTCACTGTGAAGTAGCAAGGGATCAGAGCCAAGACCCAAAGAAGAAGGCATTTTAAAGATCTTGCTGTGCCTCTGGATACCGACATACCTGAACACTGCTCACTCCAGGTCTTGCTCAGTGAAATGAACCACTAGAGTTTGGGTTTCTACAACAAAAGAGTCCTAAGGCTGGCATTTACTAAAGGCTGGTCAGTGGGACTACAACCACTCAATGTGAGCCCAACCTAAAACAGCTCAGTTCATCCCTCCTCCCCCAGTAGCATTGAACCCAGAGCCTAACACATATTGGGAAAACACTTATTTTGAGACAAGTCTCACTANGTTGTCCATGCTGGTCTGGAATTCACTCTGTATCCCAAGCAGGTCTTGAACTTACAATCTTCCTGCCACATCCTCCCAAGTAGCTGGGATTATAGCCTGTGTCATCAGGCTCAGATCTATCTGTTTTCATTTTTATTAACAACTGCATTGATAGAATTCACATATTATTAACATTCACTCTTTTGGAAGCTTGATTCCTGAATGTGTAAGACGTCCCTCAGTTGCGTGGCCAGCTCCACTCTCATGTTCTATCCTGAGCTGAAGATGATGAAGANTCTCTTGCCCTGCCCTCTATCTGCTGGTCATCTCTCTCAAGCTAGAGCTGTGGTTCACACCTTTCTGCAGGGCACACCTGCAGAGCTGAACTCAGCCTCCTGAGGAACACAGACACAGCTTACAGCTGTTTGAAACCCTCATAAAACACAACGCAGGGACCAGTGAGATGGCTGAGAGGAAAGGACACTTGTCACAAAGCCTGGTGACCTGAGCTTTATCTTCCGAACCCACATAGTAGAAGGAGACAAATGAGTCTCTTAAGTGGTCCTCTGATTTCTACATGTGCACTGTTTCACACATTGAAAAAAAGTACAGCACCTAAGAGAGTAGGTAGTTAGCAAACCTTGCTCAAGAAAAAGGCATGCTCTTCAATCATTTGTGCTGGGCTTTCTCAGCTGGATCCCTCCATCATCAGCGTGAGCTTCCTGAGAGCTAGCTGCACACTTGGGTTATGTGCCTTTGATTTCCAGAACTTTACTTTGTTCTATTACAGTTTTTTTTAACACTAATAAGTCAGAAAACAAATTCAATAGCAGAGAAATGATGAATTTGTGTGCACGGGACAGAATNATATACAGCCACTAAAAAAGCATATTTACAAAATAGACTTGAAGACATGGGAAATGCACATGATCTAATGTTAGCTGAAAAAAGTAAATATTAAAATGCACATGGAGTAGAATCTCAGGTACATAACACAGTAAACACTGGCAACTGGAATAAATAATGCTACTTGTTAGATGCAATAATTTTTGTAAAGATGGATTATGGGCAATTATTTTCTTTACGCTTTTCTGTACTTGTCAATTTTTCTAAAATGAGCACTAATTAGATCAGACCCATAGCCATTATTTTTAGGCATATTCCTTGATTATTACTTTCTTTTACTAATGTGGCTACCAAAGAACTCAGATTCTTTTCATCAAAAATGTAAGTAGTGTAATCCACCAAGTTCATTTTGTATTGGGTCTGCTTTCAGAGCAAAGAATCCCATATTTGAAATGCTACCCCAGCTTTATCTTAAGGCGGGAGCTTAGAAGCCTCTACATAGCTTCTGGTGCTTCCTCTTGTCTACCCTTTCAGTGCCTTGCTTGTGTTTTTATTCTGCAAGTCCTCCTGGAANCCACAAACAAGTGTTTGCTGAAGTGACGCGATGCCACACCAAAGAAGCAGAAGCCTGACAGTCGTACGGTCTGTTGTGATGCCTCATTGTTACTACCGTGGCACTTGACAGAGGCCTTGAAGTTTTAGACTGGGCTTGGAATACCAGTTACTAGAGATGCTGGCACAAGTTCAAGGCCTGCCTGAGCTACAGAGTGAATTCAAGACCAGCTTGGACAGCTTATGGAGACTCTATCTCAAAATTAAAATGTAGAAAGAGAGCTGGGATCCAGCTCAATGGTAAAGCCTTCAGCTACTAGGTTCAATCTCCAGTACTGCAAAAAGGTAAACAGAAAGTTCTGTTTTTCTCATTACAGGAGAGGCTCAACCAACATAAACACATACAAGAGGCAGGCTGGCCTATGAGATCAGATAACCAATGCCTGGCTTTCATCTTTTTTTTTTTTTTTTTTAACAGGCAGTGTGGACCCAGGTCCATCCTGGCTTCCTTTAGTTGTTGGTCACTGAGGCCATTGACTGACATCAAATGTCAACAAAGCCAGGCAAAATTAGCCCACCACACCCATCCTACATGCCAGTCTTCTGACAATAGTGACAGGCCAGCAAGTGAGGAGGCAACTCTCACAGTCCACAGATACAGCCATCGCTCACTCTGAAGTGTCAAACACCTTTCAGATTGCCCTGGGTCCACTCCAAGTTCTCACACTGATTTTCCTTCACTCCGGCGCAGAGAAAATGTTAAAGACAAGTTTGCTTGGGGGAAAAAAAAGGTAATTATAGCCCCTGGGCACTCTCCCAAATGTGATACCTCGTGCAAGAGATGATATATTGACTGTCAGCCAGAATTCCCTTTTCTAGTGGTAACCTCTCTGACTCTCTCAGAGATTGTAAAACCAGGCAGGAGAAAGAAGCATTCTTAATATTTTAGCAGTGACTGAGTTATCCCACCTAAAGCCACAGAGTCTTACTGGTGGATCCACACCAAATGAAAGTGCAGGAAGGGAGGCAGAGTCATTTATCGAGTTCTTACGGCATGCCAGACAGAGCACTGGCAGTGGAGCCTGCCAGCACCTCTCTGCCACCCCCTGGACGCCACCGGAGAGAAGATATCTAATCCCTTTGCTGTTGAGATATGGACACCTGCATTTAGAGAGAGTAGAGATTAGGTGCCTGGTTCAAGGTCATGGGTGGGCAGGGTAGGGGTGGGAATGACCTGTTTCTAAGTGTTCAACCCTAAAGCCCCAAGTCAGGCCCAGTTGACACTAGGCTGAGATTGTCACCCATGCTCCTCTCCTGTTGTCTCCTAAATGCTCCCACCAACTCAGGCATCCTTGCTTCATCCTCTTGACTTTGGGCCNTCTCACTCAGAAAGCCACCAAGATGCACTTGAAAAAAAATAAAATATGAAAGCTTTGACCTACACTCTGCAACCAAGCACCCATTCCTTTGCTACAACAATTGGACTAATAGGAAACTTCTCAGGCAGCCTTTTGAAATATTCTATAAGACAGTCATGATGCAAGCAGGGCTGCCCCTGTCTACAAATGTTTTGTCTTCAAAGAACCGGCCTTTCCTTGCCCCTTCCAGAGTATGTGTGGAAGCCACAGGAAAGGGTGCCAAGATATGCCTCTGTATAAATGAATAGCGCTCTCGATTTGAGTGTGCTAGACCAGTACCCCAAAGAACTTGAAACTCTCAGGCCAAAAAAAAAAAAATGAGGGCGCCAGGAACGTCATTCGAAAGTGATTTCACACACGGTTAGCCCTGTACAGCCACCCAGCGTGCCTCTTCCCGAGGCAGAGGACGCCTCTCCGCCTGTAGCAACCTGCGCTCACCGCCACCAACTGCCACCGATTCCTTCACCTTTTATTTACAGAGCAGAACAGCAGGCTGCTTCATCAGTGAAGCGGGGGAGGTGGTGAACGAGATACAATCTACATTCTGCTCTTTTCCCAGGGTTATAAAAAAAAAGGGGGTCAGGCAGGGGAGGAAGCCAAGCCCAAGCTACACTAGGTAGCCAGATGCTTCTTCCCTGAGTCCCGGGGCTCCAGCAGAGGCACACCGCGGGGAGTCGGGGAAGCTAGGGTCAAGAGCTGCACCTTGGCAGTGCTGGGCGATGCAAGAAATGCCAACGGAGCTCACGGTAAAGGAAATCACTGCCCCCTTCAGGCCGCATCTCCCGAGGCTGCGACCGAAGAGTAGGGGCTCCCTGGGTCCGGAAAAACTCGCAAACCCGACCTTGCGCTACTGATCGCTCCTCCAGGCCCTCTCTGCGTCCTAACCTCAGGGTGGGCAGTCAAAGTCTGAGCTGAGGCTTCTTGGAAACCTAGACAGAGGAAGTGAGAAGGAGCCTTGGGATGGAAAGGTTTTGGTTCTCCAGCTCTGTTCAGAGAAGGAGAACGGAGGGAACCCTCTGCTACACTCCAAGTCAAGGCTTCCACGACTGGGACACCTCAAGTGTACACCTGCTCTGCTGTGCTTGCAGCTGCCGAATAAAAGTGGCAGCGCAGTCCGACACCACCATGAGTCCGGGGCAAGACTGTCAGGCCACTCTATGAGCAACTAATCTGAGGCGGGGAGGTGGGAAGGGGAGTCTCCCAAACTGCTCGAGCTACGGCTAGCGCTGGGCAAATCCAGGCAGCAGCGCTGCAGAGCCCTCGGCCCCAAGACTGCCCGTGGCGCGCGAGCTCTGAGGGGCAGACGCGCACCACACGACCGGTCCTGCCGGGAGCGGGCCCCTAGGGTCCCGGAGCCCTTTGGACCTTAAAGAGTGTCTTAGCTTTCTTGGGATCTGGAAACAGGGCCCATAGCCAGTCCAGCTGTGGCTGGCCCAGTTTATAGTCAATGCGCCTGTTCTTCCCATTTGGCACCCCACGACCCTAGGAACGGCACCTGGACAGAGACAACCACCGCAGGCCTTTGGAGGTCCAGCCTCCACTGTCTCTACTCCTCCTCTGGTCAAAGGAGAGCCCATTCTACACACACCCACACACACTCCCAGGGATGGAAGGTTCTCACAGATCAGGGTCCCACCTGCACCAGCCAAGCCCAGTGGGACCCTGGTGGGCACACCCGCGGTGCCTTCNGCCAGCGAGGATCAGACAATCGCGGCTCTGCCCCTTCCTCGCCACCCCCAGCCCCGACGGCACGGGCAACCGGACACTCACCTCGGTGTCATAGAGTCGCAGGTCCAGGAAGTAGGGGCGCAGAAGTGACTCGTTGCGGATCTGCTCGATGGCTAGCTCCACGGCGGGGAGCACGCCGCGTCCGATGCTGCCCTTGGCCACCTCCTTGGTGAGCGGCATGAGGCCCATGATGGAGAGCGGCGGGCTGCTGGGCGGAGGCCGGGGGGCGCCCCGCGCCCAGCCCCAGGCCCCGGGCGCCAACGACAGCAGCAGCGACAGCAGCACGGACAGCAGCAGGCGCGCGGGCGGCGGCGGCGGCCGGGGCTGCCCGGAGCTCGGCGGGGAAGCCATGCCGCGCCGCGGGCTGCGGGCGCAAGCTCACTCGGCCCGCATGGCCTGGCCCGGCCCGCCGCCCGGCGCCGAGCTCTGCCCGCGGCTCCCGCGCAATGGCGCCGGCACGGGCCCCGGCTCGGCTCCGGCTCCTGCTCGCTCAGAACGGCCGCGGCGGCGGCGGCGCCCGTGACGGATCAATCACGCCGGGAAGGGGTGGGAGCGAGCGGAGTGCGGGAGGCGGGGAGCCAGCGAGCGAGCAAGCGAGCGAGCGCCGAGGGGGCCGAGTCTCTGCGCGCCTCTGTACACCGCGGCCGCCCCGCACCCGGCCGCCTCCTCCCGCCCCCGTGCGCGATCGCAACGCACTCCTGCCCCGAGCCGCGGGCCGGCGGACCCTGGAGCCCAGTCGGGGGAGGGAGGGCAGCGAGAGATGAGCGAGGCGAAGGCGAGGCTGCTGAGCGGCGGCTCGGGCCGCCTCCGGGGACAGGGACGGGCCGTGCGCGTCGGGGGAGGGGGAGGCGCCGGCGCTGCGGCGACAGCGGGGAGGGCCGTGCTCCCGGCACACGCACACTCGCACCCCGGGCGCTGCGCCGCGCCGCCTGCTGCGGCCAACTGACCCCTCCGGGAACCTGAGCTCCGGAGCACCGCGGTCTCGGGAATCNCGACCCGGAGCTGCCACGCGCGGGGGACGCGGCCGCCTCGCCCTGCGCTTCCTGTAGCACCTGCAAGGTGGTTGGGTACAGCTTCTCCCAGGTCTGGGCGGGCGAGTCGAGGGAACGAATGTTCCACAAAGGTGTCCTAGGGGCACCTGCAGCCTGCGCTCTCCTGTGCCTGCTACCACGGTACCTGGGGACCTCGATCCAGCCTCTCGGAGTCCTTTGCCAACCCCAGGCCAGGGCTGGAATCCGAGCCTTACGTGTGCTACTGCCCCCTCCAGGCATTTGACCTCCCAGTGTCCCCAGTCCCAGAGGGCCCCGCCTTAAAATTCTCCCCTAGGTGGAAACTCTGTCCTCAGGCCCAAGAAGCACTGCACACCCCTGGACCTGGCTCTCTTTCTCTGCCAGGTGGCATAGGCACACTGGCTAACCTCAGGCAAAGCAGTTCTGGGCCAGATGAACCCGAGTGACCCCCAGGTGCCTGCCCATGAACCAGTTGTGCACACTAACTTGCAAAATCTCAGTGTCTGATTAATGAGAGAGTACCTTGTATTACAAAACAGGCCATCCAAACACTCGGACCATACGCACGACCTTGTAACAAGGGTGGGAGTTTAAGCCTTCAGTGAGTGCTTGCTATCTGATGTATAATGCAATACTCAGAACAGCACTATAAACTTAGTAAACTGAGTCTNTCATCCCTACTTTACAGGAGAATACACTGGTGGGGTCAGTAGCTTGATAATACACACAGCAATACAGGAGAAGTGGAATGCACAGCCACAAAGGACTCTTCTGCACCCTGATGTTGGAAAGTCCCCCTGGAAGGAGGGCACGGTGCTCTCAGTAGCTCTGGATCCTGTTCCTTCACACATTTAAAGGGTTATCTAAATGGAGTCTGCAAGTCTATAGCAAGGCAGGCAACCCTGAAGAAGCCTGGATTATGAGACAGTAGAGCCCAGCCTGATCTAAGAGTATGGGCAATACCTTGGACAGCTCCAGNGNAAGTGGGGCCAAGTCTGCTGGCCCTATCTCCTCTTTCCAGGCGTCTGTGTTTCCTCCTTCCCTGATGAAGGTTTGGGCACGAGCACAGCTCATCCAACTACCCCCGTCCTCCAGCCAAAATATAGTTCAGAAGTAATAGTCACCCCAGACACTCTAGCAGGTGTCTTACTAACGGAAGAGATCTATCTCCCTGCCCATCTCTCTAGCTCCAGGCCAGGCTGTGACCTCATGTCCCACTTTGCCTGTCTGGGCATCCCTCTCGCTCTCAGTTCCTGCCCTGTTTTTGAGTTCTACTGTGGGGAACTGGGTCCTTGGTGTTGTCCCTGGTTCTGGGTTCCTGCCTCAGTCATCAGCCTAGAATCCATGTTCTTGTAGAGGCAGAGCTGGGCTGCTTTTGGTTAATAGCCATTCTTTCCTTCTACTACATTCCATTCCTAAGACCCTCTTCTGTGCTTGGCAGGNTGACACAGAAGTGAAGAAAGCAACCCCAGCAACTGTCCTTGTTGAGCTGGTGCTCTGGTTGAGAGAGGCAGTATCTAGGAATAAGAGGACATGTCAGGGTGTGGGCTGGAGGGAAAACCCATTGGAGGACAACGCAGCAGGAAAGAGCATTGAGACAGGTGAGGTCAGGCTAAGTTCTGAAATACAGAGTTCAGGGAAGTTCTCACCACAGTGACTCCTTAAGCAGAGACTTAAGGGAAGTAAGATAGGCAGACAGTATCCCATGAGAAGGAAGAGCACAGAATATGGGGCAGATGGGAGCTTGGCATTCTTAAGGACAGTCAGGAGCCATGGTGGCTGGCAGAGTGAACAAGGAAAAGAGTGGAATGAGCCAAGGTCAAAAATGGGGGAGATCATTCNGGGCCTTGGTGCTGTAAGGACATTGGATGCACTTAACAAAATGGAGAACTACAGGAACCGAGCCATGATCTGAACTATTTGACCAGGCTACTCTGGCAGCTGGGTGAAGATCCATTAGGCAGAGGAATGGGCAGAGGTAGGCACACCAGCTATTATGTTCAGTGGCATGGCAAGAATCGGGGTAGAAGCAGAGGAGGTGGAAAAAGCTGGAGTCGTAATTGTTCTTATTATTAATGGGAATAGAATGCACTGGCCAAGTCCCAGGACTGTGGAAACACTTGACTGTAGTCCTCTCCTTACAAGAAAATCAATAGAGACTCAGCAAGTACCATGCCTCAGGNTNCCCCTCCAGAACCAGATGGGTGTCAGTGTCAGTGGGGGTCTTCAATGCTGAAAGTCTCATGGTCTTCCCACAGCTGATTTTCCCAGCAATCCTTTCATGTATGCTCTCCTTTACAAATAGAAGTTTGTCTCCAAATCCCAGCTTAGGTGTGGGGCTATGCTGAGATAGTCCCTCACTGGCCTTATGGGGATTTGTGAACTCTGTGGTCCATTGGCTATCAGGGGGCAGAACATCCTTCCTTCTGAGCAGGATTCAAACACAGGAAGGTAACCACCCTCCACTCCACTGTCTATTTTTGACCTCTGTGAAGCTGGGCATCCTATGCCACCTTGGTTGGGGGAGTTGGGGTTGCCCAGCTCTGTCCTAACAGCTGTCTTCTTCTAAGACCTGGGTCTAAATTTCCCACCCCCTTGCCTTTCCTGCCAGCTGCACATGCCTGCCTCTACTCTTCTCCCAATAGCAGCAAGGCCTCCTTTCAGTCTTTTTAAATTTTTATTTAAATTTAAATTTTTATTGTGTATACACGTGTATGCATGCACACCTGTGGAGGTCAGAGGACAGCTTGCAGGAGTGTGTTCTCTCTTTNCACTTTATGGGTCCCAGGGAATCAAACTCAGGCCATCAGGCTTGGTGACAAGCCACTGAGCCATCTCACCCACCCACCTCTCACTCTTTTTCTTTAAGAAATATTGCCACACCACCCTTGCAAACATCTTCCATGGATTTGTGTTTACATTTGGATATTTCTTTCAATCNAACAATTCAGCTATTTTTTAAAAAGGCTGTTGTTTTACATTTCTTCTTTTTTTAATGGAGAAGTCGTGAATGATGGCTCTGAAAAAGATTCCCTGAATGACTCTCAAGAGCTCGTTCCTTTTTTCCCAAGGCATGTTTTTTAAACTGAAAAATTGGGTTTCAGGCATCAAATGTGGTCTAGTGACATCTTCGAGTAATAATAATAGCTGCCACTTACATTAACCACCCACCCGCTCTGTGCCAGACACCTTGGTATGCATCATCTGNGTCTTCATGGCTGCCTGGAAAATGGGTGTTAGCATCTTCATCTGTGAATAGAGGGACTAGGGGCTTTCCTGACTCAGGGGTGTCCTGANGGCAGAGACAGTGATAGAAACAAGCCACCTATACATCTCTGATCCTGCACTTGCCTCTCTTGCACTCACCTGTCTCTGAGGATACACTTCTATATCTGACCAGGAACATTCTAAAAAGGTTAAGGACACTGTTGAAGGGCTGGGGAGATGGCTCAGTTGATAAAGCACTCCCTGCACAAGTATGAGGACCAGAGTTTGAATCCCCANTACCCACATTAAAAGCTAGACATGAGGGTTAGAGAGATGGTTCAGCAGTTAAGAGCACTGGTTGATATCCCAGAGGACCAGGATTGATCCCCAGCACCTATGTGGTTGTCTGGACCTCTGGTTCCAGGGGANCCAATGCCCTGTTCTGGTTTCCAGCAACTCCTGCATACATTTGGTGAACAGACATGCATGTAGGCAAAACACCTACACATATGAAAATAAACTGAATAAATCTTAATAAATAAAAATAAAAGCTAGGCATGGTGGTACACATCTTAGTTCTAGCAAGATAATCCTAGGGGCTCGTTGACTAGTCTGTTTAGCCAAATCAGTGATCTCTAGGATTAGGGAAGAGAGCTTGTCTTAAAAGATAAGGTAGGGAGCAATGGAGGAAGACACATGACATCAACCCCTGACCTTCCAAACACATACGCACACACATCCCCATGTGCACATGCACAGAACAGGTGAAAGTCAACACTGACAAGTAGGAAGAAGAGCTGGCCAGGGAACTCTACTGAATGAAGGATGGATCTGGGTCTCCTTCCTGGCCCACCCAAGAAGCCCCTATGATCACAATGACCCCACTCCAATGGCACCAATGCTTTAGGAGAGTAGTGCCCTTGTGGTTGGATCTCTCATCAGGTCCAACATTGGGNAGTGCATTTCCANCACATGTAGTAATTCTTAGTCAGATGGTTTCCAAAGGGCACAGATTGGCAAGAGCTCGACGTCCCTGTCATTTAGAAATTTGAAACATATTAAGATCTTTGACAGCCAGGCAGTGTGNTGCATGCCTTTAATCCCAGCACTTGGGAGGCAAAGTCAGGTGGATCTCTGAATTTGAGGCCAGCCTGGTCTACAGAGTGAGTTCCAGGACAGCCAGGGCTACACAGAGAAATTCTGTCTCAAAACAAATAAACAAAAAACCCTTTGCTGAAAGGAACCAAGGACAGTCAAGAGGTATGCTTTTGCCACAGAGCCTCAAGTGGGGAAGACACTTAGAAAACCTTTGATGTGACCACCCATCCAATGTTTGAGTCCCTCCTTACCTTTAGAGGCCGTGGGGACTTTGGAATCAAACACTCCTGGGTCCCTGCCTTTCAATCTTAGTGCTGCAACTCCAGGTCAACCACTTAACCTCATGAGCTTCAGTTCCCACTCTGTGAAGCCAGGATCATGGCTCCTCCTCCACAAGGTCATCATGAGGATTAAACAGTAACAACAGTAGTTGCTGCTGATCCCCGACATGCTGGCTGCTGTTTCTATTGAATTCCCTCATCAAGTGTGACCATGCATCTGTAGTACTTAACACAACCCTAGGCACTTATTAGACAAGAAATCAAGAATAATGCCACCAAAGATGGCAGGACCCATGTCTGCTGAGGGTCCTACTCTGCTACTTGATTGACAATTTTCATACATATGTTTCCCCTGGGCTCCACCAAGGTCAGCTTCCCTATAGCCCTCTCCCTTCTGGCATCCAAATCTGCCACTGGCTTCTGTCTTACTCTTAACTTTTTTCATGGTGGTACTTCACCAACACTAGCTACAGGCATCTCCTCAGACTCTCTTCCTCTGGAGAAATGACCCTGGATCCTCTAGACTCCCTTGACCATCAGCCATCATCCCAGGCTTCCCTCCCACAGTAAAGCCAGAACTGACCACAAACTCTCCGAACAGGCCAAGAAGCACACTGTGGAGTAGGGCCAGCCCCCAGTGAAGCCACAGGACTGCTGTCTAGTTATTCTTATTTTGCTAGTGACTACATCACCCTTGGGTTCCTAGGAAGTTCACTGTAAAAGCATAGGCTTGTTTTCTATGAGGCTGCCATGGCTNCTATCTCCAAATAGCCAGACTTTTCCTATCCCACTTGTCAGCAGTTTTGTTTGGAAGCCCTAAAACAGGAGTTTCTCCAGTGACCCCTACTGTCCTGGCCTGCTGAAGGTGTCCTGCATGGCAGATCTCTCATTTTTCATACTTGATAACTTCCGGATGGTGACACTGTTATTAGGCCACCTGACTTTCTTTCTTGTCCTAAAACATTGACCAGAATTGTAAATAGCAGAGAGCAAGAGCCACAGCTCTAGGTCTACCCACACTGGGCACCATCTCTTACTAGGATTAAATCTCGTGGCAACTCCACTTCCACATCCTACAGCCTGCATTTCCCCACCTCACACACAGAACATGGCCATGCTTGACGCACTTGACCAAAACGCTGGTACATGCTCTCAGGGCTTCTCTGATGCGCCACACTACTAAGGCTGTGAATCCAGGTGACCGTGCTGTCTGGGTCTCAGTGAACACACACTGACTCCTAGGAAGCTCTGTAGTCAGCTGTTGTGGAATACTGCAGAGTTGGCACCCAAATCCCCTATTGCTGAGAACACCTGTGAAGGCTTAGAGAAANCAGACCCCAGCCACAGCTCCACTGCCTGGCTCTTGCTGCTTCTCCCCTTCCAGGCTTCCTTGTGCTCTCTGCATTGGTCTGGCTGGTCCCTCCGTATAGGCTCAGTAGAAGCATGGAGCTGCCTTAGGAGAGTCTCCTCCATTTTCCTTCTGATCGTACAGGCTCTGGTTTCCCACCCACTGGTCAATTTCTACCAAAATCTCTGCAGTGTCTCTGTGACAGGCCCAGCAATTAGCAAGTCCTGCATTCTCCTGTTCACCTACCCTGCTTGCTCCATGTGCCCACTCAAGCTCCTCTCGTGTCTGTAACCTTCTCTGGAAGCCTCTGCCTGTTCTGGAACTGAGGAGTGCCAGCAGGACAGCTCTGTCTCCATTCCAGACTCTTCCTTCCAGGGTCTCTCATGGTTCTCANATTTCTGGTAAATGATGAGATGTAACATATGCACTGAAAACCACACAAATGTTAAACATGTGGTTCAGTGGATTTGCACACACCAGACAGGCTCACAGAAATAGCAGAAAGAGCCAGAGGAGTAAACAGGGACCTGCAACCCCCAATGGCCTCTTCTCTCTAGAGGAAGAGAGTGCCTTGAGCTGAGCGTCAACACCAGAGATGGGTTTGGGCCTCTTCTTAGACCTGAGCTAAATGGTATCATTGTCTCTCTTGAGTCAGCAACACCCTGTAAGGTTCATCCATGAGGTCATATGTGTTGATAGCTCTGTTTTGACAGCTGTGTGGTGGCCTTGGCTTCTTACAACCCAGCTTCACCATACCAATCCACATGTGAGGTTTTGTCTCCACACACCTCAGGGCCTGGCTGCTTGCCACAGTCTAACTTGTAAAGCTAGCCTCTCTTCTAGCTCTGTTGTAGCATGTTTTTCATAATCCTACCAAGCAGATCCACCTGTCCAAAACTCAGTGTCATTCCCAGCTCAAAAACTCCTGGGGTTCCCAATTAGCGTGGGGCACACATTCCTGGGCCCAACATTGTAAGCTGTTTACAGTGTGGCTTCAAAGCTTCCAAATTAGATAATACAACNACCTTTTCTCCCTGCACTATCCAGATTCCAGCTCCTTCTTACACTGTATCAGGTGGTCCATCCTACACTGCACCAGGTGGTCCATCCTACACTGCATCAGGTGGTCCATCTTACTCTGCATCAGGTGGTCCATCTCACACTATGTCAGGCGGTCCATCTCACACTATATCAGGTGGTCCATCTCACATTGTATCAGGTCCATAGCATGCCTGCTCTTTTCTGACTCCACTGTCTGATCATGTGTTCCTTCAGCCCAGAATGCTCTCCCCACTCTTTCTCCCACTGGCAAAATTGTCGAGACCCAGCTCAGGTGTCACCTCCCCTGCAATGCCTCCTCCAGTCCCTCCTAGGAATAATTGTTCCCTTTTCTCAGCTCCCAGGCTAAGGCTCCCTTCATGCTGAGAGATAACACTTATCACTTTTTAAGAAGTTAATTACCACATTTTGCCATCCCGAGACAGGTATTGCAGTGCATCTTTGGGACAAGGATGTACTTTGCNCTCAATGGTACCTTACAGTGGGAAGTGTGGCAGTCTGGGGGCTTTTGTTTTTGTTTTTTCCTTTCTTGATAGCACATAAAACCCTGGCAACTTAAGAGTCAAAAAATAGAACATTTATCCTTATCTCAGCATATTCTAGAATGGCTTTTTGGCATCACGCTGCCTTGAGGAGTCAGCTGTCTGCAACTCAGGATCCTTCTCTGTATGTGAGGCCACAGGCACACCCAAGGTAATCAATACACATTTGTTGAATGGAGATGTGTGCTCTGTCTGATGCGTTCTCTTCATCNGCTGCAGAGGCAGAGGGGGGGAGGAGTGGGGAGGTCTCTGTGTGGTTCATCCTGGAGCTTCCTCACCTGAGAAGGGGGGTGATGATGCTGGCAGGTGGCAGCAGAAGTGGGGGCAAGGGCTGTTACATTAGTTTCATCTTTTGTTGGATCAACAAAGCCAGCTTCAATCATAGCATCATTCCTAGGGAGAAAATGTGATTTGCTTTTCCGGGTCTGAATCCCAGCCCCCTCTTCAGATGGACATTGTGGTAGGGCACAGCCACATTTTGAGACACGATCCACGTTCCAAGANACCATCTTTGAATAACAGCAAGTCTTAATTTACCTTTTCCTAGTGACGTCAGCTATTGCTCCTGCCCTGCCTCTGTGTTATACCACAGGCCAAGGCACAGGTAAGATGGCATTTGACTTTAGTTACTTTGTGCCCATTTCTTAAGATNCCAACCATTCCAATTTCATGGGAATTTTAGTGAAATTTCAGTTTAGGCTACTGTAACAAAATGCTTTAGGCTGGGCAGTTCAGAAACAGAAATGCTTGCTCATAGTTTTGGAGTCTGGGAAATCCAAGATCAAGGCACCAGCACATCTGATGACTAAGAAGGGTCAGTCTTCACAGCTGGTGCCTTCAGTGTCTGTGCCCAAGAGAAGGCTCCCTCAAGCCTCTTTTCTAAGGGCACAAATCTCATTTCTGAAGGTGGCTCCTTTACAGCTTCATCACTGTGTGAAGACCTGGCATCTTAACACCACTGTGGTGGGAGTCAGTTTCAATGTGAACTTGAGAGAGACTGAGTCATTCAGACCACGCCAATGCCCTGCCATCTTTTCACCTGCTTCTAAGATTTGGAATTCCAACATATGCGGCCAAAGGTCTTGGGACAGTGCATTTTATATGATGAATAAAAATCTAAGGGCTGGAAAAATTGTTCAGTCAGCAAAATGTCTGCTGCACAAGCACAAAGGCCTGAGTTCTCATGTAGAAAGCTAGGCACAGTTGGACACATCTGTAATCTCCATGCTGGAGGTGAGGTACAAGAGAGGCAGATACTGTCTAGCCAGCGAGCACAGCTGAATTGGTGAGCTCTAGATTCAGTGAGAGATCTGTCTCAAGAGATAAGGGGAAGAGCCATTCATTGTAGAAGACACCTGGCATGGACCTCTGACCTCCACATGCAGGTGCACCTCACATATGCACACTTACACGAACATTATACATACATACACCACACACACACACACACACACACACACACACACACACACACATCCACACACAACAAGAAGAAACACAATTTACTGATATTGCAATGTCCTGCACAAAACCCTACAATGTGTGGTGATCCTCAGCTGGTTTGGAAGAAACTTCATTCCTGAGTGCTTGGGGTGTGCTGAATCAGCTTTACAGGGTNTTGGTTTGTGTGTGTTGTTTTGAATATGAGATGCCCCCCCCCAACCCAGACTCATGTACTGAACACTTGTCTCCACCTGGTAGCATTATTCTAGCGGGTCATTGGAACTTCAGGAGGAAGAGCCTATCTGGAGGAATTGGGCTACTGTGTGGAGGCCTTTGATGTTTATACCTGGTCACATTTCTTCCACTCTCTGCTTCCTGCCACATGCATGCCTTCACTGCCACCACAACCCAGAAGAAACAGAACCAAAGACTATGGACTGAAACCTCAGAAACTCTGGACCAAAATAACTTCCTCTCTTTAAGTTTACGTGAAGCATGCTGTCACAGCACCAAAAGTTCACAGAGGAGGTCGCCTCAAGTACTGCAGCTCCCTGGTGTACCATGTGTACCCGGTGTTGCTTCCTGTTGCNTGGCTTTCCTGGATGTTTGGACAATACAGGATTGCCAGGCTGCAGAGCTTGACAAAGTTCAATTGCGTGGCCATCTGGACTTCCCTTGGGGAATTTCTTTTACTGACATCTTTATTTTGTCGAGACTGAAGGAGGTGCTTAATTCTTTCATAGATATTTGTTATCTTTTAGCAAATTAGATGCCTCTGGGAATTCTCTAAATTCCATCTTCTCATTCAAAAACTGGATCTCATAATTGGCAATGAGAAAATAGCAAATATAAAGTTTCTGGCTAATGGGAAGTGGGGTGGGGACGGTAGGAAGGGGTGGAAGCATTTGCTGTTTTACTTTATAGCTTTCTGTGTTGCATGAACATTACTGTTTTTACCATAGACCTGTGCTGCTCTTACACACAGAAAAGGCTGGCCACACCGTTTGGCTATTTTGTTGTTGTTTTCTGTTCTTTCTCTCCCATTTGTTTTCCCTTTGTATCCAGAGGATGACTTGGTTCATTCAAAAACAATAGCAAAAACAGGACAAATAAAAGCTGAAAAGGGCTGATGTGGGGGGTACACACCTTTACTCCCAGCACTCAGAAGGCAGAGGAAGGTCAGCCTGGTCTACTGAGTGAAGTCTAGAACAGTCCCAGCTACACAGAGAAACGCTGTCTCGGGGCAGGGACAGGGAGTGGGGAG
>LZPO01055075.1:680029-700346 GCA_001675575.1 Neotoma lepida
TCAGCCTCGGTGTGGAGCTGGAGCCTCCAAAAAAGGCCAGGCAGGGCCTGCCCTGAGCAGCCAGGTCCAGTGAAGCAGGCTGGAATCTGAGAGCTGCATCTGGCTCCAGGAGTCATGCTCCACCCACTACGCCACGCTAAGAACCAGGGTGAGTGGCATCACAGCAGGGAGTATGCTGAAGGCTATGTTTTCATGTTANATTTCTCCCCATCGTACCTTCCTCTAGGACACTGTGGCACTGCCCCTTTCCAGTAGACTGTGCTGGTACCATTTATGCCTGGGGCAACAGGGTCTTCCTCGGGCACTGACTTAAGTGGGCTGTTGCTGCAAGATTACCTGGCTGGGCAGGTGTGGGCTTCCAGAGGGAAGGACACAAGGTGCTGTTGGTCCAGCATACACAGGGAGTTCTTCTTGTAGAAGCTCCAAGGAGGATCACCCAGCTAACCCTTCCACTTATGAAGGAGCTGTGCTCAGAACAGAATGCAGCCTGTGCTGACCAGGGAGCAGGAGGCAGTCAATTTGGGAGAAAACAGAATGTTCTGTTCTGCAGTTGTGAGAAACGCCTGTGGGGTNTTGTGGCTATCCCATCAACTCTGCTGAGGACAGCCACCTTTCCTGAAGCTGGCACACCTTTCTGTTTGTCTCCCTGGGCCAAGAATCCCATGGCTCCACAGGGTAGAGGAGGTCACGGGGCATTAGGCACTGCCATCTCCATGCTACCTACCATGGTGCCCGTTCCCTACCTGTCCTCACCATCCATGTTTAGAACCTTCTTTGGTTCTCTCCCTGAATTTGTCACTGGCTTTCCTGCTGTCCTTTCTTTGGCCACATGTCCACCCTCAAGGCTAGGAGGAAGGTAGAGACCCCAACTCCACAGCCCTGCCAACACTCTTTGCCCTTTTTTAAGATCCTGCCCTCCTTCACCTGGGTCACCCCACCATCCCAGCCTCTGCCTCTGCCCTCTGGCTTCCCCCATGAGTGTTTCCCTGCACACATGTTCCCCTTGGCCTAGTCTATCCCTGCCTTCGACTCTCTGATCCGGGGCCTCCCATCAGGTCTGTCCTCCATCTCCACTTCCCCCGGAAGGTCTCCCCAGGCCCTGCCTGCCCAGCTCCACTCTACATAAAGGACAGGGCATCTCATGCCTGCCCTCCTCCAAGTGTGCCTGTGGTTTACTGACACTGCTGAGACATGGTCACACTAAGTCCTAGTTCAGGTCAGTCTCTGCCTCTTACTGGCTGTGTGACCCTGCACAAATTCCTCCACCACTCTGTGCATGGGGGCTGTGGGGCATTTCTGAGCACAGTGCTGGTCTCGAGCAACACTCAGCTCTCAGAACTCACATGGTACCCAGAACAATGAAGATTATCTTCCACGAATAAGTCGGTGCTTCAAAGCCTTCAGTGAGGGTTTAGCTACCACTGGACCAGCCAAGGGCTTTTGCTCCCTAGCTGACACTCTTCCTAACCATGGAGACATGCCTCCAGCCTGCCTCTGCTTCCTCAGTCTCCACATTTGAGAGTGTAACAGGAGCCTTGCTGGTGCCAAGGAAGTCAGGGTCCACTNCCGGCTTCTGAGCTGGACTCAGTTGCCTACCCATTGCCCGGGTGAGACAGTTTCAGGGACACCAACAGGAAAGACAAGGAAAATGCCAGCCATGCAGTGCCTGCGTGGTGCTCACTCACTCATGAAGGGTCACCTAACAGAAACAACAATAGCCATTGGCCCAGGCCTAGCTATACAGCAGAGAGAAAGAGGGTGAGGCCAGAAGCCCTGGGTTCAGGTCCTGCCTCAGATGCCCAGCATGGAAGCCAGACAGTCCAGTCTGGGAGTCTCTACTCCCTTGCCAGGCAGCTGTGCAGACTCCAGCCTCTACCAGGGCTGACTGACATGTTTGCTGAGTGACTTGCAGATGATAAAGGGTGGCATGAACATTTCTTCGCTGTGGGCACTGTTCATCCACTCACTGTTGCAGAGCACTCTCCCCAGGGCAGGGAAGGAACCAGGAGCCTGGCCATGCTCCTGCCTCGCCTCACATAGTACAGCACCACCTGGGAACAGCCAAATCATCAAGAAAAGGCAGAGTCCATATTACCCTGANACACTGCTCCACAAGTGGGAAGCTGTGAAGCAAGGGGCAAGAAAGACAACAGGTAAGCAAGCATTGTAGCTGCTGAGTGAGCACTTTACGGGAAAGGGGAAGGGCGTGCAGGCGACAGCCTGACAGCAGCCACAGCTGGTGTCTGCATGGTGTGTGTCGTGGAGTGGGGGCACTGCTGATGTTCACTTCTAAAGTGATGAGATTTAACATTAGGCATTAACGCTGGACATAGTACAGATAATGGTGTTTGACAGCCTTGGGTGCCAGGGGCTCTGCTAGAAACCTTAGCTCATGCTACAGTCCTAATCCTCATACTATGGACAGGACAGGGTGGGTCAGGGCGGGGCAGGGCCTGTCTCTTATACACATCTAGATGTGTATAAGAGACAGGATCATGGTGGTCTTCGGCGTTTGAACAAGGAGAGTGGGAAGCTAGAACACAGTACCTTGCCTGCATTCAGCTCGGAGATTGCGGCCAGAATCTGCTGCCGGGAACCATCCGTCTTAATACCCAGCTCCTGCAGGTCACCGTCAGTGAGTGTGAGGAAGGCTTCCATGTCCACCTGGGGAGAGAAGGGCTTGCCACTGTCCGTGGGACACTCCTAGTGCACATGTCCGGCCTGACACTTAAAGACAGCTAACTGTTCACAGCCCTAGCCCTTGGCTTTTCAACAGAGGCATTGTGGGAAGATTTAAAATGAACAGAGGAACATCTTGGGGACAGGGATCTGAAGGGCTCGATGTTCTGCCTCTAGGAAGGGAATTCCTATGTGACTGCATGTAGCAATACTGGACCCTGCACAGCAAACAGGGTACATGGCTGTCTCTTATACACATCTAGATGTGTATAAGAGACAGGTGTTGTCAAAGGCAATCCCCATCCCTCACCATTGAAACCACCCTAGGAAGCATGCATGTAAATTGCAGGAGCCACAATCTTGTGGAGAGAGGCATTTGCAAAGGGAACAGGCTGCATGGGGAGGTAGTGGGCTCTCAGTCATGAGTATGCAAGTAGGCCACCTATGTCATCTGCCAGAGGAGACACAGAGGGCTGTCTCTTATACACATCTAGATGTGTATAAGAGACAGACTGGACCCTGCACAGCAAACAGGGTACATGGAGTACTCACTGTACCCCGCCCCCCACAGGACAAGAGAGGTGCACACTGGGAAAAGACAGAGTGAGAGCTAAGCAGGGGCAGGAGAGGAGAGAAGGACCATGGGGAACTGAAGCAGAGACCTCAACAGAGGTATGTGCCACTGTACCCCTTGTCTGGCAGGAGAAAGGCTGATAGGCCTCTGCCTCAGAAGTCAGGGCTGAGAGATGGTCGGAGCGGCCCAGGTAAAGACATCCCANCACCCTGCATGCGGGACAACAGCAGCCTGAAACACAGCAGGTCAGGCTCCCATACCCAACAAATCCAGTCCTATGCACCCGATCCTGCACACAGAGTGCGGGCGTGATGGCTGGAGCTCCAGAAGCCACAGACTTTGGGGATGAGGGTCACACACCTCATGAAACAGAAGCGAGGTACACTCAGAGACATATTCTACGGACACGTCAAAGAAGAGCAGGCAGCAGCCAGGAGTCGGGAAACAGTTCTTGGAAATGAGGAAAACTCTGTGGAAGTTTCAAAGGCCAAGGAGAGAGACAGGACATGACAGGAGGAAAATTGAGGAAGAAGGCGGCACACACATCTGTCTCTAGAGCTTTCACCCAGTCTCAAGCTTGGTGGGGATCATAAGTGACAGTACTCAAGACAGTTGTCGTGTGCCAAGTTGTCAGCAGACTCCTAAACCAGTGATCACAGCCCAGGGCTGGTGGCCTGCAGGGGGTCTTATTGAGCTAATACAGTGAGTTTAAAATTTTTATTGATGTATAACCCACCCGCTCTATAATTCACCAAATACAGCTGTGTTTACAGTATGTCTCTGGATTAGTGCACTCCGTGTCAGGCCATTCCTTCTGGGGAAAGGGTCTCAAGTATCCCAGGCTGACNGNGAACTTCCTTCCTGCCTCCACTTCCTGGATGCTGAGGTTGTGTGCACAGCCAGGCCTGGTAGGTGCAGCACTGGGAATTGAAGCTAGGACTTGAGGCAGGCTAGATAAACAGTCTACACTTTAACTACAATGTAGCCCAGTGTTGGGACATTNTCATTTCCTGTGAGGAAAGCCTATACCCAATGGCAGTCACTCTGAATTCAGCCTCAACAGTTCTCTTTAGCCCTCCCTGCCCTTCTCNCTCCCCCTCTCTCATAGCCTCCATATAGTCTCACTCTGTAGTCCAGGCTGACCTGGGACTTGTAGCAATCCTCCTGCCTCAGCAATCTGAGCGCTGGGATGACAGGTATGAGCCGCCATGCCTNGTTGAAATGCGGTTTTTGAGTGCTTGTAGGTGACCCCTGACACTGTTTCTAGACGCTTCCCAAGCTCAGATTCACATGTGGCTTGTGTGAAGCCCGTACAACAAAACTGCTTTCAATACAGAGAAGTGTTCACAGTTAGACTTTGACCACAAAGGAGAACTCGGGCTCCATGGCACCAGGAAGGACTCAGACGCGATGGGCCAGGTAGACAGAAGGGAACTCCATATGCAAAGCCTTTGTTTTAATGGTAAGTCTTAGCTGACACCCAGAAACAACACCCTTACCTCTTGCTCCTCGAAGATGGGCTGGTATTTCTCAAGTGATAACTTCTTAAGGATTCCAGTCAGCTCATCTTTGTGAGAAAGAGATGAGGATTAAACACACACACACACACACACACACATTTTGAGGTTTGGTAACACAAGTAGGTCTCACACTTCTCTAGAACATTAGCAAGATCCCCCAAGAAGCCACAGCACAGAGAGATACCTAGGCTGTACCCCTGGTGACTGAGGCTAGGTTTGCTCAGCTATACTCTCCCTCATGGCAGGCCTTCAGCTCTCTAGAAAACCAAGATCAGTCTGTGGAGACCAGGGTGGCCTGGGACGATGGTCCCNGGGCTGCAGGCAGCAGATCTGGGGAGTTCTAGCTACTGGGAATGGAACCTGCCTGTGCAAGAGCACACACTCAATNCCATAGCTAAGGCCGGAAGTCCTCATCTGGTCTGAGAATGGCACCAGAGCAGGCAGGCACTGCAGATGAGCAGGGGGAACTAACATGCATGGAGCCCATGGCCTCCGCATCGCAGGGGTAGCAGAGCCAGAAGGACTTAGATCAGGGTATGAAGGCGGGCATCAGCCCAGGTAGGACAAGGAGAGGANACAGAGCAGTGTCTTGGACTAGAAGAAATGCAAGGACATGCTCAAGAGGGACTGATCAGACNAGACACCAAACAGAGGACACACAGGCTGCCAGCCAAGGCAGAAAGGAAGGAGAAAGCAGGGTGGATGGATGACAAGAACAAGTTGCTGTTTGACAGAGGGTGGCCAGGGCACGATATTCCCNGAGACATTTGACATTAAATGAAGGGACAAACTANGCATGTATCTGAGGGCAGAGCATTAGGCGGCATCTAAGGAGCATGAGCAGCAAGTGCAAAGGTCCTGAGGTAGTGAATAAGTTCAAAGAAGATAGTGGAGAATGGGTTCCTCCTTCATTCACTCAGCAGTGACTATCAGTGTGGCTACTGCATGCTGAGAATTCATGGGGAGGTCTCTGTGACCTGGACTCCTGGGGTTTCACTTGTACCTACTGAGAGAGCACTGCTCCTTCAGCTGGCTGGCAAAGTCAGCACAAGGATGAAAGCAGTCTGAAGCTGCTGGTTAGCACNGAGATCTGCGGAGATCTGGAGAAAGCATTCCCAAAGCCCCTGGGTCCATACTCACCTGAAGCTTGCTCCAGACATCTCCATCATACAAGCCAATTAATATGTTTTTTTTTAAATGTGTAGCCCAGGCTGGCCTCGAACTCATGATCCTCCTGCCTCCACCTCCTTCAGCAAATCCTACCGGCGTGCTACCGGCATGTGCCATNNTATGTTTTTCTTAAGCTGGTTTGACTAGCGCTCCACCCCCACTCCCATCTCACTAGCAGCTGTAGGATGCTGACNTGTGCAGTACACAGTGAAATGGAGCAATTGGGTTTGGAAAGGCCTTCTACAGGTGTCTCTGCAGATCAGNGAAACAGCCTATGCTAAAATCCCACTTGAGTGCGCTTACAACTAGGGAAGGGAAGAGATGTGAGACCTCGGCTGGTACCACATGGTTCTGTGCTGCCAGGTCACCGTGGTGGAGGAGCAGGTGTGGAATGGGACCTCTGGGGACTCACCCTCGTCTGTGATGGTGCCACTGCTGGAGCCCCCACTGCTCTTAGACTGGCGATGGGATGACGAGGAAGACACTGAGGATTCCGCAGCGTGGCCTTTGGGAGAGGGGGAGGGCGTGAGGGTAGGGGACGTGCTTTTAGAGGTAGCGGAAGTTCCAGATGGAGGCCGTTTGCTGGGGTCCGGTTTCTGCACAGGGTATAAAAGAAAAATTGAAGCCATCACCTGGTGGTTGGGGAAGATGTATCTTGAAACACGGTGGTACCTACTCAACAGCACATCTAGATGGGACTGTAATGCCTGTAACACAGACTCAGAGATGCAGAGTNGCATCAAGGTCAGGAGCCTGGGCTTGGGTACCACTCTGTTGCTGTCAGGAGGGGTGGGGTTTGTACCTAAACACTCCTGAGCCTCCCATCTCCTTACCCAGCTAAGCTCCTGAGATTTATCAGTGTTGCATAGTTTTCAACCTACAGATTATACACGTTTTACTAAATTTAAACAGATTTCATTTTCATATAATCTTATGTAAATGATATTTATAAAATGTCAAATTAAAAATTCTAATTGTTGGGGTTGGAGAGATGGATCGGTGGTTAAGAGCACTTGTTGCTCTTGTAGAGGACCCGGGTTCAGTTCCCAGCGCCCACATGGCAGCTCAGACCCATTGGTAACTCCAGTTCCAGGGTGTCCAACATCCTCTTCTGACTTCTGTGGGCCGCTGTAAACACATGTGGTACAGATACACAGATGCACAAAAAAATGGAATTTAAAAAAAAATTCTAATTGTTTACTGTAAGTATAAAGAAATGCAACTGACCTCATATATTGGCCTTGTATTCTCTGAGCTGCAGCCCAGCCCCTGGCCTCTTATTCTGAGCTTGCTAAACTAGTTTATTAGCCCTGAGCATCTGCAGATTCCTTACAGTTTTCTATATGGACAGACACACTGTCTAAGGGCAGAGGGNGTGTGGTTTCTTCCTTTCCATGCTGTCCCCTTTTCTTCNCTCACNGCACAGGTTGTAAGCTGTAAGCACCCTCNGTATGAGAGGCAACCGTGATGCCACTCTACTTTTTTTACACCCAACTAAGGAAATCCCTTTGATAGCTGCTTTGTGTTTTAGCTTCTCTACACCACATACATGCTAGGTGTCCTAGAAAGCCAGAGCAGGGCATGGCTTTCCTGGGACTGGAGTTACAGATGGCTGTAACTCCACGTGGTGCTGAGAATCAAAACCGGGTCCTCTGGAAGAGCAGCCAGTGCTCTTAACTGCTGAGCCGTCTCTCCTGCCCTGGATTCTNAGTGTTGGTAAACGCTTTTCTGCATTTCTTCTTCCATCTGTTATATGGTGTGTGGCAGTCACTGANTTTCTAATGCTGAACCCAACTTACATAATGAGCCCCAATTAGTTGGAAGGGATTTCTTTTTGTCNACCACTGGATTTGGCTGTGTGGAGATTTCAGAATTTATGAGGACTACTGATTCTACATTCTTTCTTGTAGTGTCATGAAAATTCACCTTGTCCTAACCTTAGGGGACAGAGAGACATTGCATCATAATATAGGGGTCATTAAGGCANAGTAATCACCAAGCATGGTGGTACACATCTTTAATCTCAGCACTGGGGAGGCAGAGGCACGACGATCTCTGTGAGTTTGAGGCCAGCCTNGTCTAAGTTCCTATCTCAAAAAACAAACAAAAAACAAAACAGTCCCAAATGTATGCAGAACTTCAAGTGAGGCAGAAAATAATCGACCTGAAAAGAGAGATAACTTATCCTCCTCTCATAATTACAGATGTTCCCACTCCTCTGGGGAACGGATGGAGTTGGGGAATCAGGATATAGAACACATGGACCACGCTACCAGCCAACTACACCAGAGTGACAGTCACAGATTCCCCCCTTCCCAGAGACGGCAAGAGAATACACCTTTTTCTTAAGTGGCTATGGGACTCTCACCAAGACAGATCACACTCCANGGCATAACACAGATCTTGACACATTTACAGAAGGGGAGGAGAACTACAGTGGAGACGAGCTATGCATCCATAATAGAAAGCTTCCTAGAAAACCCTCAAATGACTGAAAAATTACAACAAAACAAAAACCAAAGATGTCCAGATTCAGCTGTGCCCAGTCACAGATGCTCCAAGCATGAACCTTAGCTTGATGGTGAGGAGGCAGCTGACACCGACAGAGATGCGGAGGTGGCCTCCTTGTCCCCTCTCACCTTCTGCCTTCCAATGATTCAGGTTTCCATATTCAGTGAAAAAGCCAGACCCCAGTCCCATGCATACCTCACCATAGCAGTGAGCCCCCTGCTTTAAAACAAAGTACAAATTCCAGATCCAGAGGCTCCAGTTTTGAAGACTAATTTCTATTCTTCCTAAGGGAGCCGTTGAAAAGCACTTTATCTCCTCACTTACTACTAGAGCCCACAACAGAGAGATCGTTTCTGTGGCCTCTTATTGGGGCAGTGGTTTCTCAGCACCCTGGCTGAGACGGACTCTCTGGAGGCAGAAACATTCCCCAGACCCCACCCTGAGAGTCAAGGGCAGCAGGGTAGGGTGGAGAGTTGTTTCTACACCAAGTGTCAGGAGACCGTTGGAACTNGATCATTCTCCCNACGACTGCTCCTGGGGTCATCTTTTGACAGCTAATTTCTTTTCATCAGAACATACTTATATGTTGTTATAGTTGACAGATATGGCCAAGTGAGGTAATAGTTAATAACTTACACGCCTATTTCCAACACCAATGACAGAAAGCGAAATGATATTTAACACAGCTAATAAACCATCAGAATAGAAGAGAACATTTTAGACAACAAAGGAGAAAAGCTCTCAGCAAGTAGACTTATTTTAATGAGTAGCTGTGAGTAGCCAAGTAGAAAATGTGAAAAGAGAAATACACCAATTATATAACCTTTTGCATCTGATAAAGAAAATGCATCAAAATACCAGGAGAAACTTTTTTGTCTATAGCTGAACTCTAAAATAAACTTAACTATACCAGGTCCTTTGCATAAATAATTCTGAACATAACAGAAATAAGTTCATGTGTTAGGGAGAAACTTCTAGAACTAAATTATAAAAGGAACTTAAATTATGATGTTTTGCTGTGAGTTGGGATAACAGAAAGTTGTAGAGCNAGTAACAGCTGGGCAGAAACAGACTATTTCTCACACTTCTGCTAAGACACAAACCTAAGAGCTGGGGGTGTAGCTCAGTGAGCTGAGGTTTAGTTCAGCAGGCTGCCCCAGCCCTGTTAACCCTCTGCTCTCAATAGTGAATAGTGTGTGCAAGGTGGATTTGATGGACACATCCAAGGTGTACACATGGGCCCCTTTCAACATCCCCCCCTACCTCCCGCCCCACCGAAGAAGAGGTGGGGTGAACACAGGCTTGCAGGGGGCAGACTCAGACCTCTGCAGGAAGCTTAGNAGTGGCCAAGACTGCAATGCCACTGAGGCTCCAAACCCTGATACCCGAATTCCACATGTGGGTCATGGGAGAACAATCTACAGGTGCCACTGGCATCCAGAGAACAAGCACCTTGCTGCTGGAAGAGCCACCACCACTGCCCACGAGGGAGGCAGGCAGCTCAGGCGGGCTAGAGCCNGGCGCTGGCCCCACAGGACTGGACNGCTGGCTGGGCTTCTGCTCGGATAATCCAGCTGCCTTTTTCCTCTGAGCAGCGATCTGGGACAAGACACTATCTACGCTGCCACCTGAGGAGACAGAGACAGGAGTGAGCAGTGAGACAAGAGTCCTTCCTGTCCATGATGGATTGTGAGCTGTCTCAAGGTTTGGGCTGGTGAGAGTTCTACATGAGGGCCCAAAGGGGCTGAGGGAGGGCTAACTGTTATGGTGAGAAGCAGGGCAGATAGGAGCCAGCTTGCCTTCCCTCCTCTGAGGGCCAGCATGTGCAAATGCCTAACCCCACAGAACTCTAAGCACTCTGCCTCTAACTGTATCCGAATTGCTATTTTCCCTCTCAGCTTCCCTGAATGCACTGTAACCTGGAGAGGAATTGGGATGGACACATAGACACACATACACATGGACAGACACTTGCTTCCTGGGGCTGTTCCCAGGAAGCCACTGGCAACAGGTGTTCATGGAGCACTGTGGCTCACGACTCTCTGCCAGGTGCACCTGCCAGCACTTCACATGGAACTGAAGACGGAGCATACTGACTAGCTGGGTCTAGTGGTGCAGGCCTGGAACCTAAGCTACTGGGGAGGATTGAGGCAGGAGGACTGCAAGTTCAAGGCTTGCCTGAGCAACTTAGTGATTGCCAACCTTACAGTAAAAAATGAAAAGAGAGCGAGGGATATAACAACACGGTAGAGAGCTTGTTGGCCACAAACTAACTACAGAAACNTTTTTAAAAGGCAAATTGATGACTCAGCCATGGAGCTCAGGCTACAGAGATCACTCAACAGGCCTGAAAGTATCACCTGGGGGCCAGCAAGATGGCTCACTGCCTAGAGGCACCTGTCTAGCCTAAGGACCTGAGGGAAATCCTGGGGACCCATAGGGAGGAAGGAGAGAACTGACTCCATTGTCCTCTGAGCACCACTCCCAGGTTGTAGCACACATGCACCCACACACATACACAAAGTCACAGCACAAAATACATTGTTTTTAAATTTCAGGAGGCATTATTTGCATGAGCAAGAATATAGGGCAGAGTTCACTAAGAAGTGGCCATACCAAGCAAGAGCTGAATGTAGGGTGGAGAGTACTGAGGGGCAGCAACAGACAAATGCATATCCACCTGAAACACTGGTGACAGGACTGCCCCTCCCCGCCCAACACCCACACCTGCCGCCTCATCAGGGCACTGCAGCAGAGTGCCTGGGTTCAAGTCAGAGGCAAATGACCTCAGGTGAGTCATTGGAACCCCAGCTCCCTCGCCTGTAGTATGCAGAGAAGATAACACAAAGGGATTGCTCAGGGACCATTTAAGTNNCTCAGCATCATGCCTGGCACAGTGTTCAACAAATCATTCTGACTGTATAAATATTCATAATATGTACAAAATAAAACACTGCAAAGTCACAGCAAAATGTTGGTCGTGAGTGAGCCCTCGTGGGTGAGCTTATGCTCCCTACCCCTCCCTTTTTTTGTCTTTTGGCTCATCTGGTCTTCAAGTTTATTTTTCTGTCAAATGCATGTATGCCTTATGCAGTGGCATGCCATGGGTGTGTCCCTGTCACACAGCTGGCTTTGGCTAGTCCTCAAGATCTTTGGGAGGACTTGGAAGTATGTTGTGGCTTAGAACTGTGGGGACCCCTGCTTTGACATTTCCTTGCCTCTAGCTTGCTGGGTAAGTCTGGGTATGTCTCTTTCCCACTCGGAGCTCCCGGATCCTTGTCTGTTCACTGGATGGGAGAACAGAAGATCCCTGAGGCTTGGCCTTCAAGAAATTTGTGCACCAGGAAAACCTTGGCATTTTTCTTCATTTCTTGTAACGTTTTTACAAGAAATAAGAAAAACATCCAGCTTCATTTCAGGAAAATGAGTGAAAGCAACCCTGAATTGTTAGTTCACTGAAAACTGAACCAACTAAACAGTGCAGCTGTTTCTGGCATTGTGTGTAGACGGAGCTCAGGGCCAGCTGGTAACCTGGCCAGGGACCATCCCATCTCCCTGAGTGGCCTGTGGCTACTCACCTGAGCGGTTATGCAGCTCCCCACCCAGCCTGCTCATGCCCCCGACGCCACTGGCACCTCCTGAGGAATGAGGGGAGTGGTTGAAACTCCCAGAGCTGGCAGGGGAGGTGGGGCTTCGGGAGATGCTGGGGAATTTCACTGGCCTGCCAGCAGCCTGTGGATACAAGGTGGAACCAGTTAGGANTGGGCCTTTCCTCCTGCCTACACACAGCACAGCTGCACATGCATGCCTATCACCCTGCCCACCAGGGTCCCTCCCCCATGGGAAAGAGCTTNCTTCCACCTGCTAACAACCCATTACCTCAGGCTGAGCCACAGAGCACCATCCCAACACTGGCCACTTGACTTCAGTCTCATCAACTACAATGCCCTCCAGGAAATGCTAAGGAGACCCTCACTGAAAATCAGGAAAAGCCACAGTCTATCCAGGACAGATCTACCTGGGGTCCAGCCTCCCTCTGTCATGCTACCTCTGCTGCTGAAACACCTTCTCCGACTGAAACATCTCCTC
Source organism: Neotoma lepida (assembly GCA_001675575.1). Classification (NCBI taxonomy): domain Eukaryota; kingdom Metazoa; phylum Chordata; class Mammalia; order Rodentia; family Cricetidae; genus Neotoma; species Neotoma lepida. Next base: position 692,573 of record LZPO01055075.1, read on the forward strand.
CAANTGAAACACCTCCTGAAACATCTTCGACTTCCTTCCAGGTCAGTTCCACCAGGTGCCAGTGGTCTGGCCACTTCCCCCTCCAGAGGGACCTGCTCCATGCTGTGGCACAGACTTCCTTGGCTCCCAGGCAGTCCCTCTGCCTCAAGCCATCCTCCTCACTCTTTATCATGACACGGTGTTCTCTGGTCTCAAAGCATGGATCCCTGTCCAGGTAGTCCAGGCTCAGCTCCTGATATGCCACTGTTCCCACCTCAGCACCCTGGACATTCATAGAGCCTGACTACAAACTGTGAGCGCAAGCCTACTCTAACCACCGTGTTGATCNTTAATGGTCTGCTGGCCATTCAGACCTGCCCTCCTCTCTANGGCCTGTCCTCAGTCCTGGCCTGGGCATACCAGAAGCACTCAGACAGAACAAAGGCTTTAGTGGGCTGGATGGTGACCTCCCAGAAGGCAGGCAAGTGTCCTCATCTCTAGAACCTGTGAATGCTGTCAAGTGCCACCACCTCAGAGGTACTTATCAAAGGTGTGCCAACAGGGACATGGGGCTGGAGAGGTGGCTCAGANATTAGGANCACTGGCTGCTCTTTCATGGGACCCAGGTTTGGTTCTAGCACCCACATGGTGGCTCACAACAGTCTGCAGTTCTAGCTCCAGAGGATCTGACACTCTCTTCTGNCCTCTGCAAACACTGTACACACGTGCAGGGAAAACATTCATAAACATAAGATAAAAATAAACAAAATCAGAACAGAAGAGAACAGGAACGTGCCTGGGTCACCTAGATGCTCCTTAAGTATATCCTCAGGTCTTCTTGTGACACAGGGAATTCTGACAGAAGAAGTCCAGTGACCACAGAGGCAGGACTGAAGAGATGCAACGGCAAGCCAGGGTATGCCCAGAAGAGTCCATGGAAGTGTTATGTCACTGGGGCAGATTCTTACCCCTCTCCCCTGCCCCACCCCCCTGCTGTGAGCCTCAGCAGGAGGCACAGCCCTACCCACACACACTGCAGCACACACAGCACTGTAAGAAAACATCCAGCCTAAGGGGAGCAGAGCAGTGAGGCCTCACACCCACACTCTCCCTCCACTGGGTGCTCCTGGAGGCCTTCCTGGCTGCCCACCCAGCTCCCAGAACACAGACTCGTTTTCTGGGTGCTCAGACACCTCTTGNAGGATCTGTGCCTGGAGTTCTATGTGCCATGGAAGAAGGGGTCAGTGACTACTTGCATCAGTGTTGACTTCTAGGCCCCTGGGGTTAGTGACATTTTCCAGAAAAGGTAGCCATGGAAAGAGATCTTAGGGGATGTTCTGACTGACAGTCCTACCTCACTTCACACACCCAACACATCAGCACCCGTCTCACCTAGGACCTGCACGTGCCTAGCCTGGGGAGTCCTATCACAGACACAGTGGAAGTCCCAGGTATATGCAGTCACTCAGCCACCAAAGCATCGGGCCTGTCTTAAATCCTCATCTACAACTTACCACTTAATGCAACCACAATATAGATAGTCTACACACCCAAAGACCACCTGGCCCTGCTGTCAGGGGTCACAGTGGGCAGCTCAGAAACAGACCGAGGCCTCCAGGCTAGAGACCACTGTGGGCAAAGGGACAGGAGTTCCCTCCCACAAAATCACCAGGAGTGCACACAGTAGCCCCCCAGCATGTGCTCTTGGTCACAGCCCTGAGCTACATTACGGAGTCCATTAGAAGCCACAAACTGATTTCTGACCCATCCCCATCAGGCCAGTGATAGTCAGAAANTCATTTCCCAAGGTACTTTCCTGGCTGGGACTTTCCTCACCAGCTGAAAGAGAGGTTGGAAAGCTAGAGTGGATCCTCAAACTGTGGTCTCCAGAGAGGAGCCAGGGTTCCAGAGGGGACAGAGGTCCCTGCCCCCACAACCCACCCTTGCAACATTTTAACCTCCCACGTGCTCAGTTCTTTGGTAGGATTTACTTAGACTAAGGGACATGGCTCACTTTAAAGAACAAAGCAGCTGGGACCCAGGGTCCTAGTGTCTGAAGTCCCTCTGCTTGCCACACACCTGGATCTCTGTGAATAATGTCATAGTCCAGCAACTAGATGACTTACGGTGTCTGTGCCCACAGGGTGGGCCCTGCTGGCTCTTGGGGGCAGCATGGTCTTTGCGGGGTCTGCCTTCCCATTGTGACTTGTGCTGGACCTGTCAGAGCTCCACAGGTCAAAGCTGGACGGGGGCAGGAAGGGCGGGATGACGGCCTTCAGCTTGTCACTGGGGAGCCGGGGGAAGGGCGCNCCATTCCGTAGCTGAAAAAGACAAGCCAGGGTTAGATGGGCCCGGGAAGCTCCCACACTGGGGGAAGGATTCAGTTTTCCAGCANTGTAGATGATGGCACCCCTGCCCAATTCTCGACTGGAAACAGGAGCCTGGATGGCATTACATGCTCTCCTCTCGGTAACCCAGTGCACCGTGGCAAGATGAGGGCACGGGCATTGGANAGAGGACCAAAGAGATGAAGAGATGCTAGAGTGGGGAACGAAGGGGATGGGGGACCACTCTGCAGTGGCAGAGAACTGAGCAAAATGGACAGTGTAGGGAAGCTGGAGCAAGGAACATTCCAGATATAGGATGGGCAGGATGCAGGCAAGCCTGGCGCCAGGAGTACAGGAACAGGTTGCAGANTTACAAAACCAGCTGAAGGCATAAGGGGCAGAAGCTGAGGGCTCCAAGCCCAGCCACACTCTCTCTGTACCCTGCCCATGTTTCCACANTGACATTTTTTCAACTGTGACTTAGTCTTACACTGTGAATCTGTGCTGGAGTCAGTATAAACCTACACAGCCCTGACAGTTGGATGTGTGCAGCAGCATTTCCAGGTCCACATTCATGTTAATTAAGAAAAGACTGAACCTAGTGCCAGATGGTCCTCCANGGGGACGGACATCCCACGGCTAACCCTGCCTGGGGGTGGGTGGGTGGACAGTCAGGCAGGCATCTTTGCACCAATGCCTGCAAACATCTACCCCTGGGGCCAACAGAGTCATGGACCAGTAGCTANCCACCATGAGCCACCAAGTGGGCATACTGGTGCCCTCTGCTGCACACAAGCAGTGGTACAGAAGAGTGCCAGGGCTGGAGGCACGCCCCCCAGGCTTCCCTCACTGGCTAAGCTACTCCTCTGCCAGTCAGTGAACGGGTGTTACCCTCTCTGGAATGGACAAGCTTCCCCTACCGGAAGGGAGCTGGGCTAGATACTCAGGGCAGCCAAGCCACCACAGATGGGCACAGTTGCTGCAACTCTTCTGGAAGCCAATGACTTCCANATTCTTTGCCTGAGGAATAATTAGGAAGTGGAGGAGATGGCAGATACGGATGTTCAGCAGAGTCGTTAAAATTACAATAAGACCAACCCCCTAGCTCCCGTGGGTCTGCCTTGGGTGAAGTCATTCTGTGATAGAATGTCCTGTCACACGGCTATTAAACATGATATGGCTAACCAAGGTTTTAATGACATGAAAAAGAATCATGGTAAATTGTTAATAAATCAGGTCCAACACACTATGGGGAAACTGTAATACTACCGGTCTTTCGCGGTTCTGGGAAAGTTGAGTGAGGATGTGTAAAGAGTTGAACACTTAGGAAGTGCTAAGGTATTTGCTGTTATTAGTATAACATGATTCCACAATCTTAAACACCTAAAAAGGCTTAGGAAAAACCCAGAAGGGATGAAAACAAAAAAATGCTACCATGACTCACTCTGGATGTGTGATCTTGATAATCCTGAGGGCCGTCAATTATACCTGGTGGCCAGGCAAAGTGTGGACAAGGGCCAGGACCACTCCATGATCTGTCACTCTGACCCTGTCACTTGGCAGGCTAGTCGCTCAGGCTCGCCTGTCCTTGACAATACTGCCCCCTGCTGGCCAGAATTGGGATCTTGGAGCCGAGGCGCTCTAACCATGAGACTTCCGGTGCCACAGATCATCANGCAGAGAGAGGTGTGATAACACAGTCAAGGTCACACAGAATACTGAGCCAAACACTAGACTGAGCCTCCTGGGGGACGATCTCATTTAAAAACTACCACTGTGGTGACGGTCACCCCTAAGTTAGAGAATGCAGCTTTTCTGTGGGGATCTACTTTCCACGCTTCTTCAGCAATGACATCCCTGGCGTTTAATAGGGACTGACCACCTGGAACCGACGTCACGGGCCAGCTTTCTGCAGTGTGCTGTGGCCACCTGACTAAACTGTATCCCCTCTGCCGTGAGCAGAAGTGACAATGTGGGATACATTCCCTCTTTCTCACTACACGGACTGAATGGTTTTCCNTTACTGTGATGTCCAGTCACNACAGCGCCTCAGCCANAGAACCCAGAGATCGCAGATGGAAACCTCTAGAACCATGAGCCCTCAGAAATCTTTCTTCCTTTTAAGTTGTACTCAAAAGATTCTGTCTTAGCAATGGAAAGTCTAACACAGGCTGTAATGGCCAGAGCTCGGGCAGCCTCTTGGACTGTGAGGTAGTCAACAGATGACCCCTCATGTGTGGGGAACTGTGAATAGAAGAACCTAGGGTCCCAATCCCATGGAGCTGTCTTATTTGTACCATTGTCACCTCAGGGACTTTTTGATACTCTTAGCTTAGCCTAATTCTAAGCCTACAGANCAGGAAACTGAGGCCCTTCCCAAACTAGAAATCCTTTCCTCAGTTCCCCCACTTAACCAGAATGGTGAGTCTTCCNGCCTAATGGTGGCCACCAATCTGTCCCCTCTAGTCCCTACAACGTGGCCAGGACTTATATTTGGCCATCAAGATCTGGAGATGTGTCTCCACTTCAAAGAGNGTTTCCCTAGCAACAAGGCCCAGGTACTGTGTAACTTGGCATGATGGATTCCCTTAATCCCAGAACTCAGGAGATAGAAGTGNTGGTGGTGGTGGGGGTCCGAAGTTAAGTCACCCTTGGCTACAGAGGCTGCACAGTGAGTGTGAGGCTAGTTTGGGCTGTATGAGACTCCAAGTGCTCCTAAGGCTTCATTCACAGTTCAGGGATGGCATGTGCTCTGATCCCTAGGAGCCGGTACTTCATTCATGGGTGCCCATTCTGGTCACCATCTACCTGTGGCCACCAAGGAGGCAAACGCTCACACCCCTCCTCCTCAGTATCAACCAGCCAGGACCTGGCAGTCACCATGTAATAGAATGTAATAGAGTGGGCAGCAGTAGCCAGCACAGGGGCCCTGTTTCTTGGTTCTTCACTGCTCACTAAGGGACCACAGGCCAGGCACTGCCTCTCTCGCCTTTCAAGCTTTTAGGCAGCCCACTCACCATGGTTGTCAGTAACACATCTTCCTTCTCTCTTCTTGGGCTCCCAGGACCTGCAAAACAAACAGAAGCTTCCTGAAATGCCCCTCCCCGTGACCACAGATTGCAGAGTGGCATTGGGGGCCCTACGTCCTGGAAATCCAGCTCTCCTGGGGGCTTAAATATTTAATAACAATTGGTGTTCAATATACTAGCAGATGGAAGGCATTTAAAGTCATCAGAGTATGTTTTCAGCCTCTCTGGAAGCTGCTGCCATGCTGGGTCATGCCACTCAATAGTCTGTCTCTAACAGCGGTGCCAAACNAGTTGATTCAGGATGGAATCTGACTGTTGGAGGGATCTTCTCCAATCCATTTTCCTTCCAGTGTGGAAATCTCCTCCAGCAACCTGGCGAGGTTGTTCAGTCTGTTGAATGCCCCTAGTGGTGTGTAGCTCACTACCTCACTGCAGGGACTCATTGTATTTCAGACACTTTCAGTACTACAAGCCAATCACATTGGATTGTGCAGACACCAACCATNAAAGGCAAGACAGGCAGTGCCTGGCCTGTGGTCTCTTAGTGGGGAGTCAAGAACCAGAACATGGGCCTCCTGTGCTGGTTATTGCTGCCCACTTTATTACATTCGGCATGGTATCTGNCTACTTCTAGTGTCTTCCAGACCAGCCACTGCTCCTGTGTCTCATCCACACACCATCTCACGGCCAGCAGTTCAGGGGGTGGGACCTGGGCCTTGATGCCTCTGCTGGAAACTACCCCACATGCAGCCCTTCTCACCGCTGTCTTTGGTCACATGGGCTGCTTCAGATGGCCCAAGGTGGCTAGTCCTGTCCTGAGGGGGCGCCCGCATGGTAGAGTCCAGCGCCAGCTCAGGCTCATCAGAGAAAGGCAAAGGCTGGTTGGCAGCCAGTCCACGTGGCAGTGTCTGCATAAGTTTGAGCTTTCGGAACCTGTTGGACATCCGGCTCCACCAGGACTGTGTAGGAGGGAGGAGACAGAAGTCAGCTGCAGAGACAAAAGAACAGGCCCAGGGACAAGGGTCCTACTCCACACAGCTTCTCCCTTCCTAGGTGCCAGGCAGGTGCTGCCCATCAACCACCACCTCCTTCCCTAGAGATCACACTGCTTGCCAAATCCTTCCCTAGCCCTTTCAAAGAGGAAGGCAAACCTTCAGCCCTCCCTTGTCATCAGGCAGCATAGGGACGCTCCAGGGTTGCCTGGCCTTCAAGTGGGGCAGGGGTGGCCGGTGGCTGGGCCGGCCTCGGTCCTTATTCACCTGCATGCACACAGACGCCAGAAGCCGAACGAGTTCAGTGTCTATGGGCACAAAAAAACAGTGTTTGACCTGTGAATACATCTTCCCGGCCCTGGGGAAGGACCCACACTGCCCCTTTTCAGTTTTAGAACTCAGTTCTACAACACCAGGGCGGGCATAACCTGAGTCCCCAGCTCAACCTCCTCACCCCNCCATTTGCTGTTCTCAGAGACCCCCCTCCTTCCCAGAAGTCAGGAGACTGGGTGGTGAAGAGCACAGGATCTCAGCCAGACTACAGCAGCTCCTATTCCATCTCTGTCCTACCATGGGCAATGGTAGGTAAATTACACAGTCCCTCTATGTGGTTCATAAGGAGGTGGCATTAACCCCCAGCACATAAACATGTCTTGAGGATTTCAATGGGATTCCTTGGAAGCTCAAGGTGCTGGAATTCAGTATGCACTTAAGAGGGTTTTAAATCACATTAGCACTTCCTGCAAGCGCCTAGGGCATCCTATGAAAATGGCTCACTATTCCCTTGACCCAGACAACACTACAAAATCATGCAAATTAAGAGGTTCAAATCTTTATGTTCATTTTAAGGATACCTGTGAAACTGCCGAGACCATCAGAGGTATGCATATTTAAAAGCCACCAAGTATTCCAAGGATGTCTTTAAAGAATTTGTGGTGTTCCATTACAGTAGTACAATGGGAGAGTCCGTAGGATGCCCAGACCAAACAGTAAGGCTGGGGACTGTGGCAGTGATCCCCAAAACAGTGCTCAATTTTTTCTGCACATGCTTAAAAATGCAGAGACTGATGCTGAACTTAAGATCTAGATGTAGATTCTCCAGTCACTGACTATTTCCAGGTGAGCCAAGCACCTAGGATGCACAGTGGAACTAAAGATACAACGTCAGGGAAACCCACAGAGACAGCACATGGACTCTGGACCAACAATTAGGGAGCCTGCATGGGACTGACCTAGGCCCTCTGCATGTGTGTGACAGTTGTACAGCTTGGTCTCTTTGTAAGGCTCCAAGCAGTGAGATCAGAACCTGTCCCTGGTGCTTAGCTGGCTTTTGGCAACCTGTTCCCCACACTGGATTACCTAGCCCAGCCTTTATGCAGGAGGAGGAGCTGGGTCCTACCTCAACTTGATGTGCCATGCTTTGTTCAAGCCCATGGGGAGGCCTGCC
>LZPO01055075.1:728727-740857 GCA_001675575.1 Neotoma lepida
TAAGAGGGCATCAGGCACTTTTCTACCAAACATTAGTAGGACTAAAAGCGGTAGTCAGAAAACCTACCAATTCATCGAAGGCAGGTCAGGGTACTCAGGACCTGATGAATTTCCCACTGGACTTCTGGAATAGCTCTGTGAGACATATCAGGTATTTACTCCCATAGACCCAGATGCCACTGCCCCAAACCAGTGAGCCACTAATATTGCCTTCATCACACAGTCAGCCCCAGACATAAAGAGAAAGTTCCAGAAATTAGAGGGATTTGAAAGCANGAGTCGGTCTCAACTGTTGGTAATTGCTCAGAAAGTTTACAACAACCCAGATTCGGCTGAAGACAGACAGGGAAAAACATTCTCCCAGATAGTAATTGCTGCCCTTGGGGAAACAAACGGGAGGAAATGGGGGAGACAGACCAGGAGAAGAGGTGCAGGGACCCACCAGCATCATTTGATGGAGCCCTGGGTGCAGACCTGTTGGAGTTTAGACAAAAATATCCACAAAGTACCCTGCTCCAGTGTGTAGATGGCCTCCTCATAGCTTTGGCCACTGAGGAGTAATGTGGACAGGCAACAGAAGGCCTTTTGGAGACCCTCCATGCCCTGAGGTACAGAGTATCGGCCACAAAGGCTCAGCTATGTGTCCCTCAGGTCACATACCTAGGCTACAACTTAGAGGAAGGAAAAAAGACACTTTCTCATGACCGTGTTTTGGCCATCCTGCAAATCTCCATTTCCTCCTCAAAAAAACAAGTGTGGGAATCCCTGGGGGTGGTTGGATATTGCCAGCAGCAGGGTTATGCAGTCTTTGGAATGGATTGAGACTGAGCAGAGAGTTTTCAAAGCCTTGAAAAAGGCCCTAGTGTCTGCCCCAGCCCCAGCCTTCCCATACGTTATTAAGCCATTCCACTTGTGCATGGATGAGACCAGAAGCATTGCCTAGGGAGTCCTCATGCAAACCCTGGGACCCTGGAAAAGACCAGTGGCGTATCTGCCCAAAAGACTTGAGCTGATGGCAACCTGATGGCTAGCATATATAAGGGCGATAACTGCCACTACCCTGCTGGTAAAAGAAGCTGACAAATTAACTTTAAGTCACATACTGTTCCTGACAGCCCCACACTTTGTGGAGGTCCCCTTGAGGGGGCACCTGAGAAGTGGATGTTTCATGTCTGGATGACCCAATACACTGTTTATAGTTCAAACCCACATTCAGTTCCACAAGATGTCAGCCCTCAACTCTGCCAGTCTCCTGCCAGAGGATGACTCTACCAGTCCCCTGAATGACTGTCTTGAGTGGCTGACATGATCCAGTCTACCAGGCCTGATCTGACTGACGTCCCATTTATTGCAGCCCGGGAGACCCACTCCAAGGCTGCAAAACAGGACTCAAAGAAAAAGCTACAGCGTAGCAAAACTTAGGATTTTTATCTGAGGGATTTTTAGGAAAGGAATGAATTCACACGCATTCTGATGGTGACTTTCTTTACTCTCTCATGTTGAATCTATTTCTTTGTTCTACATAGCTATATATACCCCACAGAAATCCTTCAGGTGATATAGAAGTTACATTTAAAGATGACATTCCAGTAAATGATAAGAAACAGAGCCATCCTAACAAGTGACATGTAATAAATCTCAGCTTCCTAATTAGTGGGGCTGTGATTTGTAGCTGCAGCTACAAAGGAAGAACCAGTCATTTCATGATCAGGACTAAAGAGAGAATCTTATAAAGGGTTAAAAGAGATATAAAGCTAAACTATTGAAAAGTCTAAGAAAAATAAAGAATTCATGCATATATCCTACATTTCTAAGTGTAGTAACATTTTTTTAAAAGATTTATTTATTATGTATACAGTGGTCTGTCTGCATGTATGCCTGCAGCCCAGAAGAGGGCACCNGATCTCATTACAGATGGTTGGGAGCCACCATGTGGTTGCTGGGAATTGAACTCTGGACCTCTGCAAGAACAGCCAGTGCTCTTAACTGCTGAGCCATCTCTCTAGCCCCATGCAGTGACATTTTAAACTAACATTTTGTGGACTGGGAGTGTTTACAGAGAGAGAGAGAGAGAGAGAGAGAGCGAGAGAGAGCGCTGTGTCATATAAGCTTTGGTTGGAACTCAGGTTTGCCTTAATTTTCTTAACATGAGCTCACTCAGCATTCTCCAAGGCACAGTGACTTTGAAAGCATTTTTAAATCTTAAAATGTATTTTTCTGTCCTGTGTATAATTTCTAATTATTTAAAAACACGTGAAACCCTCATTAAGGACTACAGAGTTGAGTTATTTTCTGTAGCCTAGACTAGTGAGAATATTTTTCACAAATTGAGGTCATGATGGGTGCAAGGACTTAATCATTTGCCAGCTAGCAATAACTGGTTCTNTGTNTTTATGACCTAGGCAGATAGCTTAGTATGTCCTTGTGAACTAAGATAGGAAGTGTTTATCTAAAAAACCATTAGCGAGGCACCTGGTCNAATCTTAAAGTTACTTTGAAGCTTTAAATCAGCTAATGATATGCAGCTGTCTTAGAGCTGGGTNGCTACAACTATTTTCCTATGTCAGCCTGAGCTATGATATAAAACAGGCCCTAAGTATCTCACAATCCTTGTGNAACAAAAGGCCTAGTTATGAAACATTCTTCTTCTTCATCATAATTATACAGCTTAAGGAGAAATCATCTTCCTGACAATCCACAGATATAAATGCCCAATAGATAAAATGTATTTATGAAATAAACACACTATAATACAGGCAGTGGGGGATTTCCCATACCATATACATCATATCAGATACCAAAGGTACAGCAGAAGCAAAAGGTATTTCAGAGTCTGTAGTCTCGTGGCCTTGCCTAAAATGATAAGAACTATGGGTTAATTTAAGTGTAAGAGTTAGCTAGTAACAAGCCTGAGCTATCAGCTGAGGATTTATAATTCNCATTCAGCCTCTGAGCTGGTTATTTGGGACGAGGTGGTCAGGACAGGAAACATCCATTTACATACCTCGAAGATGGATTCCTCACATCAGGAAAGCTCATCAGCTAAGGTGTGAAGATATATAGCCCTGGGGTTTGATAANCTTAGGTAGAGGAGTCTGTTTCCATTGTTGGCATTTTCATCTCCATGTGATAGAGAGGCGCCACCAGTGCTGCTTTAAGAGGCTTTCTCCCTTGCTCTACGCCCTGAAGAAACTCAATGTGCAAAACCTAAACAATTTATTGGAGTTGAGGTTATGACACTTAATCTAGAATCAGCCTTGACTGTATCTTGCCTATAAATGATAATTATTATTTATAATCATATATGTAATATGAATATATTATAGTCAGGATGGTATGGGTTACCTGGCCTCCTGGAACTTGCTGTGTAGACCAGGCTGTCCTAAAACTCACAGGAATCCACCTGCCCTCTTCCTCCCAAATTCTGGGAATGAAGGCATGCACCACCATGCAGGGCCAAGTTCGGGTTTTATTAAAAATGTAAAGAAAGACACTCAAGGAAAGAATAAAAGTATTATTGGGAGCATGAGGATGGATTTATCAAAGCAAATTTGGAGCTTATCAAAGGCTATTTTAGGCATTATTTTAAGTGTGGGGCTTAAGAGCAAGAGAGCTCCCAGGGAAAGAATAAGACATATTGTCAATCATGGGTGTGGGCTCATGAAAGGAGAGTCACAATTAAATGTCTTAGCAGAAGCCGTATAAACCATTTTGATGTCCTTGCCTTTTTTTTTTTTTTTTTTTTTTTTCCTATTTGTGAGACTGTCGAGTGGCTCCAGAGGCACCTCGGGTGAAATCAAAATCTGATGGAGGACGCAGAGAAGGATGGCTTCCCTCTCCCCACACAAGGTTGTTTTAGTGACAGAGAGAGTGTGGCAGGGTCTGAAAGGAGAGGGCACTTTCTGTCTGGAAAGGTGGGGGAATCTACTTTAGGAGAAGAAGAGGAAGGGGATGGCTTTGCACTGTGGGGAAGAGAGAGGAGTGTAGAGGAAGTGGGAGGAGTGGAGGAAGGACATTTTAAGTGCCTTCATGGGGTGGGTGGGACATGTGCCTTAGCCCTTTGATATGTGAGGTCTCTAAGTTCCAAGGTCTCTGTGATTCTTCTCTGGTCCCAATACCTTGTAGGGAGTTTGCCCTACAAATNCAGGGAGGCTGTTTACTTTCCCCTGGAGCATCAGGGAACCCAGAATGAACTGTGAGGAAGGACACTGGCTGACAGAGAGCTGCCTCACCTCTGGGATTTAGCTTTTCCTTCCATAAGTGGTGGGACTGGCAGGAAGTCTATCACAGAAATAGAGACTTACTCTGGGTAGGATCCTACTAGTTTCTACAAGACTGCAGGGAAATATGATCTGTTAGATCCCAGCTCAACTCTAACACTGATAAAGTGAAACTAGGAATCAATAGGGTGGCCCAAGGGGTTTAATACATGTCCTTCTTCTGTAAATGAGTCCTAGAAAATCACAGGTTTACAGNTGGGGAGGGAGAAAGGCCTTAAGCAACTGTTAACTATGTTGGAATTCAGACTTCTCTGCTGGAGAGGCTTGAACTAGATTCCTGGATAAGGGGTTTGTCTTAGTTACTTTTCTATTGCTGTGACAAGATACCATGACCAAGGCAACTTATAAAAGAAGGCATTTAGCTGGGTGGTGGTGATGCACTCTGTTAGACAGAGTTTTTTGTTGGGACTGCCAGTCAGCTCTGTCCCATCAGCTGGCTCCCGAATAACCACACAGAGACTTAATAATTATAAATGCTCAGCTGATATCTTAGGCTTGTTACTATNTCTTACAATTTCAGTTAACCCATATTTCTATCTATGTTCTACCATGTGGCTTGATACCTTATCTCAGTATGGCATATTCATATCCTGTTTTTCCTGCATCTCCTGGTGATCCCTTGACACCGCCCTTCTTCTTCCTAGTGTTCTCTCTGCCCTGAAAATCCTGCTTAGCTATCGGCGAGTCAGTTTTATTTTAATTAACAACAAGAGTAACACATCTTCATAGTGTACAGGAGGATTATTCCACAGCATTTCCCCCTTTTTGTTTAATTAAAAAAGAAGGTTTTAACTTTCACATAGTAAAAGTATATACAAAAAAAAACCAGTTATTAAGAATTACAGTTACAATATCCAGTCTATTTTTATTTGGCAAAATTAGAGAAAATATTCTATTATCTCTCTTATCTTTGTGAGTCTAAAGTTTTATATTTAACCTATCTTTTATNGTAACTAAGGAAAACTTTAAGTCTAATTATTTAGTCTTTAACTCCATCAAAGACCCCAAAGGGGTGTAATATTATCTAATGACAGGGNCATCTGGCTGCCTGGACAGTCACCCAAGGTTCCTCTGTGACATTTGAGCATCCAACTTTGGCCTACAGGCCTAGTATAGCTGACAGACATTTCTGAGAAGCAGGAAATTTTGAAGGAATGTCCTACCTTATCTTGGTAAAATTTGGCAGTCACTTTTTTTTTTTTTTTGCTTCCTGTTGATCCAGTTTGGACTGTATATTGCCAGAAATTGAGGCAAGGGCAGTTTCTTTGCCCAAATGGCTAGCTTTTGTCATAAATAAAGCAAACTCCATATGAAGTTTATTTAATGTCTATCATCTTCTTTGAAGTAAATTGGTGCTGCCAGGAACAAACGTTTCTCACTGTCTAGAAAAGCCTTATGTTATTAAACCATTTTAAATGCCATAGTTTGTAGGTCTTTAAAGTGTTTGAAGACCATCTATCTATCTAAATATATCTGTTTAACCTTGGAAACATACCTAATATGACAAGTTTGATTACTATAGATAACTACTAACCTGTATTTCTTAAATATACATTTAATTTTTAAATGAGCTACATAAGCACAATACCTCAAACAAGAATAGATACGTACATTTAGTATAGCAAAAATAACTTTAAATTTGTATCAATAAACCAAAATCCATATCAATGTAAAATATTTGGAGATTAATAGTTGTTTTTGAGATTAAAGTATATTTAATAATCTGCCCTTTTACCTCATGATTTCTATATTATATCCCCCTTTTTTCCTTTAGAAAGAGATCTCTGAATCTAACTCTTTTGTTTAGCTTTTTTCTGACTATGACCAATAATAACTTGTAACCACCCTCCTCCAAATGATGACAAATATCCATAATCCATCTTTTGGGGATGTGGGAGCTGCTTTCTCTAGACTGCTTCCTTTTGTCTAGGGGTTCTGGAATCTTTGGGGGAACCTTGAGAAAATCAGGATAATGGTTAAGTCTTGGCTGGAGTAGTCTNTGAGGCTAGACCATCCCAGCCAGCAGTGTTGAAGCTGTTCTGGATGCAGAACTCTGAGGAAACTGCAACAGAGGCATTTTGAGACACTGGATCACCTGAGCCATTTGTTTTCATTGGTGTTTGGTCCCCTTGCTCTGAAAATACATAAACTTTTAGAGATAACATACATATTTGTATTAATGCAAATATAGATTTTACACTGTACACAAGTTAGTCAAAGATGATTTTATTTTTGTTTTATGTTTGAGCAGGTAAAATATACATTACATGTTTTGTAGTTTTTCTAGGTTTATTTCTTTATGTCTATAGTCAGGATTTTCAGGGATCTTCCCCCATCAAACCTGATCCATATCAACCTGGAATGAATCCACAGCCTCTCATTTCCTGTGGAAATAAAAAGCATAACCTCTCCCCCAAGGTAACACATCTTTTGACTTCCATTTTAAAGTTAAGACATTTTAAAAATATACAGGTTGGTTTAATCCAGCAACCTCCATAATCCAATTTCTCTTAGCAGCTACTGCTCATTCATTAGCCATTAGAAAATTTAAAGACAACATAATAACNTACAGGATCCAGACTCCCCATGTATTTTTCATCTTTATGTGGCTTTTTTCTTTTACTTCTTTTTTATTATTTTTAATTTTTTTTATAACTGTCTATACTCTTTCTTCTTTCTCTCCCAAGCCTATGTATATTTTTAAACACATTGTAACCCACTCAGAGGTTTTTTCCATCTGGATCTGTCTTTACTGAGCATCCGTATTGTTCTCTGATCCCATGAGAGGAATCTTAAACTGCTATGTCAGCCACCACTTAGTGCATGGCAGTAGTGCATGGCATTTGGCAGCTGTCTCCATCCTGCAGGCAGCTGCTGGGAGATGCATCTCTGTATTACAACTGGCATGAGATTGTGAGACTAGGAAGTCATATTTTGCTCCATTTTGTGTGTTTGGAAACTTTTCTTAAATTTTCTCAGGTTTTATGTGGATATATGTTGTCTCACATTGGATGCCATTTGTGGATGGAGTTTTTTGGTCAGGACAGTTAGTCATTTCTGTCTTGCTAACCAGCTCCCAAATAACCACACAGAGACTTAATATTAACTATAAATATTCAGCTGATATTTTAGGCTTCTTACTAACTAGCTCTTACAACTTTAGTTAACCCATGTTTCTATCTATGTTCTACCATGTGGCTTGGTACATTATCTCAGAATGGCATGTTCATCTCCTGTTTCTTCTGCATCTCCTGGCAACCCCTTGACTCAGCCCCTTTTCTTCCCAGAGTTCTCTCTGCCCTGAAAATCATGCCTAGCTATTGGCCAGTCAGTTTTTTATTAATAATGAGAGCAATGCATCTTCACAGTGTCAGAAGGATTATTCCACAGCAACTCCTTTAATCCCAGCACTTGAGAGGTGAAACAGAGGCAGGCAGATCTCTGAATTCAAGGCCAGGCTGGTCTACAAAGTGAGTTCCAGGACAGAGAAACCCTGTCTCAAAAAATTAACAAAGAAAACCCCAAAAACAAGAAAAAAATGGGAAGGAAGGAAGCAAGCTAGCAAGTAAGCATTTAATTGGGGGCAGGCTTGCTTACAGTTTCAGAGAGTGAGTCTAGGACCATCATGGTAAGAGCATGGCAGCAGGCCNGCAGGCAGGCAGGCAGGGATGGCACTAGAGCAACAGCTGAGAGCTTACATCTTATCTGCAAGCTGGAGGCAGAGAGTGTGTGAGAGACTGGGCCTGGCATGGACTTTTGAAACCTCANAGCCCAGACCTAGTGATACACTTCCTCCAAGGCCATACCAACTAATCCTTCCAAAACAGTTCCACCAACTAGGGGTTAAGCATTCAAATATATGAGGCTGTGGAGGTTTGAATTCTCATTCAAACCACCACAGGGTTCATTTACCTTTTCCATGTCCTTCTGAGTTTCCCTGTCTTTCTCTGCTGCCTTTGTTCCTCTCAAGGAGACTACGTTCTGAAAAAAGATTCAGGCAGAAGGGTTTTCATCAATGCTTGGGAGCCAGTTTTATCTTTCTACAGTAACTGGCAGTTTTGATTGCTGGTGGCTGGGTCCACAAAAATGAAGACAGCTCTTCAAGGAGAGTTATTGGATTAACAAGTAGAAGCTTCAAGGGACTGAGAGATGCCACTTTGGAGCTCCTGGCAGACAGTGAANATACTCACGGAAGACTCACATTTAGAAGGTGAAAGATTCTCTGTGGTCAGCTTTCAAGTTAACTAATTAAGTCAATCTACATACAAAGTTCTACATCTGGTTAAATGAGTGAAAAGTGTTTGCTGACTTTATCTACATGGCCCTATATTGTCTGTAATCATGAAAATGGACTCAATCATAGTGTTTAAAAATGTTTAAAAAGAGCATTGCTGTTCCACCATCATTAGCAGGATACACCTAGCCATTTCAGTAGATTCTGGAAGCCTTGGACAATAAGTATTTTAATTACTGGTCTCATAGTTGTGAANCTGCAGGAGAAGCTGGAAAACCGACTCTCCAGTCTTTCCAGAGAAACAAATAATCAAACAAATTAGCAGTTCAAATTTCTGCAGGACATGAGGTCACATATCAGTAATCCTAACTATGGAGGCTGAGGCAGGAAGGCCTCAGGACTGAGGCCAGCTTAGGTCAAAGAGTGAAACCATCTCTCTCTCTCTCTCTCTCTCTCTCTCTCTCTCTCTCTCTCTTCTTTTAAGGCTCTATTGCTAAGGAAGAAGAGGGAGAAGAATAGCTCTGGCCACCTATCACACCTCACTTTATCATCCTTCCTGTTGTGACACACATTGGGCTTGGTGCCTTGTCGTATTACCNGTTCTCAAGGAGGGCACTGATATTTAACCAGGATGCTCCAAGTATCACTCAGTAAATACCAATGTTCTGGTTTCAGAAACCTGCCCAGGTGACCTGCTTGTCATCTTCCTGCTTGGTCTTCTTGATATATATATGTGTATATATATATTTTTTCCTGAGACAAGAGCTCATATGTAGCCCAGGCTAGCCTCTCAAACTCACTATCCAGCTAAGAACAACCTGATTCTTTTGACTCAGCTTCCCAGTTGCTAGGATTCTAGGCATGCTCTACNACCCCTGGCTGCTTGTCATGTTTTGGAAGCAGAATCTCCCTGCGCTTGCCCAGGNGTCATCCTCCTACAGACCCCTCCCCCGAATTAAAATCATTACCTAAGCCGAGTATGCCCTTCAGAGTCAGCCAATAGCCAAACACTGGTTATCTCCATCCCACGTTCTAGCTTTTTTTGTTGCTTGCTTTGCTTTGAAATNGGGTCTCATGATGTACCTATGCTCCCAGGCTGGCCTGAAACTTGTGATCCTTCTGCTCCAGCCTCCTGAGTGCTGGAATCACAAGCAAGCCCTAAACCTGGAGCTCTAGAACACTCAGTGGTCCCACCTCAGTTCTTTCTGTTGTAAGGGCAGGTGTGAATAAGACATAGTACCGTGTGTCAGGTGCCATAGCAAGGTGATGGTAGTAACTGCCAGATTGTGCCTACTTCTGTAGAAAAATATATAGAGGTCACCTGGGTGAGCCTAAGCCAGCCTGGGATTGCCTTGGAGAAGAAGGGGATTCTGCTTCTCTATCACAGATGTATGATGCCCAGCAGTCCAGTCCACCCTTCCTGACGGCCCACCTCGTGGATTTCAGATTCACCAACCAGCCTCTACCACAGTCTGCCATTCCTTATAGTGAAGGACTTAGTCTCTCTCTTTCTGGTTCTGTTTCTCCAGTAGAACCCTGACACAAAGGGGTGATGCTATCATGAATATACAACTGCCTAACACTCAGCTCCTTAAAGTGTAGGTCTGCACCACACATGGGGTGGACAAAAGTAAATGTGGGGATCAAGAAAAAGTTTGGGGGGCTGGAGAGGTGGCTCAGAGGTTAAGAGCACTGACTGTTCTTCCAGAGGTCCTGAGTTCAATTCCCAGCACCCACATGGTGGCTCACAACCATCTGTAATGAGATCTGGCGCCCCCTTCTGTATACATAATCAATAAATCTTAAAAGAAAAAGAAAAAGTTTATGAATACACAAAAGCCAAAAATCACTTCAAAATCAAATATAAGGAATCTCAAGTGTTTCTGGAAGCCTCTGTTATATCAAACGACTTCATTGCCGCCTCCTTTCTGAACACACATCATGCGTGCTGTGCACTGTGTGAGCTGTCATAACTTAAGATGACCGCCGCCTGGACCACCTCAACTCAGATTTGAGACTATTGTATGATGTGAACTGCAGTGTGTTTTGTTTTTGTTTCTCTCTCTCTCTCTCTCTCTCTCTCTCTCTCTTTCTTTCTTTCTTTCTTTCTTTATTTATTTTTAACTGAACATACAGTTTTCACTCTCACAGAAATAAGAGTTTGATTATGGAAAACAAAGTATTTTACTGTCATTCCTCAGCATTGAAATGTTAAGTGGATTGCGTTGTGCCAGGGTATTCAATTTTAAAAAAAAAATAACTGTTTGAGCTGTTGATTTAAAAAATAGCTGTTTGAGTTGTTGGCACATAGAAAAAATCATTAACTAGAGCCTGGCTTGGGGGACTGGAGAGGTGGCTCAGTAGTTCACAGCACTTGCTGCTCTTGTAGAGGACTAGAGTTGGGCTCCCAACACACACACACACACACACACACACACACACACACACACACACACACACCACATACGCACACACACATAGATTTAAAAAATTGGGAGATTTTATTTTTCTATTTTATGTATATGAGAGTGTGTGTGTGTGTGTTTGTGTCTCTGTGTGTGTCTGTGTGTGTCTGTGTGTGTGCATGTAGTGCATGAGGAGGCCAGAAGATGGTGTCAGACCCCCAGGAACTGGAGTTACAGATGGTAGCGAGCTGCGGTGTGGGTGCTGGGAATTGAACCTAGGTCATCTGGAAGAACAGCCAGTGTTCTTAATGACTGAGCCATCACTCCTGGCCCAACACAAATCTTTAAAAACAATTTTGACTTGGGATTGGGATAGAATTTAAAAAATAGTCCAAAATATAGTTCTGCTATTTAGCACCNCATATTTATGATGCAAAATGGCATTCTCAGCATTGGTGATTGTGAAATGAAAATATCAATCAGCTCTGAAAAATTATGAAGATGATCTGTGTTCTATAGCATCAAATGTTTAGCCACAACTTAAGCCTTTCTGTAAAAATAAGCAAGTCCATCCATCTAAACATGTAAACTGCTTTCTTCTTTAATAAATAGTGAAATTATATATATTCAAAAATATTGTTTTAAAATGAGTTTCTTTATGACTCACCATGAGAAAATGTTTGATTTGTATACTGGCTTTATATACCTGTACACCTAGGGTTACACAAAAACTTCTCCGGTGAAAAGCAGTCATTAGTGGCAAAAAGATTTAAGAAGTCCCTCCGAAAATGCCGCAGTTGCTGAAGGCTTCAGAAAGAGGGCTTATCAGGTGGAACAGGGCGTCTTGAGCACAGGGAATAGCATTTGCAAAGGCAGCAGACATCAGCCAAGCCTGGACTCCCACATCCCCCACAGCTAAAGGTAAAAGTTGCAGTTTGTGTAAATTACTGAGGATATCTTATCCCTAAAAGTTAGAAGCCAGCCTAGGCTACATAGCAAGTTCAGAGTCAACCAGGACTACAGAGTGAAACCATACTTCAGAAAAATTCCGGGATGTTGGTGGTGGTGGCGGTTGTACTATTTAGCTAGGCTTGGTGCCACAGACCTGTAAACCCAGCGCTTAGGAGTGGAGGCAGGAGGAATAGGAGTTGGAGACAGCCTGGGTTACTTGAGACTCTGACTCCAATACATCAACGAAATATTTCTAACAC
>LZPO01055075.1:746185-758471 GCA_001675575.1 Neotoma lepida
TGGCTGCCCTAGAACTCGCTCTGTAGACCAGGCTGGCCTTGAACTCAGAGATCTGCTTGCCTCTGCCCCTCAAGTGCTAGAATTAAAGGTGTGCACCACCACTCTTTGTCTTTTGTTACTTGTTCATTTGTTTTTGTTTAACGAGACAGGGCCTCTCTATGTAGCTCAGGCTGCCCTGGAACTCACCATCCTCCTCCTGTTTGGTCTCTCAAGTGCTGGGATGACAAGGGCGAGGACCACACCTGGCTCGGTACAATATTTTTGTTTTGTTGTGTTTTGAGTCAGGGCCTCACTACGTAGGTCTGGAACTTCTATGTGGCTGATGATGGCATTGAACTCCCAATCCTCGTGTCTCGACCTCCCTAGTGTTTGGATCACAGGCCAGCACCCACGGCTTTGTGTTCTGCCTCTTCAGCCACCTCAATCCCCAGCAGTTCTTCAGCCTTTGAGTGTCTCAGGCCACTGACGTTTTTACTGAGTACAGGGATGTTGGTTTAAAAGGGTTTCTCCTCTGGGGCTTCCTTGTGGTTTATTTTGAAGTATGGAATGCCACAAAACTGTGATGATTTAAATAATGATAAGCATCTATTATTTCACATTGTTTCTGTGGTCAGGAGTTTAGGAATACGGTAGATGGGTGGATCTGGTTCAGCGTCTCAGAAAGTCTCAGCCAACATGATGCCTGAGTCATTCATCATCTGAGCGTGCGATGGGGCTAGAGGTTCTGCCCCCAGGATGGCATACTTACCTGGCTGTTAATAGCCATGGGGCTGCTTGAGTATTCTCACAGCATGGCAGCTGGCTTTCCCCATGGAACATTCCACCGAGGAAATGAGGAAATGTCACCCACCATGTCTTCTGCTATTCTTGTGTGGTAGTTTGAAATATGTCCACAAGTTCTTTGATATTGTTCCTTCCAAAGCTGGATTGAATTCTCCCTTTGAATATGGACCAGACCCCCTTGTGTGACTTACTACATTTTCCTGATGTTGGTGCTACTGTGTCCATGCACTACAGGCCTCAGCATCTGAGGCTGTAGCTTCTGCCTGCCTAGGTACTGGCAGAGAGTCTATGCTGTCGGCCTAGCTGACTTTTCCTGGAGTGCCTGAGCAGGGTATTTGGATGTAGGGATGAGAATGTGGAGGTGGCTGAGAAGAGCAGCCCCCTCCCCTAAACAGAGTCCCTCGATAGGCCATTTGTGGTTCTGGAGAAGCCGTTTCAGTGATAGCAGAGCCAGGCCATGGCCGTGGAGCTACGTTGCTCACGCAGAAGCAGTCATGGCATTTATATTGGGGACTTGGAATCTACAGGAGAACCTGGGAAGGAGAAGAGAAACGTTCTTGGAGTTTGGTAGGAAGGAGTGCCATGTAGGGAGAAGTGGTCCAGGGATCTTCATTTAGATTTCTCGTTTAGGTGGTCTCCCGAGCCTCCTAGTGGATGCAAGGAATAAGTCAGGACCGCCCAAGAAGATCCTTGGACACAAACATCCCAGCCCGATGCACTCAGAGCCCTGTGCTGTGTGAGCTGATCATGTCATATGACCTCTCTGAGCAGTGAGGCTGACATGGGATACATGCTTATATTTTTAATTATGTGTATGTGTACATATGTGCTGGTAGACTCAGAGGTGTTGGATTCCCCCTGGAGCTGGAGTTACAGGGAGTTGTGAGCCATCCATTGTGGGTGCTGGGAATCGAACTTGTCATCTACAGAGCAATGACCACCTTTAACCACAGAACTATCTCTCCAGCCCAAGACCACAGAAACAATGTGAAATAATAGATGCTTATCATTATTTAAATCATCACAGTAATGATCAAATACTGCACTTTATCTACAAGGGGCCTAAGTCCTCCCACCCTTCTATTTTGACATCTCTAAAATGAATATGGCAAATTTAGTTGGCAACATTTGCCTTTCTGATTTCTGAAACTCTGTTTCCAGTCTGCTTAGCTTTGATGGACACCTACCGTCTGGAGCTAGGAGAACCCCAAGGTTCCATTTTTAAGGTTTGACCAAAGCAAATATAGGTTTGTTACATATTAAGAAACAAATCCTTATCTTTTAGAGATGCATTTAAAAATAGTATGGATGCTGTGATAGGCAGGATTTTCTTTAAAAACCATCTGAGATGGGGACAGTGGGAGATGGCAGTGAAACATGGATTGGGATTGGCTGTGTGTGGACAGCTGTTGATGCTGGCCAGAGTCCAGAGTCCCTGGACGCATGTGAATATCTCTGCCTCTCATGTTTGGAAACTTTCAAAGTAAAATAGGATGGAAACAATGCCAGAAGCAAGTTAAGTTTCATGTGCAAAGCACCCCCGCTTTGCTTTGAAGGGTCTGGGTTTCTAGTTTTTTTGTTTTTTTCTTCTTCTTGTTTGTTTGTTGTTCTTAGTCAGGGTCTTTTGTAACCTCGGCTGGCATTACATTCACAATATAGATGAAGATAACCTTGAACTTCTGATTCTTGAGCTTCACCTATCTTTACATCTCAGGATGATTGGCAGGCATCACCAGTCCTGGTTTATGTGGTACTCAGGTCAAACCCAGGGATTCTTACATGCTAGACAAGCACTCTGAGCTACATCCCCAGCCCTAAGCGTCATTGTGAATGTCACCGCTGCAGAGGGCCCTCTACCTCACGAGTCTATGGTTACTTCCTCCCCATCCCTCCATAGTTGTTCTTTTACTACCCTCCTTGTCTTTATCTGTAGCATGGGTCATTTTTGTGACCATTGATCTTCTTGCCTGGTTACTGCCCCCTGAATGTAAGCTCCGTGGATCACAGCCCTTACCTATTTGGCACATGGCAGGCAATCAGGAAGTACTTGGTGACTGACTAAGGGGGACCACAGGACAGTGCTAGCAGTTGTGAGTTGTGCTCCTCTTTCTGTGTGGCTCTGTGGCTCTCCAGGCTGTCACTCACCTGTCTTTGGAGGCCTTCCCTTGGCTGCCAGGAAACCGGTAGCCAGGCTGCTTTGCAATGCTTAGCTTCTCCTTGTGTAGCTAGTGGCCTGGCCCCAGTGTCTAAACTCTGGTCTTCTGGCATCCTTCCATCTTGCCATTAGACATACTTTCCAGGCACTGCCCCATGGTCATTCCCATGGCACTGAGATTGCTTTGTCACTCTGAGGATAGGATGCTATATTGACCAGGAAGCTGTCAGCACAAAGTGACAGCAAACTCCTGAACAAACAGGGAGCTCATTGGCTCCCATGAGCCTTAATCATGGCTCCACCTCTGGGACTGGACGGTCTCAGTGCCACCCCCAGAGGCTGTCACCTGACATTCTAGCCACACATCTAGTTTATGTGTTCAGCTTCCCACCTTTTTGAGGCATGGTGACTTCCGGATGTTGGGAAGGTGAGCACAGTCCTTGGGGGACAGGAATACCTTGAGCAGCCCCTGCTGACATTGAGGAGATTGGTTGCTAGAGGAGCACTCTGTGGCCACCAACTCTCCAGGGCAGATGTTTTCCTTCCTGGAAGAGATCGGGGCTGTTCTTGGGGAGCACAGAAAGTCTGTCAAGTAGAGATGGGAAGGAGAAGCAGGAATAGCCAGGAGGGAGCAGTCTGAGCACAGCCTGGGTTAGAATGGGGTGGATAGACAGGACAGCCTCGGGCTGAGTGAGTAACGGTCTCTTAGCCCGTGGATTCTGTCTAGTTTGTGTGGCGCTCAAATCTGCACATTGCTTTATAGTTTAAAACCAATATCCCACAAGCAGACGTTGTTACGGTTACAATTTTTCTAAGTGTCTTCTGGGGGCTCTGTGGGAGATCCTCTAGTAGATTATTTCCCAGGAGAAGCCTACAGACTGTGACCCATGTCTCCATCATCGCTCCATCCCCAGTGCTAACAGCTTCTGGCTTCTCTGTTGTTGAAGTTACATCCCATTTACAGGTGCAGAGAGGAGAAGTACGATTATGAGAATTTGCCCAAGACTTCTGTCGTCATAGCCTTTTATAATGAAGCCTGGTCAACACTCCTTCGGACAGTTTACAGTGTCCTTGAGACCTCCCCTGACATCCTGCTGGAGGAGGTCATTCTGGTAGATGACTACAGTGACAGAGGTAAGCCCTATGTAGGGGCTGGGGTGAGAAGGTGAGGAATGAGGGGTTAGAGTGTGCCCAGTAATAATTTGGGACATACTCTAGGGTCAACTACTGGCCAGTGGAGAAGGGAAGCTGTACCGGGAGCTTGGCCAATTCAAGGAGGGCCTTGGGAGTCACCGTAAGATGTTGGGATTTCAAGAGCCTGGTAGCAGCCACCCGGAGAGCTTTAGAGGGACCAGTAGGTCTAGTCAGTCTAAGAGTTAGTGTGTTATGTGAGGAATGGCCAAGGACAGGGGAAGGCCTGGGCCAGGATGGAAGTAAGGAAGCAAGTGTCTCTTGCTCAAACACAGGACAGCCTTGGCTTAGCTGGGACTAGTATATCCATGGAGTGTCTTTAGCCAGTAGATCTGGGGTGACTGGTTAAGGTAGGGACTGCTGGGCTTGACTGAAGGGAAATACCAGGAATTCAGCAACAGAGAGGTAATTGTGAGCTTCGTTCCTAGAGGCAG
Organism: Neotoma lepida; assembly: GCA_001675575.1. NCBI lineage: Eukaryota > Metazoa > Chordata > Mammalia > Rodentia > Cricetidae > Neotoma > Neotoma lepida. The sequence goes on from LZPO01055075.1 coordinate 750,749, forward strand.
TCTCAAGCCAAATTATCGTCCTGGGGCATGATGCACTCAGCAGCCCCTGCCTATGGGCTGTGCTCTGGGCTGTCTGGCTGCAGGGAGTGTGCTCTGACCTGCGTGTGGGTTGGGCTATTCTTACAAAGCTTTGAATTACAGAGATTTACCTGGAGTAGAAATCGAACTCTCTCTCATGCCCCAAGTTTGGTGTGATAGGTCAAGATGGTGTCTGGACTTGTCTCCTTCTAATACATGCCTTCACCTTGGGAGGGTTCTGCAGCTCCAGTCTTCCTGGCCCAGGCCGACTCCTCACCTCTTGCTCATTCTAGTCTGCCAGAAAAATTAAAAGGGGGCAAGGAATATACCCTTTTTCTGGAGGTTCCCCACCGTCTTCCATCAGGCAGAACGTGGTGGCACAGCCACACCTAGCTGTGAGGGAATTAGGGCTTAGTCTTTATCCTGGTGACTGGGAGCTCAGCTAGAATCTCCAGGCAGGGAGGAGACTAGGGTACAAGCAACACTGTCCTTGTAAATCAGGCTGGAGTTGGGTGCTGAGTGAAGCCCAGGGCCACTGAACTCCAGGATCAGGAGCCCTGGGTCTGAGGCAAGCTCTACCATGATCTGGTGACACCATCATGGTACCTTGGGCAAGTCATTCGTTTTCTCTGAGCCCCAGTTTCTTATCTGTGAATGGATTTGTCCACACCTCTGTCAGGGAGTTAGAGTAAAAATAAATTTGGTTATATACACCCTGCTTCATGTCACTCTAGGTGGGCCAGGATCCCCACCCCTAGCCCCAGGGACTCTACAGCTTTGAGCTCTGGCCTTAACTAGTTCAGCCTCTATAAATGGAGTAATAATAGTAAAATGGAGTAGTAATAATTCATTGTAGGATCACTGTGAGGACTAAATGAGATTAGTGAGGCCAGGGATGTGTGTTGTGTTATTGCCTGGCAAATACTTAAGCCTTGTTAAATGCTAACTTCTGTTAGTATGAAATGTTTTCAGAGCTGTAAACTCAGCTCTTGTCTGCCACACCAATGCCAGTTAACCAATGTATGAACCAAAAAGCAAATATCAGATTGCTTTTATTATCTGTGTGGAATTAGGCAGCACCTGAGCAGGAAGAAGTACAGGACAGTGTGACTTCCTTCACAGTGAGGAGGGTGGACCAAGCTTCCCCCCTCATCCCATTGTGGCTACTTAGAGAGTAGGGGATGAGCCATATGACCTGGGATGCCTTTGACAGCTCTGCTTGCCTCCTCTTTGCTTATCTGAAGTGATTGGGGGGTGGGTGGGTGGGAAGGTTGGCTCCTTAGCCCAGGAGGACAACACAGGCCCACCCAAAGTAATTTCTGGCAAACTCACCTGAGCATAGGCAGGCCACACCTGTGTCTCAGTGTGCACACACCACACTCTGGTTAACTGGCATGGCTTGATTACCTTCCTCATTTCTGCCGGCAGCTCACAGGCAGTCATTTAGAGCTTAAAAAGGAAACCAACCAAAGAATGTTTCTGAGTGTTAAGGCTGTTTAGAGAAATGTTTTCATTACTTAGGAAGCTACTTTGAACATTCTCTGATAGGTGAGAACTTTGAGCCAAAACTACACTTCTGTGAGGGAAATGCTCTTTCTTCCTTTTCTTTGGCCCAAGTGGGTTCCCACCTCCCTCCACTTGACCCTCTTAGGGTGTGACTCCTTGTCCTGGAGTTAGGAGACCTGGAGGCTAGTTGTGGGCCTATCATCTCCACAGGTAACCTCTTCTGCAGTCTGGGCTGTGCACGTCCCCCTGACAAGCTGTTCCTACTGTTACTACAGAGTGCTGCTTCTGTATAAAGAAAATGTCTACTAATATAATTATGTCTTAATAAAAATCATGTCACAGTCAGCTTTCTGTCTCTATAACAAAACACCTGATGCAGGCCACTTAGGAGGAAGCAGAGGTTTCTTTGGCTTACAACTTTTGGAATTCAAGGGCTTGGTGCATTATCAGCTCACTTCTCAGCTTCAGCATGTTCTAGCCGAAGGCATTGGTGGGAAGTTGTGCGAGAGCTGGCCATTATACCTGGAATCAGGAGCAGAGGGAGAGACAGGAGTCCTGTGTCCCCCTAGGAGTGCATTGTTACAGCAACCTCAGGGCCTCCCCACAGACCCTACCTCCAGAACGTTCCACCACCTCCCAGCGGCCCCACCTGGTGATGAAACTTTAATCACAGTGTGCCCCCAGAGATAAGGGACCATATTCAATGGGTATATTGAATATATTCAATATTCAATTCACATTTAAATATGCACAAGTCAACCTATGAAGGGCTTTAAATAAAGGTTTATTTAGGGGCTGGAGAGAGGGCTCAGTGGTGAAGAGCAATCACTTGCTCTGCTACTAGAGGACCTGGGTTTGGCTCCCAGCACCTACATGATAGCTCACAATGGTCTACAACTACAGTTCCAGGGGAGCTGATGCCCTCTTCTGGCCTCTTCAGGCACCGGACATGCAAATGGTACATGAATATACATGTAGGCAAAACACCCATGCACATAACGTTAAAAATCAATCAATAAATAAGTGTATGTGTGTGCCTGTGCCTGAGTATATGTATGTGCATCATGTGTGTGCAGTGCCCTTGGAGGCCAGAAGAGGGTGCTGGGTCCTCTAGAATTGGAGTTATGAACAGTTATAAGCAGACTGATGTAAGTGCTGGGAACCTAACTCTGGTCCCCTGGAATGGCAGCAAGTATTTTTAACCACTGAGCCCTCTCTCCAGTCCCCTATGAAATACTCTCAGCATCAATTTTACTGAGCCATATTCAGGTACCATAACACTCCCCCATATAAAGCATGACTGAGTATGTCTGCAGACAGATTTCCTCCAACTTGCCCTTGGTTCTGGACATCATGGGTGACAGAGAAAAAGAGGCTTCTGTATATTTCATTTAAGGGGATCAGGGAAATGCTAGATGGTGGGGGCTGGGATGAGTGCTTTGCCAAGGATGTAGACCAGTGTCTGCTGTTCGGTTTGCGTCCGTAGAGCACCTGAAGGAGCGTTTGGCCAATGAGCTGTCACAGCTGCCCAAGGTGCGCCTGATCCGTGCCAGCAAGAGAGAGGGCCTAGTGCGAGCCCGGCTACTGGGAGCCTCTGTAGCCAAGGGTGAAGTGCTGACCTTCCTAGACTGCCATTGTGAATGCCATGAGGGGTGGCTGGAGCCTTTGCTGCGGAGGTATGTGGGCCACTCATGGGGGGAGGGGTGCTTGGGTGGCAGCAGGGACAGATTCATCTTGGCTGCTGGAGGAATGTCAGTGCCTGCATTAGCTACCCTTCAGCAGGACCCCTGTGGTGGCACAATGGTAAATGACATGTGGAAAGTGCTCAGATATGGCAGCTTATGGGGGGCTGCAGCTTCTTATAGTCTACCTAGAGAGTATCATCAACCCAGGCTTACAGAGTTGTTGTGGATAGAGCCTCATGGGGATATGCATTTGGATGTATTTATTTCAAGCATGGCTTCACTTAGCCATGGATATTGGAGTGACTCAGTACCCATGAAGTACAAGGCTTGGGGTCCTTGAAACACAGAGACCCTAAAAGAAAGTGTGTGTGTGTGTGTGTGTGTGTGTGTGTACACATGTGCATATTTGTATATAATCCTGGAGATTGAACCAAGGGCCTTATGTATGCAAGACATATCCCCAGAACCCACATTTTTTAAAAAAATATTAATTTCTTTAAAAATCAGAACTAAAAATGCAAGTATACATGAGTATAAATGAACCCAGCCCATATTATTTTCATCTTTTTGCTACTTTAGTTGTAAGGTATACTTTTTAGTAACACACACACACACACACACACACACACACACACACACACACACACACGTCTTCAAGGCTATTCCTCTGTCACCCCAAGCCTCTTACCTAGCTGTCTACACTGTGGGTCTGGCTATGGTTCTCTGTATCTCTCCCAGTTTCTGATCTCTCCATGTTTTCCCAACTGTCTACTGTAGAAGGCAGGAGTGGCTGGCAAGCCAGGAGCTCCCACAGAGGGAGTTCTGGGTTCCCCTCTGCAGGCAGACAACCGTGCTACATGGCCTCTGACTCTTGGTTGCCAGTGTTTGACTGGAAGAGCTAGGTTCCCTCTCTTCCTGGGTGAGGCCAAGCTGTCCCCACTCTGCTGCTTTCTGCTGTCTGGCTCCTTGTCTCCTGTGGGTGTGACGGTAGCTCCTTCTCTCCCTTGCTTCTGAGGAATGTCACCAGTGACAGCTTGGGGCTTCCCTAGGCCTGAGCTATAGTGTTCTCTGGAATCTGGCCAGTGGACTCCCTTGTGCCCCTTCCATGCTGTGCACATAGATGGGTACCCTTGGGCCAGTGTGAAATCTGAGGAACTGATAGATCTAGACTAACAGGGCAGCCCCTCCATGGGACCAAGGCCACTATCAGTGAGGAGCTGTCCACCCTGCAGGTCCATTGGGAATCCCTGAGGGACATTTGCATCTGACTTTTAGGGTTTTGCTGGGCTTCTGGATGTTTTTGAAGCTCACTAGGACTTTGTCATGCACTGGAGTGAGACTCATAGGCCTATAGGCTGTGCCTAGGCAGTCTCAACTATATCATGGCCCCTCCCTCCAGGGGCCTATGGAGATAGAGTTGTCTAAGTTGTCATGGCAGGTATTATTCTTGGCATGATGCAGGCTAAGGATGCTGGGTAATCCATGTTGTGCAAATTGAGGGTTCAGCTCTTAATTCTGGAAACTTCTCCTTGAATACACCCTCTACTTCTAAGACAGAGTCCTGCACCCAAGTAACAGCATGACCCTTCCCCAAGTTCCTCCTTGTATGAAGTTCAGCTTTCTGTGGTTCCTGCCAGCTGGGTGGCAGGTCATGAGTTCCTGGGGAACTTGGGCCTTGCCAGTGACCAGCAGCCAAACAGGTCTGTCCTTAGCCAGCTCCACAATCTCTCAGTTTGAAGAGATAGTGTTGGCAGATGTCGCATCTGCAGACTCATCCTTTTGGTGAGCTCCTGGGTTTGATCCTGTGTCTGACCTGGCCTGACCTTGCTAGTCTCACCTCAGGGTGGCACCTGAGGTCTCTCTTGACTTTCTTCCGTTAGTCTAGGACATGGATGGCCCCAGTCTGCTCCTCTGTTTCATTGTCCTCCATGCCGTGACTCTTAGATTGGAAGGTCACAGGTAATGGCATCATTGAGGAACATGCTGATAGACAGTTGGGTTTGGAACAGTGTTTGTGGATAGCAAAGCCAAGATCCATACAAGCTGATTTGTACAAATGGAATTTACATTTCTTTTTTCACTGCATATTTCACAGTAACAAGAAAAGCAGTGGTTCCAGGTCCTCGGCTCCGGCCAGGGAGCTTGCAAACCAGCCCTCGGGAATCCTCATTTTAGCCCTGTGAGGACACATCTCCATTTTGTTACCATAGAGGCAATAGATTCTGAGACATCAGGTGACTTGGCTAAGCAAATAAGGAGCATTGAGAGTCTAAATGTAACTCAAACCTGTTGGTCCCAGGCCACCTCCTTCCCCACNTTTTTGAGACATGGTTCCTCTAGTGGCCCTGGCTGTCCTGGAATTCACTATGTAAACCAGTCTAGCCTCAAAACTCTCGGAGATCTACCTCTGTCTCTGGAATGCCAGGATTAAATGCACTGTAAAAATTTTGTCCAGGTCCCACCAGGCCCCATGGTCCCACAGCGGCTTATAAAATAATTACTCAGAGGCTTATATTAATTATAACTGCTTGGCCATTAGCTCAGGCCCTACAGTCACTTATAAAATAATTACTCAGAGGCTTATATTAATTATAACTGCTTGGCCATTAGCTCAGGCTTATTACTGACTAGCTCTTACACTTAAACTCAGCCCATTTCTATTAATCTGTATGTCACGACGTGTTCCATGGCTTTACCTGCGTCCCATTGCATGTTGCTCCTTGGGCAGCTGACTGGCATCTCCTTCCTCTTCCCAGAATTCTCCTTGTTTGTTTATCCTGCCTATACTTCCTGCCTGGCTACTGCCCAGTCAGCATTTTATTGATCAACTAATCAGAGCAACACATTCACAGCATACAGAAAGATATCCCCATCAATGCACTACCATGCCTGGTACATCTTCTGTTCTTAAGACAATTATTTTTATTAAAAAATCAGTTACATTGTAGTAAAGAGAGACTGTGCATGTGGCAGTCAGAGGATATTTTGGAAGAGTCAGTTTTTCCTGGCTCCCAAGGGGGAGCCATCTTGCTGGCCAGAGATAAATATTTCTTGATGTTAAGGTGTTTCATTGTAATGGAACCTCTTGCACACCCAAGAAATTGAACACATGCTTTGTTTTAAAAGTCATCTTTGATTTGCACACACCTTGACTTGACCCTTTGAAAGGGATTCGAGTTTAGCCAGAATGTCCATGGACAGGATTCTAGAAGATGGAAACTATGGGGCTCTTCCTATTCCAGCTCCTCTCCGCCTTCTCAGCATGCCCCATGGTGGCCCCCAACATNGCCCAGACCCAGTAAGGGAGGCTGGTCTTCTTACCCTGGACTGGTTCTTTTCTGCCAGAAGAGTGACAGTTCACTCTGGAGCTCCTGGCTGTCATCGTACTGTCTGGAGCCGAGACAGATACTGGATGTGTTGGGTGTTTGCAGGATCCACGAGAAGGAGTCGGCAGTGGTGTGCCCCGTGATCGATGTGATTGATTGGGACACCTTCGAGTACCTGGGCAACTCCGGGGAGCCCCAGATCGGAGGCTTTGACTGGCGCCTGGTATTCACGTGGCACGTGGTGCCCCAGCGGGAGCGGGAGTTGATGCGGTCCCCGATCGATGTTATCAGGTCTGCCTTCNTGGCCGCTCATCTCAGAGCACATCCTAAGAGGGAGGGATGACTGGCTGTCAGCTTCCATTCCCTACTTGTTGTTTTCCCAGAGCGTTTGTCTTATTAAATAGCTTTGCTACACAAGTAGACTTTATATTAGTATGTTTCAGCTAATTGATTGAAAATTTTAATGGGGGACATATGCGTAAGTTCAAATTTTCATTTTCCCCTAGTGGTGCTGAGGGTTGAATTCTGGGCCTCATACATGCTAGGCAAGTGCTAGTTCCCCAGCCTCTGTCCTCTAATATTCTGAAAGCACAGGCGTCCCATCCCTACCCACCCCCCCTGCCCCCCACCATTGTTCATGTCAGGGGGTGGGGTTGCATTCCCTTCCTCAGCTCATTTCTTCCCACAGACCTTGCCTCCTCCAGGAAGCTTGGTTCTACCCTCCCTGCCCTTGGCCCTGCCTTACAGAGCTCTGGGTGGCCTTCGTTGAAGTGTGTCATACACAGGGGATTTGCCTGTTGAGCTGTCTCTGACCTTCAAGGGGGAGACTACAGGGTGTGTCTGTGCCTCCAGGCTCAGTCTGGCACAGGGCACAGAGTGTGAGTTCAGGTGTGCTTATGAATGGATGAATGCACAGAAGTCCTCAGCTTCCAGGAACATCCAGGCAGGGAGGTAGTTTAGCCATTCATGAGTGCTTCATGCCTCTCCATTAAAATATGGATACCCCTTTTTTCTAGGTCTCCAACAATGGCTGGGGGGCTGTTTGCTGTGAGTAAGCGATATTTTGAATATCTGGGGTCTTATGATACAGGAATGGAAGTCTGGGGAGGAGAAAACCTCGAGTTCTCCTTTAGGGTAAGTAATCCTGTCTTCTGTTTGGATTCATCCTGTGTTCCATATTTTCCTTTC
>LZPO01055075.1:758551-780125 GCA_001675575.1 Neotoma lepida
TCAATGTTGGTGTATCCCATTATTCTGCAAGACAGTGACACATACGTCTTATCAACATACTTGGCTTTTTATTTAACTATTTTAGAAGTGTACTTTTGCACTTCCATACGACTTGGGCTGGAAAGGACATCACAAGTCTCTTAGTTTCTCACTCTGCAGATGGGGGGAACTGAGGCTGGGAGTAGGGCTGTGACTTGTGCATGGTCATTCAGAGTCAGTGGCAGAGCTTGGACTGAAATACCAGATCCAGAGTCCACCTGGAGCTGCTATCTGGCTACCTGTTTAGGAGGCAGCCTCTGTGTGTAGCACACCTGATAATTTCGGGGAACTGTCTTAAAAAGGCAGGTTCTCAGGTTCCTGTAGAAAGTCAGACAGGACAGATTTAGTGTGAGGTCAGGAAGTGGACTTCTGCAGCAGGCCTTACCGCTGCCCCAGAGCCCCTCCACAAAGCCTTAGCATCTCAGTGATTTCCTCGTCAGCAGACTCTTACATGTTTAAGAATCAAAACTTAGATTTCCAGCAATGTTTTGTCTGTTGTTCTACCCTCCTGAAAACAGTTTACCGAGAAGAATTTGGCCTCCTTCCTTCCCNAGCTCTTGCACCCTGTGTTATAAATACCAGATGCTTGTTCAGACCGTCTTTGGGAAAATGAGGCCCCAAATGACCCTGGCCCGCCGAGTTTTGGGTGTAATTCTAATGGTTTTTCTGCCTCTTCCCTAGGTGTCAGGATACTCTGCCTCTTCTAGAAGCTTCCTCTCTACCTTTCCAACCTCTCTTCTTCCTTGCTGCTTTCTTCTCTGTGGCGTCAGGTAATGAAGACATGTCTTACCCGCTGAGGAAGTGGGTTGCCGGTGAGGTCTCTCAGGCTCTCCCGGGTCAAGTGCATGAGCTTTATTGCCTGGTCTTTGGGGTTCTTAGCTCCTGTGGCTTGTCTGTCTTGGGGCTGCTTTCTTATTCTTTCCCTTGGTGTCACGTGCAGGCTGGTAACTGGCCTCTGTCCCTGTGGAGGATGAGCGCCTTGGTGGGTGCCACCTCCTGGCTGTACTCCCTGTGGACCAGCAGCCATTCCTTGCTCACCGTGTGGCCTCTCCTCTCTACCTCCATTGCAGATCTGGCAGTGTGGTGGCACTCTGGAAACACACCCTTGCTCCCACGTAGGCCATGTTTTCCCTAAGCAAGCTCCCTATTCGCGCAGCAAGGCCCTGGCCAACAGTGTCCGAGCTGCTGAAGTGTGGATGGATGAATTTAAAGAACTCTACTACCACCGAAATCCCCGGGCCCGCCTGGTGAGTCTTTACCCACCTGTATACTAGCAGCCTTCTGGAAACCAAGCCCCATAGTCTGGCTTCCCCAGCAAAGTAGATCTGGTGCTAAGACCAGGGGCAAACTGGGCCTTTCTGATACAGCCTGGGAAAACCTTTTCTTCATCCATGATAATGCCCTGTTGATTCTCACTGTCCACAGAGCCATGGTTTATAAAGCTACTGCAAATACTTAATTAGTGATTTCCACACCATTGCTCCTAGCAGGATTAGGTTCCTGTGAGACTCAGACACAACAGTTTTGCCAGCCAATTGGGACTATTGTTATTTGTATTTCTGTTTCAGGACACTTTATTTGATAGACATTGTTGGTCCATCCACACGGACCTCATGGCCAAGGGCACTGTAACCTATGCCTGAACAGCTCTTACTTATCAAACATTTTCCCTGTGAGGCACATCATGACCTTCTATTTTTCTTTTACCTTTATTTATTGATGTGTGTGCGTGCATGCATATGTGTCCCCATGTGCATGTGTGTTTGTGTGTGTGTGTGTGTTTATATGCTTAGGTGCATGCATGCCACAGCACATGTGTTGAGATCAGAGGACAACTTTGGGGAGTTGCTTCTCTCCTACTACCATGTGGGTTCCAGGAATCGAACTCATGTTGTCAGGCTTGGTGGCAAGTGCTCTTAACAGCTAGACCATATTGTTGGCCCCACATCACTTTCTTAGATTTAGGAATGCAAGAAGCACTGAGTAGGGCGTCAGTTCTGATAGCTGGTAAAGTCTGCAGCATGGTGAAAAGCAAGGTCCCAATAGATCATGGAGAAGACACACATTTATAGTGTGAGTGCAAAACAGGATGGCCTTGTTAGACCTTCCTGGCAGCATGTGTGTTGAATAACTTGAAGATCTTGTTTATGAATGCCTGTGACTGTGGAAGCACCACGAGTATTGATGTAGGGTCACAAACCAACCTCAGCATGGAGGTGAACTTGCAAGTACAGAGNCAGAGACTAGCCAGGCTTGATTGCTGGCATAGCCAGTCTGGGTTGTGTAGTGTCATCTGTTGGCGTGGTACAGGCGTCTTGGCTTTCCTCTTGGTAACCAGCTTGGTTGAGTCCATGTGCCTCTTCTTCCACACCTCCATCACCGCCCCCATGGACTCCAGCCACACACCGAGCTGAGCTGAGCCCAAGTACCACGTACTAACGGACGCCCTGTGAGAGTGAGCCAGCATCTCTCCTTGGGCATATAATAGCTCAGGGGCTGCTTATGCCTCAGAGCCTCATTCTGCCCTTGCCTTAGGGTCTATGAATCCTCCCTTTACTCCCCACAAGGCTTTGGGCCCATGGCCTCTACACCAGCAAGCTCTATATGTCAGATGCCAGCTTTGTACACCAGAGGGCCGCTTGATGACACAAGTAGGTCTTCTTCAAGGCATCTGCCCTGGCCCTTGATGGAAATTTCTCCTGAGGCCTCCCAGCAGCCCTGCAGGGTAGCTACCAAATCCGCATTTGATAGATGAGAAATCTGAAGCGCAGGAGATGAGGGAGAAGGGGGAAGAAGAGGGAGGGAGACTGAGAGATTGGAGAGACCTACCCAAAGCCTGCTAGCTTACAGGATATGGCAGCAAGCCTGGGGCCTGCACGCTCCAGGGAGGCTCTCTCTCAGCTCTGCTGAACCCGAGAGCTAACAGCCCAATTTCTTGCATGGTCCTGTGCCTCAGGACTCCACGGTCATTTGCCTCAGCTTCCCCTATTTTGCCTAGTGCAACAGACTAAAACACCTGCCTGTCACTGTCACCCAGCCTGGAACTCTAGGTTGCTGTTCTCAAAGTGCACCCCCCTCCACAGAACGTGAGAGGGGTGTTGAATGCACCTGGAGGCTCAACGCCTGTTGGGCTATGTTTGAAGATGGGCTTTGGCCAAAGCTAGGGCACAGTGACTTGTTAAAGAAAGGACATCTGGGGCCAGTGAGACTGCTCAGTGGATAAAAGGGCTTGCCACCAAGTCAGAAGTCCCGAGTTCAATCCCTGGGATCTACATGGTGGAAGGAGAGAACTGACTATCACCAATTGTTCTCTGGTCTCCATATGTGCACCGTGGCATGTGTACACACACTCACACAAAATAAATTAAACACTATTTAAAAAAGAACTGGGGAATAGACACTGGAAGTGTGACACCCAGACACTTACTGCCTTTNCTTGGTGTCACTTGTCAGTCTTCAACAGAATGATACATTAGAGCAAGGACATTTATATGGTAGTCCTCACCCATTGTTCTTGGGTGAACAGTTGCTGTGCCACATGGTGGCAGGCATCATATAGTTACAGGGGGTTTGCCTGTGAAGTCAAACTTCCAGAAGTTTGCTTTACCCCAGCATTGATCTCATACTAATAAGTTAAGTGTCCAGCACACATTTGTACTTCACTATCTTGAACATACAGATCACTCGTGATAATACCTAAGGTTTGTGTTTGAGAGTGAACACTAAGATATCAATAGGAAGAAGGGCACAGCCTAAGTCACAGCCTAAGTCATATACCTCTGGGCATGGAGGATGGCCTCTGGTCACAAAGTCCACAATGGTGCGNGGGTCCGGGATGCTGATGCAGGCTTCACGTTTGGCTCCCAAGTTCTGTCTGCAGGTGCCTTGTCTCCTCCTACCGTTCTTTTACCTAGACTCCCCTATAGCTCTGCCAGCATGACAGTCTCTTCTGTTGTTGCCTGTGATGTGACTGTCTCTGCTNTAATATGTTATCCTGTTGAAGACTGACCCTTGATCTCCCCCCAAAGGGCAATAAGTAAATGTCTGGGGTACCTCACAATTCTTTCCCCTGGTTCTTTCTTTTAAAAGTAAACTCCATGTAATTTGTTTTATGTGAGTGTGTGTGAACATGNCATGGTGTGCATATGGAGGTCGGAGGACAATTTGTGGTATTCAGTTTTCTCCTCACAAGCCAAACACTGTGGTGGTTTGAACATCCTGTGCCCAGCATCCNGCTCAGTAAAAGCCCATGGATTGATTATACATTAGCTAGTGGCTTCAGCNAGGATGGCTCCAGGGCCCGTAGGACTCAGCCATTCTGTTTTTTCAGGAACCCTTTGGGGACGTGACAGAGAGGAAGAAGCTTCGGGCCAAGCTCCAGTGTAAAGACTTCCGGTGGTTCCTGGAGACGGTGTACCCAGAACTGCACGTGCCAGAGGACAGGCCTGGCTTCTTTGGGATGGTAAGCGGTGGGTCGTGGCAGATTGGATGTTGCCACATGTTGGGTCTGAACAATGATCCTGGGGGAGAAAATCCCCACTTGTGGGTTCCATAGACCTCCCCCATCCCACCCCTCCTGTGTGATGGTGCACTGTCTTTTCCTTTCCCCTTGAGCATCTGACTCTGGGTGCAGAATGTCAGGACTGGAAAGCACGTGGAAATTGGCCAGGATGAGCTACTGTTTGTTGTTGTTTAATAAGTAGGGTGTGGGGTGTCATGGTACATGTGGGGATCAGAGAACAACTTTCAGGAATGGTTTCTCTTCTGTCATTTTGTGGGACCCAGGGATCAAACTCAGGTCGTTAGACCTGTGTGGAAGTGCTTGCACCTACTGAACATCTCTCCAGTTATTACTGTTCTGGGGATGGGGAGTGAGGCTTGCATGGTGTTTCCGTGTCTTAATTTTTGCTCCTGTTTTCAGATTTTTAGTCTTAATGGCCCTGACCAGTTAGTTAGTCATTCCCAACCCTTAGGAACTATAAAAGCCATAGTGGAGGCAGGAGAGTCACTTCCAGTACTTCTGAAAACCTCAAAGAAACATTTGTGGACCGAGGCCAACTAAGACAAGAGTCTTGCTTTTGTTAGGAGCTAGACCATCTCATGTGGGCTTCTCCACAGTTGCTTGTCTGAAGTGCTGGTGTTCCATTTTCCCTAACTGCAAAGCCAGGATTTAGTGTTAATTTATGTTTTCCATGTGAAAAATGTTCACATGTACTGAAACACAGACACAATGAGTCTTGTCTCTGCTAGTTTAGAATATTAAAGACTCTGTTNGGCTTGCTTCCTCCCTCTTGTCCCATCCTTGGTGTTTTTGTTTATTGGGGCAAACCCCAGGGATCATGTCGTTCACTCCTATGCTCTTGAGGGTGCAGTTTTCTCAATATGGCATTATCTTAGGAGTCAGACCATTACCGTGGCCCACCACGTGACCACTAAGACCATTTCCGTGGCCTACCACGTGACCACTAAGCCTTGCTGCTCATTCTGTCGTTGTAATGCACACTCCTCCAATTCCTCGGGTTGTTCTTTGGGGGGTTGCAGATTCTAGTGAGGATCCCCGCACTGTCNGACTGTCACANCTTGCTTCAGAAGGCTNCGTTAGCCTGAGTCACACCTCCACATTTTCTCATTAATGACTACTTTTACCATGCTGAGAAAAAACCAGGCTTGATTGTCTGTGGAATGTTTCACTCATGGTACTGTCTGTAAGTTGCACCTCTCTCCTCCATATTTCTTTACCATGGAAGTGAGGCCGTGACCCAGAGATGTTTGGGTCAGGGCAACAATAAGGCTGTGGCTGAGAAAGAGATTCGAGCTTNCAGGTCAGGTTTGTCATCTCGAAGTGGGGCCACNTTCCCACCTGTTGTCNTCACGGGAAAGCATTATAATGACTAGAAAGAGCTAGACAAAGGGACAGGGCTCATCTCCTGGGGTGGCCACTGGGACCTCTATCCTCATTGTGTTCTCCNCACTAAACCTTGTGTGAAATCTCTTGGTGTGTAGAAATCTAGACCCAGGTGCCACCTTTGTGTCTTGTTTAGCTCCAGAACAAAGGACTCAGAGGGTACTGCCTTGACTATAACCCTCCTAATGACAACCAAATCGATGGCTACCAGGTCCTTTTGTACCTCTGCCATGGGATGGGGCAGAACCAGGTAGGTGTGGGCCTCAGTGGGGAAGGGACAAGCTTTGTCACTCCTCTTTTTTTAAAAAAAAACTTTTTATTGTGTTTATTTACTTATTTATTTGTGTATATGTGTGTACGTGTGGCTACAGTATGTGTGTGGAAGTCAGTGGGCAAATGCTGGAGTTTGTGCTCTCCTTGCACTGTGTAGGTCCCAGGGATGGCACTCGGGCCATCAGAGCCTTTATCNGCTGACCCATCTCACCAGCCCTCTGTGTGTTCTTTAGAAAATTAAATATTTGAGGTTTGTTTGTTTGTTTTTCCTGTTGNAGTTANGACTCANTGGCAGAGCACTAGCCTAGCATTGGTGTCTGTTACTTTGGAGTCACCATTACAGGAAGAACCCAAGGGTTCAGGTCATCTTATTTGGGCTCAGGACTTCAGAGTGTTCAGCTCATGGTGGCTTGGNNCTGTGTGCCTGGGNAGAGCATCATGGGAGCAGGAATGGGAGGTGGAGTAGAGCAGTTCACATCATGGGGTCAGGATAGAGAAAAGGGGTATAGCAGAGGGCTAGGGAAAGATCCAGTCCCCAGGACATACCCCCAAGACTTGCTTCCTCCAATGAAGCCCCCTGCTTGCTCATCAACACTTGCCAATGGTGCATCACTTTACGAATCCATCAAACGATTGTAGTATAAAAAGTAGAAAGGGGTAAGTGGCAANACTCAGAAGGACAACTGAAATGAACATATATTTTCTCCCCTCCTGTGTTGGCATGANAGCTTTAGATTANGTGCTAGGAGTAGTTATAGTGGTGCTTTCATATTGCTTTAACTTAGTCATGTGTATTTTGTCAGGTGTCTTTTGAAGGTGTCACTCCATGTGGCCTCTTGNTACTTGATTTGATGCTTTCATTATTGTGTAGTTAACTGGTTGTCTGCCTCTCTGTTTTTGTCATTGAAAGTAATTCGGTCACTAACTTGGATCAGAAAGAAGAAAGTAATAGATCTGTACTTTATATGATTCCTTTGAATTAGTTCCTTTGAAGTTTTTTTAAAAGATCGTGTGTGTGTGTATGTGTGTGTGTGTGTGTGTGTGTGTGTGTGTTTTGTGTGTGTACATGAGCATGCATGAGCCATGACTTGAGTGTGAAGCTCAGAGGACAGCTTGTGAGAGTTGATTCTCTCCTATTTTGTGGGTTCTGGGGATTGAACTCAGGTCACCAGGCTTGGTGGCAAGCACCTTTAACTGNGAGCCAGCCCCAGAATTAATTCTTAAATAAGATAAGTTTTGAAGCATGGTATCAAAACAGTGTTGGGGCAATTGCCTCAGGAGGGGCCCAGGCAGATCTTTCTGGTTTAAGTGCTGTAGGTCAAGCTGGGCANAGAGGCTCAGTTTTAGATTTTCTCAGGACTAGAGCAGGAGACAGCCCAGGAAAGCAGGTTGATGTGCCTGAGTGGGTCACCATCAGGGATGCAGACGTTGGGGATGGATTGGTTTGGGACCTACAGAGCTTCCCTGCTCTAGGGAGCCCCAGGCATTTGGAGATGGAGAGAAGGAGACACATCGTTTTTCTCCCATTCCTACTTACATTTGACTGTAAGCCTCCTCCTAGCCTGAACTTCCAAACTACCATCATTCCAACGCCCCCCGCCCCCCAAGCCTTAGATTATTTGGCCTCTTCAGCACTTCTTAGTGCTGTGCTCCTCCAAGCTGAAGGTATCCATCTNGGACCCTCAGAGTTCAGGCCCATCTCACCTCGACTCCTAGCCTCCTGTTTGATGAGCCCTTAAAAGATGGATGGTGAAGCATTGCACAGTGTGCCTTGGAGCCACCTGTATCAGAGGCAGGAGAAGGTGTCTTGTCAAAAGTATTAAGAAGTATAGCTTCCTGGGCCCTTCTGAGAAAGAACCCCATTCCCACTCTGCAGTGGGACCAGAGACCAGGATCTTTCCCAAGTATTGTAGACAGTTGCCAAGCATACCAGAGTAGGAAACATGTTGCCTGGGATGAGAGAAGTCTTTCTTCTGGGGAGGTGGAGTAGGGTAGGGTGTTAAGCCAAGGACCTGGCCCACACTAAGCAAATGCTCTACCACTGAGCTGTACCCCNTGCCCTAAATCTTCCAGGCCTTTTTTATGGCTGTTTAATTGGAAGAGGGAGAGACTGAGGCAAAGGACAAGTGGCTGCTCGAGGTTGCAGACAGCCCCTAAGAAAAGTCTGTTTTCTTTCCCACCCAACCCCAGCCCATCCTTGTCTAGTAAGTGGGCTGGACAAGAGAGGAACGCTCCGCCACACTGGCCACTAACTGCATTAGAGGCCAGGTCAGTGCCCCAAGACACCTGGAGTCCTAACAGGGTCATGGTGGTGGTGGTGGTGTGGGGTAGGGTGATGGTGGCCCAATCCACCCCACTTGTTCCCCCTAGATCAGTGGTTCTCATCCTTCCTAATGCTGTGACCCTTTAATACAGTTCTTCATATTGTGGTGACCCCAACCATAAAATTATTTTCATTNCTACTTCATAACTTCTATTTTGCTCCTGTTGTGAATCGTGATGGAAACACCTGATATGCAGGTTGAGAACTGCTGTCAGGTGANCTGACACATGTTGGTCACCCTGTCGTTAGTTTTTCGAGTATACATCCCAGAAAGAAATACGCTACAACACTCGCCAGCCTGAGGCTTGCATAGCTGTGGAAGAAGGGAAGGATGTCCTTGTCATGCATCTCTGCCGTGATACCGTCCCAGAGAATCAGAAGTTCATNCTACATGAGGTCAGTGAATGTGCAAGTCTCTGCCATCCATCCAGGTCTGTAAGACAGCATGGAAGCCAGGTGTCCCCTCTAGCCTNGTCCTAGTGGGTCTCAGACACTGANGCTGGGAGGTGACTGTAGGGTCAGAGTCTGTGGTTTCTGGTGACAGTGGGGCTTTCTCCTCTTTCAGTATTTTCTCTTACACCATGGGCTACAGCAGGTTGTAATAGGATGTAGAGTTGTCACAAATGTATGAGAGTGAGATGGAGTTGTTAATTCAAGTGTCATAATGGTCTAAGTACTGGAATATGAGCTTNGACCCAAGCATGAATCTCCCTGCTTCTCTGAGCTTCATTTCACCCTTGCTCTGAAACGGGCTTGTTAATATCAGCCCTATCCTGCTCCAGGAAGGACTCAGTGGGTTCCCAGGACTTCCTGTGGAAGCTGAGGCCTTATAGAGACTCANGGATGTAACTGAGCAAACANTCTAGGATGAAACTGGCTTTCCAGATACTGTTGATTGANAGTTTGGTGTCATCGCACACCTAGAAGGCACAGGCCCCTAGCCCACTGGCAGCAGGCTTTACAAAGTGCTGGAGGAAATAAGTCCACACAAAAATGAGTTATCTTCCAGTGTCTATTCCTGACTAGCCCCAGGGATGGACAGAGATTTCTCTGCACTGCTCATAAATGGGTTAANCTGAAATCCTGTTCAAAGTTGAAATATATAATAATAAGCAGTGGATTTTTCAGGCTCCCTGGAAGAGCTGAGCCCTGTAGTGGTGCACTCCTATAATCCCAGCACTAGAGAGTCTGAGGCAGGGGGATTGTGAATTCCAGGCTAGCAAGACCCTGTCTTAAACTAAAATAAACGAGGTAGAATAATCCACACACCCTACAATCTGTTCTCTTCTTCCCTTGGGATGTGTCTTCCGTATGTAAGCTGTGCTGAACCCCAGAGAACGATAGTACAATGTAGAAACAAGGCTGGCCTCACACTCCATTAAGAATTTCACTGTAGGGCTGGAGAGATGCCTCAGTGGATGAAGCACTTACTGTATGAACGAGAGGATAGGAGTTCAGATTTCCAGTACCCACATAAAGACAAAACAGGTGTGGCAGCCACCTGGGAGGCAGCACTTGGGAGTCAGGGCTCCTCAGAANAAGCTGGCCAGCTAACTNGGTGAGCATGAGATTCAGGAGAGACCCTGTCTCAAGTAAAGAAGGTGGAAGTGACACCATGTCTTCCTCTGGTCTCTGTAGGCACACATACCTGTGTACACACACACACACACACACAAATGATTTTACCTTAAAATTTAGTGATCACTTAAGTAAGTTGTGTAGAAGGCTGGGCAGAGAGATACTTTAGTGAGTCTCTTACTTTTAGCCTCCTTGGGAGGCAACTTGGGGGGGTCCTGGAAGAGTTGAGGTTAGCAGCATCTAGCTGCTTACAAGGCCTCTCCCTCAGAATTGGGAGATTATGCATTCTGACTGGCCTTTGTTAAATTCCTTACAGGAATACAGCTTATACCACAGAGAGAGGGAGGGACAAGGTGCACAGCAAAGACAGGCTCCCCATGTCCTAGGCAAGGGTGGGGAGAGAAAAGGTCCCACACCCTGTGAGACTGGGACCAGCAGAGAACCCACTGCCTCTTACTCAGGCTGGGAACAGATAACTAGGGGACTCAGGTCCCTCACCTGGCTGCAGCCAAGTTAGGAGTATGGCTAGGTCTCTGGACTCTGTTAAAATTCTCAGGAAAAGGAAGTCATCAGGGATGGAGTTAGGTAATGAAGAGACAGGAAGGAGGTAAATAAAGCGTCTTGGTTGTGATTTCACTGAGTGGGGACAAGCTAGAGGTGCTGACCCAGCCTCTTGAGCAGCCAGCAGGTGGCGCTGTTTTGCATAGCTGACACATACTTCTGAACCGCTAAAAATCACTCCCTGGGGTCTTCAGAACCTGCCTTACAGGAAGTGAGGCTTTTCTGAGGAGTCACTAAAAATCATCTTGAACGTGCAACATCTGTTATCATTTATAGGATGGCACTTTAGTTCACAAACAGACTGGGAAATGCGTCAAAGCCACGAAGGACACCACGAAGAACACTGGCCTCGGCTTTGCACCACTCTTGAGGGACTGCACCAACTCAGAAAACCAGAAATGGTTCTTCAAGGAACACGTGTCATAGTGCGTCGCCTTGTCGAGGAAGGAGCCCATCACGGCCATGGACTCTGTACCCAACGAGATGGAGGAAGTACATGTTCGCCATTTGTGAATGTGTTGGATTTCACAAGAATATGAATAAGCTTTGTACAGATTTTGAAAACTTTAATAATGTCTCCCAGCACCCTGTTTTCTAAGGGCAAGCCTAAGATGTTACCTTTGGTATTTGGAAAGGATGATAGGATTTTTTTTTCCTATCAAGATATGCATTTCACAACGGTGCCTTTTATTCTCACTAGCAAGAAGGTAAATATTGTATTTTGGTACTTACAAGGATCCCTGGGTATTTGCAGTGTACTTTGCACAAACTGATAATACCTCAAATGTCGAGTTAGAGTTTTCTCAGTGGGGTGAGAAACATCGTGTTGATTTCTTCAGGTGTGAGTTAGATGAGATGGTCTAGATTTATATAATAAAGAATACTTTTTACTTACTTACGTGTTGCTGCCACAGTCAGAACTCTCTCATGTTCATATGGACCGAAACAGACTAACCAAATCGGAAATTTCAAAGAAACGCTATGGATTGCCAAGAGCATCCAAACTTGAGAGTTTATTTCCAACAGTGCCTACTGGGAGGGTGGCTGGTGGCTTTTAGTAGTGTTTAGCCACTGTGACTTTAAAACATGTTTGTATAACTTTTAATTTTTGTCACCAGGTAGTGCCAGGGAGAAATGTCATATTCTACATGAAACTCAATGTTCAAGTTGGTTCTTAATAATTTGATTCTTTAAATCAATGTGAGGGTTTGTGATGAACACGTGGCTCTGGATACTGCTCAGTAATTCAGAAGTCTGGATGATCCTAGATCAGTTCCCAGAGCTCGCCGACTTATTAAAGCCAATAGGAACAATTAAAAATACCATCAGTGAACTCGGGGTGTAGGTCAGTTGGTAGAGTGCCTGTGTAGCATGCGTGAGGCCCTGGATTCATTCCCCAGCACCCCACTTTTTTAATAGGCTTGGTGGCACACCCCTAATCCCAGCACTTAGTAGGTGGAGGTAGGAAGTTGAGGGTTATCACTGGCTACATAGAGAGTTTGAGGTCAGCCTGGGCTGCAGGAGACCCTGTCTCAAGAACACATCAGTGAGAAGGTAGACTGTGGATCTTGGTTTTGTCCCAGTCAATGGTGAAAACACATATGTGATTCATTAAAAAGTGTCACCTCATGTCTCTAGCTCTTCTCTCAAGAATGCTACCCTGAGGAGATCCTTCTAGAATGATGCTAGCAGTTCCTCAGAAACAGATCTGCTTTGCCTGGGTCCACCTGAGGCACCTTAACTACTCTGTACTTCTGGTCCTGTGAGTGAGATGGAGCTCATGAAACAGTGTGGGGCCAGGGGCAGATGAGGGGTTAGCCTGGTTTGGGGCATGTGGGAGGGGCTCTGAGACACTGGCTTTGATTCACTCCCTGCCTTTTTTTTGCATGTGTATATAATGTGTATATATCCATGTCCACATATCTGGGGCACATGTGTGTAGAGTTTGACTTAAGGTGTTTTCCTTGATCGTTCTCTGCAGACCTCCATGTTGGCCAGGCTTCTCTCCGGATACCAGGGATCCATCCTCTGGTCCTCACTTATTCAAGTCAAGCACCCTGTGCGTTGAGCCATCCTACCCCTTTAGATTCTCATGAACATCCTGTATAAAATGCAAAGCACAATGCATGTCAGCAGGTGTTTATTCAGAAGCAAATACAAAATAATGCAGTTATTTTTCTCTTTACGGTTTAGGCAGCTCTTGACCAGGCGGGAGTGTGGGGTGGGGCAGCTCCTGCATGGCTCAGCTCTCAGGCTGAGGGCAGGGTGGGCCTGGCCTTCCCCTGGTCCTGCTGTAGGTCAGGGGAGGGACCACTGCTCTGCTTCCCCCTGCCTTCTGTAGTGTAGGGTCAGGTGGCCTGATGGAGGGGGGGAGCCCCTCCCCAAACACAGGAAAACAGCCTGGGTGGGCCAGACATGAAGTTTAGTGTCCACAACTGCACCCAGAGTGTGGGCGGCTGCACCTGTGTCTGTGTGCATCATAGGCATGGCAGCCAACTGGCTTGGCTTGAGGCGTCAGCTCGTTCATTCCTCCACTAGGAGCAGTCAGGTTTAGTGCTTGAGAAGATCGGGGAAAGAATCTCCTCTTATTTTTAGAAACATTGCAATATTTGAAGAGGCTTTCCCTGCAGTGATGGGCGGGGGGTCTAAAAAGGCCACATGGATGTGAGGAAGCACCCCAGCTGTCTTGACTGTGGATTCCCCTGTCTCCACCTGATCACGGGAAGGTGTGGATGCAGCGCTGGTCTGTGGAGTTGCTGAGGCGGATTGCCTTGGGTCCTAGGATTCCATTTTAGTTTCTCTTTGGAGCTCTCAGGAGAGTGTCACCCTAGCCTGGCCTCCTGGGGATCTGGGTGTTTGATGGTGGATGTTTAGGGTATGTTTGGCATGGGTGACTTCTGTATCCTGGAGTACAGCCTGATACCCAAGTGAGCAAGTATCCCTTTCACAGAATTTGTTTCTGTTAGAAGATAACTGTGGTTCTTCTCTCTCTTGGGTCTAATATAACCTAGGATGATTGTCGTTCGCTGGGAGAGCCCTGACCTGGAAAGAAGCAAGTTAGTGTTGGGGGTGTCAGCCAGCGTGTCACAGGGCGGAGAGGAAATGACGTGAAAAGCAAGCAGGAGTGTATCACAGATCTGGAGGGGTGAGGCAGGCCTTGTACTAGTCAGGGTTCTCTGAGGAACAGAACTGATAGGATGAATCTATAGAGAGAGAGAAAGGGGATTTATTAGAATGGTTTACAGGCTGTGGTCCCGCTAGTCCAACAATGGCTGTCTACCAATGGAAGCTCCAAGAACCCAGCACTCAAGGTTGGATGTCTCAGCTGGTCTTTAGTATCCACTAGGATCCCAAAGAAGTAGGCTCTAATGCTAGCGAAGGAATGGGCTTTCCAGCAAGAGTGAGAGCAAGCAGGCAAGGAGAGCTAGCTTCCTACCTCCATGCCCTTTATACAGGCTTCCAGCAGAAGGTGTGGCCCAGGTTAAGAGTGGATCTTCACACCTCAAAAGATCTGATTAAAGGTGGGTCTTACCACTTCAAATGATTTAATTAAGAAAAAAAAAACCCTTTCAGGTATGCCCAGCCACTTGAGTTTTAGTTCATTTTAGATGTAGTCAAGTTGACAATCAGGAATAGCCATCACAGGCCTCATGGGGCCAGCAGGAAGAGGGAGCTGTCAGGGACATGCACAGTCAACCAGAGTGGAAAGGAAGTGCGACGCGGGGCCACTGGTGACCAAAAAGCCTTTGCTGGGTTCAGGGTATTATCTTAGCACTTTTCCCCACAGGGTTTGAACAGGTGTACTCAGAGTTGAGGCACTGTACAAAGTCTCCACTGGCTGTGGGGATCAGTAGGGTGAGTCTCATAGAAGAGTGGTCTCCAGGAGATGGGTGTATAATTCAGACTGAGGAACTAGGAACGGAGGGAAGAGCTGGAAGTGATGCTCAGGGTGACCGCACCTGTCTTTAGTGTGAGCAAGTTAACCTTATACTCACTGGAGGCTGAGACAATGTGCATAAATTATCACCTAACTTACATAATGGTTCTTGTAAAATGAGAAGCCACTACAGATTTATTGCCCATCTGTGTGATGGTGGTGTGTGTCTTGTGATCTCTGTCTCTGTCTCTGTCTCTTACACACACACACTCTTACACACACACACACACACACACACACACACACACAGACACGCAGTGTTGATCAAACCCCCTGCCTTGTGCATGCCAGGCAAGTGCTCTACCACAAAGCCCCAGCCCTCTTAGCTGTATTCTTTAGTTACTTGTTGAGCACATGTCTTAGAAATCACAATATGCTTCTTAAATTTTTCAGTCTTCAGCTTATTGTTGAATTAATTCTAGTAAAGCTTAGTTGAATCAATCCGTTTCTCTCCTCTTTTCTGTTAGGGACATGGTAAGTCTTATAAACCCAGCAGTAAAATGGCACCATTACTGCTTTAATAGTAAAAGAAGAGTGTGTACACACAGTCCTTTAGGGTCCTGGCATATATACCAGTTGCTTTCTGAGCCTCCACGTATTGTTTGCTTGCATTATAAGGATGTTAGTGCTTCTCCTAGAGGTAGTTAGATCCATTTGTAGCAGGCTCTTTTTGCTTATTTGGCAATTTTTTTTATCCTGCCTTACGTGTTTATGAGGTAGGTAGTTTAGCTGGGTATAGGACAATCTTTGGAAGGTTCTTGTTTATTCTAGGACTGAGGCCCATGTAACTGCATCAGTCAGTTTTGCAGAGCTTTCTGCTGTGACAAGGATGCCCATCCTCCAGTTGCCACTACACGGCCCTCATGTCATTCTGTACTCCAGCAGCTTCAACAGCTATGTCTTTACCAAAGGTCTAGTTAAGGAGCCATAAGCTTTCTCTGTCAGGCTGCTCACAATCTGCCCCCCCCCTGCCATGCTGTTGGTCTATGTTATAGTAGCATCGGTTGGTATTTCCTGTTGCAGCTGAGAAGTTAGCAGGAAAAACTGGCACTCACCTACTTTCTCACAGCCCCACATAGGTCATAGGGCAGGCTGTGTCCAGCTTTACTTGTTTCTCAGCTCTGAGTCTCTGAGTGAAATCAAGATGTGGCCTGCTGCNGTCTCCTCTGAGACTTGGGTTCTGCTTCCCAGCTCGCTGATAGTGGAAACCACAAAGTCCCTGTGGTTGTGGGACTGAAGCTCACTGAGGTCAATGCGGCTGGCTATGAAGAAGTAAGCTGCCATGTTGTGTGGTATGACTAAGGTTCAGGACAGCCTCTAGGAGCCAAGCTCAGCCTGAAGGGCTAGGAGCAGAGAGCCATCAGTGCTTTTCTTACTCTGGTAGGAACATGGACACTATATGTACAGTGGGATTGGGGTGCCAGGGATGACTGTCTCTGTTATGCCTATTGACAATTCTAGAAGTTTCCATTTTGTAGACTGATTAAAACTTCCTAAGGAGTAAAATTTCCTATAGTGACAAGCATCTTGTTGCTCAAGAAGGGGCTTGTTTTACTTATAAGGTTAATTATTATATTTATATTTTTATATATAACTATATATGTTATATATAAAACTATATGTTATTTATATATATAAAACTATGTTATTTACATATAAATATAAAAATATAAGTTATATTTATTTGTAATTATAGTGTTTTTTTTAATGGACTGAGTATCTGCTCAGCTGAAGTGTCCTGTCCTAGCAGCTTCCCTTTCCTTTCCTGTTAGAACAGCTCCTCATACACTCCTGTGCACTGAGGGAATCACCTGCCACTTGGAGAACAGGCACACTGGGCTGAGCAGTTCTAGGGCAGGCCGGAAGGTCTTCATGCCATTGCTTCCGGGTTGTAGGTTTCCTGCATCTCCCACTTTCTTCTTCCTTTATATTCCTTTTCTTCATCCTGACCCCTCTTTCCTCTATATCTTTCCTTTCTTCTTGCAACTAGCAACCCTTCTGTCTGTCTGTCTGTCTGTCTCTCTCTCTCCTTCTTTCCTGGATCTCATGATGGACCCCAGACTGGCCTTAAATCCTCCGTGTAGCCCAGGCTGCCTCAGTCTCCCAAGTGCTGAGTTGACAGGTTTGTGCCCCTGTCTGCTGTTTGGGCTGCATTTTCAGCAGCAAAGACCTTAAGAAGTGAAGACTAAGAAGGGGGCAGGGCTGTGGTGAGATCCTGCCTGAAAAGAAAGAAAGGCAAAAGGGAGACAGGGACCAGCCCCCACAGGCATGCCTTCCTTGTGTGACACACTAGGTGGTGGTGTCAGCTTGGAAATGGGACAGTGCTTTTGTGGTAGACAAGTCAACTGGATTTAAAAATCCTGCAAATCTGAGATCCNTGAGATGGATGAGTACCTGAGAGAAACGCAGAGGCCACCCAGGGCCAAATAGAGTTGATGGGGGAAAAGGAGGCTGTTGAGGGAAGGCTGTGTTTGCAGACATAGCAAACTAGAACTGAATTCTCCTCATCAGTATTTCACATTTTGCTTCATAACTGCCTCCTGAATTCGGCTTTGTTGAAGTTCTGGAGGTGTCAATGGGGCCTCTTTTAAAACTGCCCCCTCACAAACTGCCCCTTCACAAACTACCCCCTCACAAACTGCCCCCTCACAAACTGCCCCTTTACAAACTGCTTCTTCACAAACTGCCCCCTCACAAACTGCCCCTTCACAAACTGCCCCCTCACAAACTGGCTTGCTACATTAGACTGTATTAAGTTCCAATCTGGAGAAAAAGTTTCAAGGGCTTTGCCATCTGGTCTGGCACATCACGGCTGCAGTATTTACTTGATAAGTGTGACTGGAAATGCTGGCCTGTTTCCTAGTGGGCTGGAGAGATGGCTCAGTGGTTAAGAGCACNGAGTCTTCTTCCAGAGGACTTGAATTCAGTTCCCAGAACCCACATGGCAGCTCACAACCATCTGTAAATCCAGTTCCTAGAGATCCATCTCCCTTTTCTGGACCCCTCAAAAACCAGGCATGAAGGTGGTAGGTACACAGATAGGCATGCANACAGAACACCCGTATACATAGAATAAAATTAAAAAATAAGCTATATCCTCAGTTTCTTTCTTTATAGGTTGTTTCAGAGGCTTGCTTTACTGAAGTTAGATTGTCTGATCTTGTCAGGTTGGTGGTGGGGAAGGACTGTGGCCTCCCACGTGTAGTTTTTACTCATAATGATGATGATGATGATGATGATGAGTACCACAATCAAGGCACTGTGCTAAGAATGCCCTACCAGTGAGCTCACTGGATTCTTAAAATACATGCCAAGATGCCAGTCCATACAAACCTTGGCTCTGATTTAGTTAAAAATACTGGGGAAGGCAGGGAACTGGTCTGAGATCACATAGCANCCAGGACTTACTCCAGAGCTCAGTGGTTGCTGCTCTTTCTTGCTTCTCAGAGGGGAGGAGAGGTGACTCACAGGTCCCTGAGGGTCCACNGCTCCCACACCCTGGTGTGGGTCTATCCACTCACTCTTAGCCCACTTACATAACACTGTTAGCTCCAGCCTGAATGACTGAGCCTGCCCCACTTGGAGAGCACAGGAGATTCTGTGGCTGATTTATATCTCTGTGCAAGCATATTTCTGTGGAAAGTGCCAAGTCAAGGCGGAGAGNCAGNGACCATGACCCACATGCGGAGCCACATAGGGGCCAGACTGCCCCTCTGTGTGAGTGCACTTAGCAGGTAGAATTTCATCTGACCTGACCCACCCTCCACCCTCTCTCTCTTTAAAATGGCAGGGGCAGCCGGGNGGTNGTGGCACACACATTTAATCCCAGCACTTGGGAGGCAGAGACAGGCAGATCTCTTTGAGTTCGAGGCCAGCCTGGTCTACAGAGCGAGTTCCAGGACAGGCTCCAAAGCTNCAGAGAAACCCTGTCTCAAAAAACCAAAATAAAATAAAATGGCAGGGGCTAGGTGAGGTATTTCTTCAGTCTTGTCTTGTAAGATCCTTGCTGCCGGGCCAGAGAGGCCACAGTCAGAGCCCAAATCAGNTGTGATTGCTCCATCCACCGCTTAGCCATCTTCATGTACTCAGTCCCCATGGAATGGAGGCTTCTGTCCCAACTGCTGAGTCANGAAACTTCTGTGAATCATCCTGAACTTTTTACAAGGCAGGGGTCAGTGAGAGAGAGTGTTCATGAGAACCTTAAGAGAGATTTCTGTACCCCACAAAAGAATTANCAGATGTGTGTGCCCATTGGTACTGCTCTGGTGCAAAGTCAAGAAGGATTGTAGAACACCACTTGATTCTCATTGGCAACTGTGAGCAAAGAAAGCAAGTAACTGTAGAAGATTCTGCAGGGACTTCCAGAAGTCAAATGTTCACCTCCCCATCATTGCAAGAACCCCTCATCTGTGTCTGNAGCCATGTGGTCAGCCAACCTTAGTCTGTCTCCTGCCAATGAGCAGCAGTCCTCACGTGACACCCACTTCCTGGTAGTGCTGGGATGGGTCTCCCTGGAGCTTCATTCTTGCTCTGGATCTCCTCGGAGGCCACCCAGTGTGTTTGCTCCTAGCCCCTGGGTAGTCCTTTAGAGTGGGGATGTCCTGGAGTCTCCTCTGCTCTGGGACAGCCAGCCAGCCTTGCTTCCTCCACCATCCTGGTGGAGTGTGGTTTTCATGGGTTTCCAGGAGGGAGAGAAGCAAGTGGCAGCATTAAATCTACAGTTAACTGGTTCTGCTCACTGCCTACCAGTCCAGGCTGAACTTGGACACCTCAAGGGTGGTGAACGTGGCCTTGCTAGGCTGTGGGGTGCATGTATATGACACAAGAAAGAAAGACCTGCTGGGCATGGTGGTACCTACCTGGAATCNCAACACCTGGGAGGTGGAGGCAGGAGGATGCAGAGTTCAAGATCANTCTTGGCCATATAGCCAGTTAAGGGCTAGCCTGGGCTANNTAAGAACTGGCCGAGCCTCAGCCCTTCTCCACAGGGAGGCTGAGGCAGAAGGATTGCCATAATTTTGAGGCCAGCTTTGTCTACAGAGTAAGTTCAAGGCCAGCCTGGGATACATAGTAAGATCCTTTCTCAAAAGAAATAAAAACAAAACAAAAATTATCTTTAAGAATACCTCTAAATGGAGTCTGATTCCAAACCCTTATTACTACAGAAACACCTGAAGACCGAGGTTGGACTTTGCTCAGCAGGAGAGATGACGTCAGAAGTTACAGTAGGTGGGACTGGTGCTACATTCAGTTTGACTGCTTGGACTCTGGGCAGGCCACCTCACTGCTGAGCTANGCCCCCCCACCCCCCACAAGTATAAGAATAGGGTCTGGGCTGGGAGGGGGCACTGAGCATTATATCAGTTACTGTGGAAACAGCACTCCCCCCACTTCATGCCTGTTTGATGGTGCTCAGGGAGCACTCACTGAGGGAGGGATGCAGAAGCTTCATAGACAGACTCCAGTGTCTTAGACCTAAGAGAGCTGGGGACAGAACGGTGTCAGGAGCAGCAAGGAGAATACATTGCTGAACCAAAGAGCACGGGCTTCCCTCCCTCCACAGGGATATTAATTTTCANCTCCTCNCCTCCATANTTACTTCAGCTCTCTGGGGAAAATAAGAATCTNAGAGCCATAGGAAGTCTGGTGGGGTAACTTGTGCCCAGTCTCTTTACTGTGGAGTTGAGGTANCNCTCCCACCCNTCAGAGGGAACCNGAAGGGGCCAGTTGGTTCATGCTTCCTGCCTGAAGACACGTGGCNCCTCTGAAATCCTCTAGGCTGGAATTTGGAGGAGCTGGGAGCTTGTCCTGACATAGATGGAGTTCATTTCACTGCTTTTGGAATCAGAAACTGGAGGAAGATAAAAACTGCCTTTTCTAGGTCAGGTTCTGGATGATTCTGGGAACTTGTCCACAGAACCAATTGATTTATGGGGAGCCAGCTGTGAGGAACTGNACACAACAGGGCTCAGAGGAGATCCACTCCAGATGTGGCCTCATTAAAGGCAGGGCTAGAACAATAGGGCCCAAAGGCATCCATCCTCAGTCTATTGGGCCATGAAGACAGGGTGGCCAAGGGTCTGTGGTGTCAGCTGCTGTCTCCAAGCTGAGAAGTCNCTGAGAACTCATTCTGTCCAACTCCAGCAACTACAGATGGAGAAGCAGAGGCCCAGAGAGGGAAGGCACCAGCCTAGTATCACACAGCACCAGGACTCTGATTTTCCGCTGCTGGCCCAGGGTCTGTCCCAGCTCAAGACTGTCTGATTAAAAGTAGAGCAGGCTTGACTCTGCCGTCTTCTGGTGCCTTTGGTTCTTTTCCTGTTGCTGTTTTAAAAACACTGACAAAAACAACTTAAGAGAAAAANGATTTGTTTTAGTTCACAGTCCAAGGCACTGTGGTGGGGAAGTCAAGGCTGAAGAGCCTGAAATAGCACGCACGATCAAGAAGCGGGGAGGGGTGAGTTTGTATTAGTCCTCAACTGGCTTTCTCCATTTCATACAGTTCAGAATGCCCTGCCCAGGGAGTGGCCCCACCCACAATTAAGATGGATGCCTACATCAGTGAACTTAAGGTAATCCCCCACAGGCATGGCCCTCTAGAGCCTTACTTCCTGGGTGATTCTGTGAACACTCACCATTGCAGATGGTAAGGCTAGCCCTATTGTAGAGCATTGCTGCTGTCAACTAAAACGGAAGGCTTGCTTACCCTAGATCTGTGTGAAAACAAGCCCCTCTCTACCATGCCACTTGAGCTTCTAGACTGTCAGTAACACTGTCCTTGGCCCTCATACCCTGGAACTGTCCTCATGGGTTCTTGTGTAGGGTGTGTGGTCTCTCTTCCAAGGATAAGGGGAGTGGGTCTGATACAGGGATCAGCACACATGCTTGCTGGTGTCTCTGCTGGCTTGGGAGCTGGGGAACTAAACCCACACCTGCAGTTGGTATTTTTGGTTGTGAG
>LZPO01055075.1:782610-804049 GCA_001675575.1 Neotoma lepida
AACTGACGGGAACTGAGTTCAGTGAGATTATAGCCTCCTCTAATCTAGCTACTCTGTCTCTTAATGTAACCAGAGGACACAATGGCTCTCAGGACAGCCTTGTCAGGCTTGGCTCTCAAATGCTGTGGTTTGTGAAGCAAGCCTTTGCACCTGTGCCCNGTGTACCTGTCTCACTCATTCTGACTCCCAAACACCTTCTTTCCCTTATGAAAAATAACTCAGAATTCCTGGAAATAATAGTGTGCAGTCCTCCTGGTCCAGTATATCTGTCACATCCAGCACCTAATGCCTGGCTACTGTGATAGTGTAAGGTGGGTCACACTGTTTGGTGCCCTGGGTTTCCCTCCTCACCAAGCACAGTGGAACAATGTACTAAAAGTAGAGCTAACCANAGAAGGGTGTTCCATCATGATATGTGTCTGACCTGCCTTGAAGAAGCTTCTTTTCTCCCTAGCTCTGCTGAGAATCAAGAGACACCTTCTTGACTATGAGCCCTGGCCCCCACGCCTGGCCCTGCTCTTGCTGGCTCTCTATAGTTGGTGAGGAGACCCCGCCCNTGTCCACTGCCCTCAAAATCATGACACAGCATGGCTTTGCCTCTTCAGCTGCCTCCTCAGCCACATGGCTCAGAGGGGACTTTCCCTTCCGTGGGGTGGAGCTGCAGAAGCACACTTTAAAATATGGGTTGGATTTTCATTTTNGGTTGTTTGCTAAATTTGGTCATAATCGTGTCTTCTGGTTCTAAATATGAGTCAAAGGAAGCAGCTGTCCTCTGGGAAGGCCCTACAGGGAACAGCAAGGGGTGGGGGGGTGCACCACAGGCCACTCTGTCTTCCGCTTCCTTCCTGAATGTCTGAGGCCAACTCTGAGGAATGACAGGGCCTGGTAGAGCCCTGGAGATGTCCAAGTCCCCACAGTCTCATAGGCCTAGAACTCACCAAAGCTGTTGACACTCTTAAGTGTACCAGAGCTGTGGGCTGTACATCAGGGGAACACAAGTACCAACACTGACCCTATCCTGAGGAACCAAACTTTCTGAGCCCCAGCAATTATGATTCCAGATGGACACAGCATTGTCCAAAGAGGGGACTAGAGGAAGGTGTGGTCTGTTTTTTGTCAGAGTAGGGGTGGTATTAGGCTACCAGGAAAGGCCAGTGAGTAGGCCTTAATATACAGGGAAGTCTTAATGTACAGTGAGCTTCTGAGTCATGGAAATGGGGCTAGGAAGGGAGCCACACCTGTGTCAGGACCATGCCTTGGCAGCCAGATGAGTTGAAAGTTCACGTAGGGTGGGGAGAAGTGGACTTGCAAGGGGACCACCACTGCAGCTGGCCTTGGAGCTATTTCTGTATTGCATCACCCTTTCTTGAGTGTGTGTGTCCCCCACTCCTCCCTCAGCGAGCTGCACAAAGCTGGGATTTGATCGTACTGTGTGGTTTGGCTTCTGTCCCCAATCCTGAGCTGAACCTTCCTGCCAAGGTCATGGGTCTTTCATTTGTTCAAGCCCTTGAAGACTTTTCTTCCTCATGTTCCCACACCCCCTTGCTCTGTTTGACCCTGTCTGTCCCCATCTCTGCTTAGGTTCTTCCTCTTACAGCTGCCATGTAGATCCCCCTGCCCAAGGCTTCCTCCCCATCATTTCTGTGGACATCCTTCATTCTTGAGCCACATTTCCCAGGATCCCATTGGGCCCTCTTGTGACCTTCATGTTTTAGCTGGGGAATCCCCACCCAAAGTGTGGCTTGAGATGTGCAGTCCCTGGGTTACCCAGTGAGAGATGTATTCAGCTGCAAGTACCATAAACCGGAGAGGCAGGGGACACGTCAGTCACATGGGAGGCAGGGGACAAGTCACAGGAGAGGCTTTCTTCTCCTTATGTAAGAGGAAGTCACTCAAATTCATGCCTAACACGAACAGGTTAAGTCCTCNAGTACTTCAGTCAAGCTTCAAGTCTGTGTCCAGGATGTCAGCATAANGCCTTGATCTCTTTCACTGTCTGCCTACCCNCTTCCATCCTTAGGAAGACAAGACACATGCAGATTTGTTTGTGTCACAAGTCATCGGAACCAGCTCAGCCCCGGGNCCTGGGACTCCTTAGCTGCAAAGGAGGCTGGTAAGTTTAGGTTTCCTGGCTGGCCCTTTGTCATCAAGGTGTGGGAAGGAAGGAAGCAAAGAGGCGAGAGTGGCACACTTTGGGAGCATTTTGTCTAGTAGTCATGGCCAAGGAACAAGTCAAGGTCATCTATCCCCAAGTTCCAAGCAGAGGAAGCAACTCGTGTTGGGCTCGGAAGCCTGCAAGAGCCAGAGTGTGGAGATCTGTGAGCTCAGGGCCTTGGGCACTCTAGGAGAGTCCAAGGGTGGGGCTGAGAATGGAGAGCTGGCCAGACAGGGACTAGCTTTGCTTGACAAGCCCTGCCAAAGGTCTTCTTCTTTCTGAGAAGGGCCCAGTAAAGCAGGACCAACAGCTTTGCAAACAAACACCTCCTGCCTTCATGTTCCCTGCTGTCCTCAAGTCTCTTGCCTCTCTTCTGAATGAGTCGCTGCCTGGCTTCACTTAATTTCCACAGGAAACTGGCAAGAGCAACATCCGTCTAAATTCCCCCAAATTCACTCCAGATTTCCAGGGTCAGAGAGGGAGGGTCTCTGCAAGGTCAGAGGTGATTGGTGGGATTGAGCCCTAGGTGACAACAGCATACCGATGCCAACTCCTGGCAGGATACAGATGTTGAGGAGGGCTTCCCTGAGGGAGATCTGTTGCCAGTGGGGGAGGGAGGCTAGTGAAGGCTTGTTCCCACAGGCTCTTGCCCAGCACTCTAGTGCTGCTGAGGTTCATGTTCCTGAGGGAGGGTGTGGCCAGCAAGNGCTGTAGTATCCTAGCAGCTGCTCCTGCCAGGGAAGCTGCTTTCCCCACACAGTCCNGAGACACTGGCCTCAGCCTAGTGTCATTATTTTGTTTGCAGCTGCACAACCATGCTATTTGTTTAGAGGCCACTTTTTTGTTCTGTGACTCTCAGGGAACAGCATGGAGCTGATATGAGTCGTGGGTTGATGTCTTGGGGACCTGGGGGAAGCGCATCCCTTTATCTGAGCCTCTCTTCACCTGCTGAAATATAGTCCCAGAGGGGCTCTGAGNTGGTGCAGGGGCAAGAGTGAACATTGAAATCACATAGACAAGCCCTCCTTGGGCCTCTTGGTGGCTACATGACCTTTGACAGATCCATACATAGCCTTGCTAGCCACCATGTCCCCATGTGAGGATGAGGGACCAGACCTGATGAAGGTGACAGGGACAGCTGCCCCCCAAAAAGAGTGCTGAGGAAAATGGTCTAATTTCCTTTCCTATGACAAAATAGTGTTAAATCTATTCACTTAAGAACTAAATCAGCACAAAGGAGCCACCCTCTGTGACGGGACCCTGTGCTGACCCTGGCTGAGTCTATGGAGTGCCACGGAATACCCCTAAAGCATGAATGGTGACTGACTGATGTGACTCTTTAGCATGTCCTCTGCACTGTGGGGTCCTGCCAGGCCCCCTCCATGNGCCATCCTCAAACTCACTCTGGTCCCCTCCAGATCCTAAGCCTTTACCCCAGAGATGAGGGGCTGACTTGGGTGGGAGTGTTGCCAGGGTTTAGCCCAGGTTCTCCTTCCAGAGAAAAGTCAGATTGCCAGGTTCTCCTTTGGAGAGGTCCTCCTACAGTTCAGCCAAGGGTTCTCTGGGTCTGGAGCACTCCCAGCCTCTCTGAGGTTCTCTGCGGACTCCTCCCACTTTAGTGTCCCAGCATCCCTGAGCGTTNCTGCCCTGCTGCTCTCTGAGCAGACCTCTTGGTCCCCATCTCACCTCTAACAGCTCCTGGCTTCTTGGGTTTGTAANTGTGTCTTGTACTCCCTCATTTGACTGACATCCAACTTTGGCAATGAGCTATAAATGCAAGGAGGGCAGAGGCCGTGCTGTCCTTGGCCATGTTCCTATTGTCAAGTACCAAGTTTGAGAATTTGCTGGTTCTCAACAAGTAATTGTCGAGTGTTTACATGGGATCCTCGCTGGGAGAATCTAGAATTCGGTATCAAAAGGATCACAGCAGGAAGAGGAGTCACCACAAGGCATGTGTGGTACAAAGAAACTCCAGCCATCATTGTGCATACAGGTCCACTCAGACACNCAAGGCATTTCCTCTAGGTCCCTCCCTGAACCTCAAGGGTTGGGGTGGTGTCTCCAATCTCCAAAAGAGCGTGATCACAAGGTGGAAATGTTTGAGAGGCCAAGGAAGAGAAGGACTGAGGTGTGTGTTGGACTCAAGNCTTGGGAGATTATGGTGACCTTGACCAAGCAGTTTCAAAGGCCTGAAGATGGGGAGAAAGACCGTACTGCAGCAGAGTAAATGGGAGTGCTGGAGATGGCGCTCGTGAGTCTAGCGGGGATTTTTAAAGGCCTCCATCCGTCTGAGGGAGAGATGACATTAGCTGTGTCTGTCCAAGCAGGATCACAACAAACTTAATTTGGAAATATTTCTGAATAATNAAAACCAACTCATCTATAAGATGGTTAGTTCCTTGCCTTACTCTTCACTGGAGATAGGATGTCAGAGCTGGAGGGACTCTGAAGGNGAGTCTGTCTTTCTCTAGATGAAGTGCCTGAGGCCCCAGAAGGGAGGGACTCATCCAAGGCCTCCCAGCTGAGTGAGGGCAGAGTCGTGCTAGATCTCAGGCTCCTGTGTGTCTGGCCCAGGGCTCTTTTTCCATATTCCACATTTTTCTTTCCTTTATTCTTTCTGAAGACTCTTTACTGGCTGCAGGAAANGAAAAGCATCTTATTTGAGATATTTTTAGTTTATTCAAAATGAATAAAACGGGTAACGAGTTTTTCTTCCTTATATATCAGAACCAAAGTATGGCTTATGTAATGGCAACATGAATGAGAAATGGCTTCGCAGGGAAACAAAGATGCCTTTGAGTGTTTAAAGCTCTGGGGCAAAACCCAGATTGGCCCAGATGACAGGGCTCCGCTATCCTTGCAAAACTGATGGAGAAGGCTGGTGTGTGTGTGTAACTCTGTGTGTGTGAGTGTGTGAACACACGTGTGTAGAGCAGACTCCATCCGTGAGGGATTCCCAGGGCACCAGGTGAAAGCCCCTGAATTGAGCCTCCTCAGTACAGACTATGATTGTTATGTTTACTAACTTGGTGAAATGCATGAAGGATTTACNCTCTTGATTGTTTCTTTGTGTGTGCATGTTCACGTGTGCTGATGCAGTGCATGGTGTACACGTGTGGAGGCCAGAGACAACCTTAGGTGTTGTTCTTCAGGAGCCATCTGCATTCNTTTTTGACAGAGTCTCTCACTGGCCTGGAGCCCACCAAATAGACTTGGCTGACCAGTCAGTGTACCCAGGGATCCGCTCCTCTCTGCCTCCCTGGTGCTGGAATACAAGCATATGCCAGTGTGGGGTTTTGTTGTTGTTTTTCCCCTTACGTAAGTTCTGGGGATGATACTCGTCCTAGTGCTTGCTTCACTGGCTGAGCGATCTCTCCAGTCCCTTCCTGATCATCCCTGAGGACAGTTCAGCAGCATGGAGCATGCTGATGTTGTACAAACATCACTCACTTTCATCTCCAAAACTCTTATGGTTGCAAAGTCGAAGTTCTGGACCTACCAAACAACAGCTTCCCAGCCCCTCCTCTCCAAGCTCTGAGGCCACTGTTCTGCTTTCTGTCTCATGGGTCTGCCAGTGAGGGGAACCATTCAACATTCATTCTTTGGTTGACAGGCAGGCTTGCTGCTTTTCTGTTTTGCTTTGGGCAAACTCCCTGGGCTCTGACCCCATCCGGGAGAGCTCAGCTGAAGAGGGGCAAGCACTACCTACTCTGTTAGAACTTTCTCTTGGAAACCAGTTCTGATGGTCCCAGGTGACTGTCCCGACTGATTAAGGGTGGAAAGATGGAGAGATATTAATGACAAAGGACATAAATGTCCTGCCTGAAAACAATGTAGCTGGGATCCTTACAAGTGAATCTGTGTGGTGGCAATTAGTTTTATAGCACAGCCACCCCCTAAATTTGTGTCTCTGGGTCTGTTGCCCTCATGTCTGGCTCTGACTGGTCCCTTGGGAAATACACACACACACACACACACACACACACACACACACACACACACACGATTCTGAATCTCCAAGAAGCTCTGATTGAATATGAGTATTACCTAGGGGAAAAGTAGTCTATGTTGGACAATTTCATGCATGCACATAACATATTTTGATAACATCCTCTCTCCATTCTTCTCTCCTAGCCCTTCCCCCTCNTTCTGGAACGCTACTTCTCAACACTCCCGCCTCCTACATTCATTATCTTACTTTAAATAACCCACTGAATGTAATTAGGGTTGCTTGAGTGAATGAGCATAGGNGTGGGTATTTACCGAATGAGCACGGGCACCTTCCTGGTGGCAGTACCCCCTTGAAGGAGAATGACTCCCCCACCCCAGCATTAAGCCCCTNGCCACGCATACTGGAATGCTTACTGCCGTGATATTGTGCAGGGATCCACAGCTGCTGGGAGTTCAGGAGTGCAGCAGGCACATGAGGNCCAGCAGACAGATCTTCACAGCACCCCTCCACATGTTGTAATTCTCTGGCTTCCATTCTACGATTCTAGAATGCTTTCGTTCCTCCTAGTGTGTTTGACCCAAATGCCAATGGTGTATGTTATTTAGACTGGAACTTATCAACCCCATTTTTCAAGTGAAGAAACTGAGGCTCAGTGGGTTGATGGAACCAGCTCAGAAGTGTGAATCGCTGGGGAATCTAAGTTCTTAGTCCGGGGTCCATTCCTCAGCTCCACTTAGCTGGCATTTATTAATTTGAAATATGAAGGAAGCTGGACAGAGCAGCATGTCAGCAATGCCACCACCACTTGGGAAGTGGAGGAAGTAGGTTAGGAGTTCAGGGTCTTCCTTGACTGTATAATGAACTCAAGGCTAGCCTGAGCTACATGAGGCCCTATCTCAATAAACAAAAAGACAGAAAAAGGAAGTGTAGCATGGCAACACATTTGCACGTGCATGGTTCTCTTCCCACAGCCTCCCATCTGACCCCAGACCTCATCCTTGTATAAAAACACTGTGTCCCCATCAGAGGTCCAAATCAGGGAGCTGGGAGTCATCTCTGACATTTCCCTCCTGTCCCATGGCCAATCTTCCAGTAATCCAGTGACTCTTAAACCCTGAATATGCTTCGGCACACCCACCCGTCTGTAGTTCTGGACCACCAACCTCCAGGCCTCTCCATCTCACCTGGGATGCTTCTTCATGTGACTGTGATGATTATTTCTCTTCATCTCGAAGTTCCTGGGAAATGTGGGTCTGAACAGGTGTGACCAGTTTCTGTACTGCAGGGTATCTCAGAGCCACTTGAGCTGTTCAGGTGACTTGTCAATCTAGGGAGTGTGTCCCCAATCTGAACTTTCTCNTCTCTCATCCATTCCCCATGTGCAAGTTGCACAGACCTGTATTGACTGNCACTCATCCTGCCACCATTCCCTACACAGCCCTCTTGCCTTCCATCCCTCTGACATGTCCTAGGATACACCACCACTTGTGTCCTACCATCACCAGGGCCCCCTACCTAGCTGGTGCCCCATGCCCGGTCACAGCAGTGTCAGCTGCTGACACTCTCAGTCACCACTTTGAGGAGGCCACCTCATCAGGGAGCCCTGNTCTCCTCAGCTCCAGAAGCATCGTCTAAGCAATGGCTGTTTTAGCAACTGGGCTTACAGATGCCCTCTCCGCATTTGCCTCTAGCAGAGCAATGTAGTTTTTTTATCTGGGCCCAGCTGTGCCTGGGGACAGGCTTTCTAGGAGACCACATGCTCATATAACCTTCTTCCCTTCCTTCTTCTGCTACCCCACCTCCCTTATGCATTCCCTGGAGGCTTTCCCTTGTCCCTGCCTGGATTTTATTAATTGAAGTAGGAAGACCTGACCACTGTGGGTGGCACCATTCTCTAGGCAGGGGTCTTGAACTGTGTTAGATGGAGAAGGGGACGGGAGCCCAAATATGCATTCATTAATTTACTCCTCTCTGCTCCTGACTGTGGATGTGATGGACCAGCTGCCTCAGGTTCCTGCTGCCTTGGCTTCCCCACAATGATAGACCTGGATCTGTAAGCTGAATCAACACTTTCTCCCCCAAGTTGTTTTTTTTTTTTCCAGGATGTTTTATTACAGCAGCAGAAAATGAAACTAAAACAGAAAGCACCATAGCTCTCCAAAACACAAATGACAAACACTTGTAAAATATACTGAGTAGAGGGGCAGGAGGGATGGCTCAGTGGTTAAGAGCACTAGCTGTTCTTGCGGAGGACCGCAGTTCAGTTCCCAGCACCCACAAGGTANCTCACAACCATCTATAACTCCAGTTTTAGGGAACTTTACTGCTACATTGTCATGTCTGATACAAGCTCCAGATGACTTCAAAGGGGAAAGTTAGTGAGTGTGATGGTTTGTTTTAGTCATCAACTTGACACAATATAGAGTCACCTAGGAAGAGAGTCTGTGAGGGATTGTCTGGATTTTGTTGGCCTGTGGGTTTATCTGTGAGGGAATATCTGGATTTTATTAATTGAAGTAGGAAGACCTGACCATTGTGGGCGGCACCATTCTCTGCTGTCCCTTCTGTGAGCACTGCACTCANGTGGTGCATACACATAAAAACAGGCAAAACACTCATACCTGTAAAGTAAAAATAATTAATCTTCAAAAAATACACCAAGCAGCAAGTTAGTGTCTAGACTATATTAAAAGATTTTACAAATAAGAATTTTTTTTAAAGTAAAGCTGGGAGGTGGTCCATGGCTTTAATTCCAGCACTTGGGAGGTAGAGGTGAGATGGATCTCTGTGAATTTAAGGCCAGTCTGATTTACATAGCCCAGGGCAGTTAATGAAACCCTGTCACAAAAACATGTGAGCAGACAAATCACACATACACACACACACACACACACAGAGAGACAGACA
The DNA here is from genome assembly GCA_001675575.1 of Neotoma lepida. Taxonomy (NCBI): domain Eukaryota; kingdom Metazoa; phylum Chordata; class Mammalia; order Rodentia; family Cricetidae; genus Neotoma; species Neotoma lepida. The sequence goes on from LZPO01055075.1 coordinate 791,625, forward strand.
GACAGACAGACAGACAGACAGACAGAGACAGAATCCCTAACCTTTGGGAAGTATACCAGTGAACAGCAAATTTAAACAACAGTGAAAGAACATTTTTTAAAAAAAACAATTGAGTTGCTGAAGACATTTTTATAAAAAGAACTCTGTCAGCAGGGTGTGGTGGTACATACCAGTGATCCAGACGCTTGAGAGGGAGAGACAGAGAGATTGGGAGTTCAAATGCAGTCGCGTTACACAGTGACTTTGAGGCTACATGAAACTCTCTCTTTGAANGGTTAAAGCAAAACTAAAACCAAAGAGATGCCCCTCAAATAAGAAGATCATGGGGTCAGAGAGGAAGTAGGGAGCCAAGCGGTCTTCCCCGTGGCTGGTGGGAGGACAGGTTGGTACCATCAGTAGAATATGGTTCCCTTAGGCAGAGTGTTAGGCTCTTTGCTCCACCCCGTGTCCCAGTGTCTGCCATGCGTTCGTTGGCGGACACTTCTTAAACAGAAGAGAGGCAGTATACATCAGGAACCTCCAGGTTTTCTCCGTCTTTCCTNTAGTAACCCTGATTCCCATTAGGACAGAAACGCTTTTCTAAAGCTGGACACTACCAGCNTGTCCTCAAGCTGGCCACTTATTTACACTCAGAAATCAGCTGTAACTTACAAAAGTGACATATTTGAAGAATATTGAGTATAGATGATCATGCTACTGATGACATTAAATGGAAAAAAAATTAAAACTCTATGTACACTATCATCTTGATTTTGTTTAAAAAAAATCACATTCATTAATAGTTGGTTGAAGGGTTTTTGTATTGTTATGCATTTCTTTGTNTTCTCTTTATTTTCCAAAGTTCCAACAGTAACTGTGTATTACTTGTATAGTGAGAATAAAAGAAAGTTTTGAATTGGAAAGTACAGTTAATAACAAGCTTGTGACCAGCCACNAGAAGGGCAATAACCCGAGGTGGTGTTTTTCCCATTACTGCTTCGCAGAGGATCACTTCCTGGTGGGCTCAAGAACACGCCTCTTGTGAACTTGGCCTGGCTTTATTTAGACAACAATGGGATGGAGTGCAGGGTTGCCGGACACTGTCATCCCATGTTCTTAGCGTCTATTTTTCCATGACCTGGAAATCTTAAAATACTGGCTCTTCTTTAAAAAGAAAGAAAAGAAAAGCCCACAGGTCCTTTGACTGGAATTGATTCTCCTGTGGCTCACTGGTCTGTAAAAGGCATTAAGATGTGGCATGGCATTGACCTTCACTCTTGTCTCAGCTGAAAATTTCCCTATGGCTACCTCAGGATTCCCAAGAGGAAGGCAATTAAGTGACCCAGCATGATTGTGTAGGGCCTTGGTTTGGGCTTATCTTGATTAGGAGGAAGTGGATGTCTNCTCGTCCAAATTTAGAGCAGAGAAGAGAGCCAGATGTTTGAGACTGTGACAAACATTTTCCCCTGTGGCTTTGCCTTTCTTCCCATTTGGTGGATGCCTAGCTTTGCCCGTATGGGTACAAAGAAGAGAACACTTCAGGGTCCATCTTCCAGGATGTCTGCTGTAGCCTGTGTCCACAGAGACACTCACTTTCATGNTCTGTGTTGAAAGGGGCCTGCTCGAATCACTTCAGGAATGTTGGCTGCCTCTGAGGAAGCTTCCATCCTCCCTGGGATGCTGAGCCTGGTAATCAAAGCCCTTTCTGGTAAATCTAGATCCTCCTCCCACACAGTTTGTCCCACTGCAGGAGGAAGCAGGGGTTGTTGTAGGCATGGATTCTATGTGGGAGTGCCAGGAGCAAAGCACACACAGAGGAGAGTTGGCACACAAGTGGCAGTGATCTGATTTGAACCCTGGTGAGCATCTTCCTCGCCATGTGATCTTAGAAACATCACCTCCTGCCTTTCTGCCCAGGCATCTCATCTGNTGAGGTGTTGGTATCTATGCTAGTGATGCCACTGATACAGCTCACAAGAGCTGTTCTTTATTTGGTGTGTGTGGTAAGTGTGCAACATGGTGCTTGCTGCAGCCTGGAGTTTACTGCTTTGTTTACTCTTCGTTCTATTCACTTGTTCCTTGGAGGAAAGTCACTGAGCTGACAAGGTGCTGAGCACTGTGCCAAAAGATGGGACCTCAGAGGGGATAACACACAGACCCTACCTCAATCCCATAAAAGTCGAATTTTAGGGATGAGATCCCAATGGGAACTGCCCAACAGGTCATGGCTCAGGGCACCTATTCTGGCATCCCTGCCCTCCCCCCTAACACACACAAATATACCAGATACCTTTGCTNTTTATGGCTCAGAGGTGGAAACGGGAACCAGGATCAAGATCCCATCTCCTAGACTACTAGAAACTTTCAGAATGCAGCTTAACCACCATCCATTGGATACATGAGCTTTCTCTGCCCCCCAAAGCAAATCGAGAGCTTTGCTGGGTTGGCATGGTGTTCTGTTGAAGCTGTCCACCTCAGCTTCCTTCAAAGAGATGGAAAGCCCTTTGAGGGAAGGTTTTCTGCTCGACTCACTCCCAGGCCCCAGTGTCCAGCATGGGTAGCATACTGTAGATGTCTAACAAGTACTTGTTGCCTGGATAACTGACAGGGAATCNGCCATCACAGAAGACATTGCTGCACTGACAGTGAGAAAGACAATCCCTTTCCACCATGATATTTTTATGAGACTATGAAATTCACTCTGGAGATAGCTGAGCCCCTTCTCATCCCAGCTGTAGCTACAAGTGAGGCTGAGTTTTCTCCNCCACAGAGAAAGTGCCTGCCTGAGGGACTTGTTCTCAGCATGNCTTTAGATTGTAACTTGGTCAGGAATGTCTTGGGAGTGTGAGCCCCTTGTCCTGGGGCTGGCCCAGGGCCAGTCCATTTGCTTTTCATTGTGTGGGAGACAGTTTAATGGGAAGTGGAGTTACTGAGGCTGGTGTTGCAACAGAAATAATTGGCTGTAAGGCTGCAAGTGCTTCGGGGACAGGGACACAGAGATTCGACTTTTCAGTTTCTCATTTACTTGGTGGTGAGTCAGGGANGGCTCTTTCTCTCCTCTGGACCTCATCCAAGGAGTGGTGATTGTAGAGGGGAGTTGCAGTGGCTGCTGATTAATCCAGAAGGTTCCTTCCTGGTCTGATAGGACTTCTCTAACTTTCTTTCCGGGATCAGATTGATGGGAGGCCGGCNGAGTTGCTGGAAAGTGATGTGGATGGCATTCTGGGAGAAGGCCCAGCNTTGTGAGCTCAAGATCATGGTTTAGGAACCAAGAGCTCAGACAAACCCTGAACCACGGAGTGAGATCCACCCCCAAGGCTCGGGGTGTGTGTGTGTGGGGGGGATGTGGCGCCTAGCACGTTCCTGCTGAAAGTGTAAACGGAAAGCAGACTTGAGTCCTGAGGGATAAGGACCAGATCTAATCCATGGTGGCGAATAGGTGGCTCCTCCANACAGAACGAGCCGGTCTGGAACCCATATCCTAAGGTGAGGGGCCATTCATGTCCCTAGCCAGCCCTCCCCCAGCCCTCAGTATGGAAAGGTCTTTTGGATGGGTTTGTTCAGGTACTGTCTCTTGGTGACACCCTATGGGGTTCTTACAACTCGANGTTTCAACTACACAATGGCNGTGACTACTGAGAAGAGATGGAACTCACTCACTGTTAGTGACTTACAGCANATAGGTTTAAAAAGGACTGAGATATGATCCTGGCATGGTGGTTCATGCCTCTAATGCCAACCCTTGAGAGGCTGAGGTAAGAACATCACTGCAAGTTCAAGGCCAGTCTGGGCTAAAAATGAGTTTCAAGGGGCTGGAGAGGTGGCTGGGCAGTTAAAAGNACCTGGCTGCTCTTCCAGAGGACCTGGGTAACAGCTCCAGGGGATCCCAAACCCTCACACAGACAAACACTAAGGCAAACAAAACACCAGTGCACATTAAACAGACAAACAAATACATTTTAAAAAAATAAAAGAGTAAGTTTTAAGTCAGCCCAAGCTACACAGTGAGACCACGTCTCAAAAGAAAAAAAAAAAGGGAGGCAATTTGTGAATTTTGCTGTTTTAAAATTTTTAATTCTACAGTTTTATGTCATCACCATCAAATTCCTGAATATTTTCATCACTCCTGGAGAAAATCTCTGTACATCATCAGTCAATCTTGTTCTAAAACCGCCCCCCACCAGCCACAGATAGATCTTCTGTCTCCATGGATTTGCTTTTTCTAAATGTTTTCCATGCAATTGAACACGTGGCCAAGTAGGTTTGTTTTCTTCCATTTATCACGAAGTTTTCAAGGTTTGTGCATGTTGGCCAATACAGAACAATTGAAAGTCACGTATGTCACTGGATGTGGTGGCCTACACCTGTAATGCTACCATTCGGGTAGAGTCAGGAGGGTCCGGAGTCCACGGCCAGACTCAACCACATAGTGAGTTTGAGGACAACCTGGGCTATAGGAAACAACCTCCTTCTCTCTTAATGCCTACGCTGAAGTAACATACAGGCAAAACNCACAGTGTGAGCTTGGTGTGACCCATCGGTGCATCCTAAGAGGAGCAGGAACTTCCATCCTTAACTCCCTAGGGACAGCATGATAACTTCCTTGGGATAGGCAGGGGACTCTGCAGGGAAATTCTGGTAGAAAGCAATCTGTGACGAGGTCCTTCTAGTCAGGGGGACACACTGACTTAACGTGTCTGAACTATGGGAGCTAGCTGTCCTCTCCGCACACTTCGGAGATAATACAAAGTTAAGTTATGTCAGGACAACTAAGCTTAACTGAAGACAAGCCTTAAAGGAATATTATATAGGGAGGGGGGAGAGAGATCGTTCCAACTCTGAGAACACAGAAAAGAAGAATGTATATCATGAAAGAAACAGATGAGCAAAAAGAGTCAGGAGCGGCTCGTTCATGTCAACTGCAGCAAACCCCTAAAACTAACCGAGGATGAGGAAGAGGAAGGACTCAGTCAAAAACCAGACCATCAACTAATAAAATAATAAGAAGCACAAAACTCCGCTCTATAATAACCTTCAATACAAAGAGCCTCAATCCACCAATAAAAAGACTCAGACCAATTGGCTAGATTGAAAAACAGAATCCAGCCAGGTAAAGGAACTTGCCACCAGACCTGATAACCTGAGCTCGAACCCAGGACTCACATGGGTAGGAGGAGAGAACCAACACCTACAAATTGTTCTTTAACCTTCACGCATGCTAGAGCACACACATGCCCACACATACACATGTGTAAATAAATAAACAATAAAATTTAAAAGGGACACACTTAGCTAGCAAAGATTCCCNAAAACCAAGAGTCAAACAATGAATTTACCCTACTACAAAAATAGAAGCCATAACCAAGCTAGCATAATGATTCTTTTATGTTTATTTAATTTTGCTGTCTTTCTTTTTTCTTTGGAGACAGGGTCTCTACATAGCCCTGGCTGTCCTAGAACTCACTATGTAGACTAGACTGGCCTTGAACTCACAGAGATCTGTTTGCCTCTGCCTCCTCAAGACTGGGGTTAAAGGCCTGCACCAGCACATCCAACAACATACTGATTCTTAATATAATAAAGTACATATCAAGTCAAAACTAGTCAGACAAGATGATTAAGGAAAGAATTCATCAAGACGATGTAAGGATCATGAACATTTCTGCATTAAGTTATTGGGACTCCTAATGCCACAAAACGAACACCAATAGGCACGAAAGGTCACAAAAGGTCCACACAATAATAGTAAGGGGCTTCCTTACCTTATTTTCATATTCAGCTATGTTTCTTAAACTAAAAATCTACAAATAATCTTCAGAAATGCACTATGCCATCAGTGACTGTATTTACAACTAGCTACAGAATGTTCCATCTAGTTAAGGAACACACNTTTTATAAAACTGATTACTTTGTAAGCCACAAAGCAAGATTTAACACATTAAAAAAAAATTCCTCATGTATCTCATGAGGCCACAGCAGAATAAAATTAGGAATTATAGCAAGGAAACCCCCTCAAAATGGAGACTGAACCATGCATTTGGGGGGACTGAACAGTAGGTCACCAAAGAAATCATAAGGGAAGGTGAAAAATATCTAGAATTAAAATAATACAGTGAAGACAGTTGTCCCAGTTATAGTTTGTCAACTTGACACAAGCTAGGGTCATCTGGGAAGGGGGGGTCCTCAATTGAGAAAATGCCCCTGATAGATTGGCCTCTGGCTATTAATCAAATTCTTGATTAATGATTGGTGTGGGAGGGCCCAGGCCAGTGCAGACAGTGCTAGCCCTGGACAGGTGGACCTGGGTTCGTAAGAAAACAGGATGAGCAGGGCGGTGGTGGTGCACACCTTTAATCCCAGCACTTGGGAGGCAGAGGCAGGCGGATCTCTGTAAGTTCAAGGNCAGCCTGGGCTTCAGAGTGAGTTCAAGGCCAGCCTGGTCTACTGAGTGAGTTCCAGGACAGCCTCCAAAGCTACATAGAAAAACCCTGTCTCGAAAAACCAAAAAAGAAAGAAAAGAAAAGAAAAGAGGCTGAGCAAGCCAGTCAGTAAGCAGCATCCCTCCACAGCCTCCACAGCAGCTCCTGCCTCCAAGTTTCCATCTTGTTTAACCTTCTGCCTTGACTTTTCTAAATGACAGACTGGGATCAGGTCATGGAAGCCAAATAAGCCTTTTCCTCCCCAAGTTGCCTTTGGTCCATGTTTTATTGAAGGAACAGAAAGCTAACTAAGACAGAAACCCTAAGAGGAATGTTTATGGCTGCACATGCTCAAGTTGAAGAGTCAGAGCAAGCAGAAGCAAGTATACTTCAAAGCTCTCGCTAAAGAAGCCAAGCCAAACCCCATAGACAGCAAGAAATCATAAACATTAGAGCAGAAATGAATGAAATAGATACTAAAAGAATAATGCACAAAGTCAACCATTTTCTTTGAAAATATGAACAAGATGGACAAATCCAATGAACTAACAAAGAGAGAAGATCCAAATTGATAAATTAGAGATAAAAGGAGTTGTTACAACAGACTCCAGGGAAGTCTAGAAGGTCATTGGGAAAGACTTTGAGCACTTACAATCCCAAAAGTTGGAACGCCTAAAAGAAATGGGTAGAACTCGGAACTCATATGACCTCCCAAATTAAATCCAGAGCATAGAAATCATTCAGACTCATGACAGCAAAGAGTTTGGAGCAGTAATTAAAAGTCTCACAAAGCAAAACTCAGTGCTGGCCAGCTTCACTGCTAAATTCTAAGAAACTTCTAAGGAAGATCTACCACCAATGGGGTCTCTGATGAAATCAAGCAGAAAGGAATACCTCCAAACTCATTCTGTGAAGCCAGTATTGCCCTGAAACCAAAACCCAGATAAAGACACAACAACAAAGTAGAACTACAGACCAATTTCCATGGTGAATATAGATTCAAACATTCTTGATGAAATAACTTACAAATCAAATTCAATAATACAATAAAAGTTTGAGGCCAGCCTGGTCTACGTATTGAGTTCCAGGGCACCCAGAGCTACATGGTGAGATGCTATCTCAATGTCCCCCTTCCTCCTGCAAGGAACACATTAAGATCATATACCAGAACTAAACTGTTTTCATCCCAGGNATGCAAGGCTGACTCAACCTACACAAATCAACAAACATTATGCAACATGTTGATATACTTAAGGTCAGCAAATATGTAATACAATAAATGCAGAAAAGGCATTTGGCAGAGTCCAGTGTGTCTTCATGATAAAAGTCCTAAAGAAATTAGCAACTTGTACCCCCAAATAACAAAGGCTGTATAAGAGAGAACTATAACCAACATTATATTAAATGGAGGAAAGAGAGGATTTTTCAGATAAGGGTGTTCACTCTCTCCTCTCTTACTCAACACAGTGCTTGAGGTCGTACAACTAACCTGGGCTTATAGGAGCTCACAGAGTCTGGACCAACAACTAGGGAGCCTGCATGGGACCAGCCTAGGCCCTCTACATATGTGTGACAGTTGTGTAGCTTGATCTACTTGTGGGACTCATAGTAATGGGATCAGGGCTTGTCCCTAACAATTGAGCTAGCTTTGGGGAACCTATTCCCCATACTGGGTTGCCTTGCCCAGCCTTAATACAGTGGGAGGAGCTTAGTCCTACCTCCACTTGATATGCCATGCTTTGTTGACACCCATTAGAGGCCTGCCCCTTTCTGAACAGAAACAAAGGAGGAGTGGATTGGGGTGGGGGAGGAGAGGAGGGAGGGGAAACTGCAGTCGGGATGTAAAATCAATGACTAAATTAAAAAAAATTAAAAGCTCTAATGGACTATATTAACAAAAATGACAAAAATGAAAATGTTACACATGGAAACCTACCATAACCTCAAATAAACTAAGAACAATACAAAGACACAATTTGATCTCATCTATAAGATATGCCCTTAAAATATGAAGACAAGTAGAGAAAATGGTAACACATCCACCATGCAAACAGAATATCAATGAAATATGGAAGCAATATATTAATATGATATATTAATACCAAAGTTTCAAAGATAAATTCAAATGAGGTACATGTACACCATGAAAAAAATAAAAATTTAAAAGGCNGACAACATCAAAAGTTGAAGCAGCCATGAGAAAGAACTCTCTGGAATCCTTTCAGGAGGATGATGTGACTATTTTTAGCAACGGTTTAGAAGGTTTTAACAGAGTTAAGCANAAAGCCTCCTTGAGTCCCAGCAATTCTGTGCCTAAGTCATTGCCAAGGAAAAACAAAGCACATGCTGGGCTTGTGGAGAAAGACCATTGTGTAAGAGTGCTTGTTGTAAAAGTATGAGGGTCTGGGCTTGAATTCCAAGTACCCAGGTATACAAACCAGGCATGAGCACATGTGTCTTATAACCTAGGTGTTCAGCATTGAGGGCAGAGACAGGAAAATCGCAGGATCCCACTGGTCAGCTTTAGGTTTAGGCAGAGACAGTGTCTCAAGAGAATAAATATGCTGCAGAGCAATAGAAAGTCACCCAACATCCTCCTCTAGCCATGCATGTGGATACATGGGTGTATACACGTGTGCATATACCACACACATGAGGAGGAAGAAGAGGAAGAGGAGAAAACGTTTACCAAGTGACTTGTGTGTTTGAAACATATCTATTCACAATGAACAAAAACTGCAAANTTCATGCATGTCCATCAGTTGAGGAGTGAGCATAAACAAATTGGGGTACAGTGTAAGACATAATGACACACAGCAATGGGAAAGAACTGCTAAGCATGCAAATACNGAGATGAAGNTCAAAGACGCAATGGAAGCAGAAAAACCTGGACATGAAAGGGTTAATCTTGGTGGCCAACTTGACAAGANTTAGAATCACCNTGGAAACAGATGTGTTTTTCTAGATTAGGTTGATTGAGGTGTAAGGACACATTATAACTACGGGTGGCACCATCCCTTAAGCTAGTGTTCTGAAGTGCATAAAAAGGAGACATCAGGCAGAGTACAGGCCTCCACCACTCTCTGCTCGCTGAGCATAGATGCAATGTTACTTCCTGCTGCCTTGACTTCCCTCACATGATGGATGGCATCCACTAGAGCTGTGAGCTGAAGAAACCCTTCTTTCATTTAAAAAAAAAGATAAGAGAAAGATGTACTAGTCAAACCATACAAAGAGAAAGGGTAGTCATCATTACCACCATTGGCAGATGACACGATTCTGTACTTAAAAGATCCTACCNACTCCAAAAGAAAAAAATTTAATCTGTAAAACCTTTCAGTAAAGCTATAGGATACAAAATCAACATACAGAAATTAAAAGCTTTTCTGTGTCCTAATATCAAACTTGCTGAGATAAATTAGGGGGGAAAATCTCATTCAATAAAGCAAATAAAATCAAATAAATTTTTTTTTAAATTACCTAGGAAGTGAAAGACTTGTACAATGAAAACTGTGAAGTGGAAAAAGAACCGAAGAAGACACTAGACAATGGAAGGACCATCCATGCTTCTGGATTGGCAGAATTAATATTGTGAAAATGTTATTATCCAAAGTAATCATTAAATTCAGTGAAACTCCCATGTGCATTCTTCACAGAACTAAGAACAATTCTAAAATTCTTACGGAAACACAGAAGATCACCGACATTCTGAGCAATCTAAAGCAGAGAGAACACAGTTGCAGGCATCACAACACCTGACCTCAAATTATACTACAGAGCCATAGTCACAAGATGACGATGTATTGGCCCCCAGACATGTAGGCCAATGGAATAGAATAGAGGACTAGGAATTAATCCCACAAGTCTGTGGTCAGCTTATTAAACAAATGGTGTTGGCAAAACTGGATGTCAACCTGCAGAAGAGTGAAATTAGATCTGTATCTCCCATTCTGTACAAAATTCAGCTCATGATGGAGATTAAAGGCCTAACCTTAAAGCCTGACATGCTAGAATGGCTAGTGGAAAACAAGGAAAACACCTCAAAATCTAGGCATATACAGAATTGTCTGAATAGGACTCCAGTAGCACAGTAAATAGTCCAAGGAATTGACAAATAGGATTATACAAAACTCAAAAGCCTTTGCACAGCAAAATTAACTACCAGCAGAACAATGAAACAGCCTACAGAGTGGGAGAAAATGTTTGCCAGCTATACCTCACACGGGGGGTTAATATCTGGAATATATAAAGAAGTATAAAAATTTAATAGCAAAAGCCCTACAAAAACTGTCCATCAATAAAGGAACTGGTGAAATGAACAGAGCGTTCTCAAAAGAAGAAACACAACTTGCTAATGAAATTTTGAGAGTTTTCAACATCCTTAGACAGCAGGGAAATGCAGACCAGTACTGCTCTGAGATTGCATCTCACTCCATTCAGAATGGCTATCNTCAAGGAAACAAATAACAACAAAGGCTGGNGGGTGTGGGGAAAGAAGGACCATTGTTCACTGCTGGTGGAAGGGTAAACTGGTGCAGCCATTGTGAGAATTGGTGTAGAGGCTTCTCAGAAAACTAAAAATAGGACGACCATATGACAGAGCCCTGACACCCNAAAGGACTCTGTGCCATAGAGATGCTTGTAAGCCTGTATTCTTTGCTGCTCTATTGACAATAGCCAGGAAATGGGAACAGCCTAGATGTTTATCAAATGGTGAGTGGATAAGAAACATGTTTAACATACTCACAGTAGAATTCTATTCAGCTATAAAAAAATGAAATTTCCAGGAAATTGGATGGATCTGGAAATTATATTATGTGCNTGTTACATGCATATAATTATATAATTCAGACTCAGAAAGACAAATTCTCCATGTTCACTCTCACGTGCTGATCCTGGTCTCTAATATTTACATGTGTATTTGTGGGTGTGAGTGTGAGTATGGGTCATGAACCTAGAAAGGAGCCCATGAGAGGGACAAGAGATAATGAGGAAGAGTGGGAAGGATAACACGTCACATGACACGGAAGTGATCCGGAGGCTCCTGGGGAGGGTACAAAGAGGGGGCACAGGAAGGATGAGGAAGAAGAAGAGAGAGAGAACAACAATAACAACAAAAAATCCAATAAATTATGTTTGCAAATGCCATAATGAAACATTATAAATAAATGTTTATAAATAACAATAAAAATAAATATAAAATAAAATATTTTATATTTTAATTATAATTATAATATATTTATAATTTATAATATTTTATATTATAAATTTATATATAATATAATATATTATAAATTATAAATATATTATAAAATATAATATATATTTATAATTTATAATATAATATAATTATAAATTAAAAATATAATTATGAATAAAAATAACAATAAATAACGCATATTTTCTTGTTGTATGTTTCTATCATTTTATGCATTTGTAGCTTTAATTCATCTGGAATTTTTGAATGGTTTGAAGTAGGCATCTTGCTTTATTTTCTTCTCATGTCCCACTATGCCCAGAATCCCAGTAATTTTTAAATGTAATTTGCACTGGCCTTTTATGCATGGATCTGTTTTCTCCAGCTTTTAATAGACTCTTCAGCTTCTTATTCCTTTATGAGAAATTTTCATGTTCATTAATTTAATAACTATCCATTTATTAGATATTATCAAACATCTGTTATTCTAGTACACTTTCTTTGGTAACATGATGTATTTCTTTCATGTAAGGTACACTGCCATAACATTTAAGGGTTCTTATTTGGCCAATGGTTTTGTGACATGTCACATATCATTGGTAGAACATATGTGGGCTGGCCATGGATGGGAATGGATGGGGGGACCAAAGATGCACTGGGGATTCATGAGGCAGGACACATAGAATATTTGTGACAACCACAGCATCTTTGGATCAGCTCAAGTTGTCACTGTAGATCCTGAGGACAAGTACCACCCCTGTGATCACTGAATGGAGGAGCAGAAAGCCCCCATCTCTGGCATCTTCAAAACCTGGCCTCCTGCCCTAACA
>LZPO01055075.1:804889-817638 GCA_001675575.1 Neotoma lepida
GGCACACATACACATATACATCACACACATAGATAATACTTCTGTTCTGTTATACTGACATGAGAAATTATACAAATGGGTTTTTCTAGTTTGACGGACACATCTCTCTCTNCTCTGTATTTGTTGTTATTTTGTATTACACAGAAGCCTCTATGCAGCTCTTGGCTTTTTTCCGACTTTCCTTTCATCCTTTTTGTTTCATTGCATTTCTTCTCAATTCTGGGAGATCTCCTTATTTGTTGTGTTCCTTGAAGTGTGGACTGGTGACTAGCAGCCTCAGCATCATTCCAGGAGTTCTTAGAGGAACAGAGCCAGCATGTGTGTTCTAACACGATTCCCAGGTGATGAGCCTGCATTGTAAATTGTGAGGAGTGTATCAGAGTTTGGACTGAAAGGGTGCCTTCCCCTCCAGCTGTGATGGAGACTCCCCTTATTTTTAGAGTTTTTAATTTTTCCAGTGGAACCGAGAAAGGAGATGAAATTCAATAGAGATGTTAGTCCCGTATCCAGGACCAGTACCCTCAGTCTCCTAGGGCAGCCAGCTGCTGTGTATGATGCCGTGGAATGAAAACAGCAGCCCAAAGGTCACCACAATCCCCTCTAGGCATCATTAGCCCAACAAGAAAGAGTTTCTGTTCGAGTTCTGTTGCAGTTCTGTGTCCCCCCGGGGTGCTTGTCCACACTCCTTGCTTTGACAAATTTACAAATGTCAACTGGTGTCTACATGGAAGCAGTGGCCCTGAGCAGATAGAGAGGAATAAAGAGATTCTGGTAGAGTTTGATATCTGAAAAAAATTCCTGAGGTTTTCAGGGGAAGTGGCCATACCTTTGCTCCCATGCATTGTACCAGAGAGGAGAGCAGCCACATACGTGAGTTATAAGTTCTGTAAATGTAGAAAGATGCATCCGTTTAAGGGGAAAAAATAAAATCAAATATGTCCAGTTCTCATCAGACCCGGCAGGAGAAAAATTTCGGAAAGGCACAAAACTCTATGGAAATGATTCAAAGAGAAAAAAAGACTCTTCAGGACAAATCGGCTCATTCTTTATTGTTGCCAGGCCCTCTGTTCCCTGGAGAGTTNTCGAAACAATACCAGCGCCTGGCCCTCATGGTGGACTGGAAAACATCCTACCTTTCTTAATGGCTTGGTGAAGCTGTTGTCTCAACAGGAAATTCTAGCCATTGTCACGCATTCTTGTTTATTATTAGTAATAATAGTTCTTCACAGCGCTGTCGGCTCCAGACCTTGACAAAGCNTTTCCACACAAGCTGGGTCTTTCCGGACCGTGCTTTGGCAAGTCAAACAGGGTGAGCAGNCATGATTGTGCCCATTTCGTAGATCATGGAGCTGAAGCTGCAGGGAATTCAGGACTTCCTTGAGGACATGGAATGCAGAAATGGCAGCTGGGAGTTTCATAACATTTGCAGTGGACATTTCTGAAACACANCGGGGCAAGCACGAAGCTTCCCAGCCTGTCTGTTTGGCCTCTTGCAGAGCCTGTGTGCAGAGCAGGCAGAGAGAAGGACCCTAGTTAAGTGTAAGGATCACTGTCTGGAGTTTTATAACAGTTCTCAGATGAGACTCAGGAGACCACTCATCTCCGGCTCTGCTCTGGCCTGGGGCTCACTCTGCCTAATTACACCATTACATGACTTTATTCACTTTCTGTCAGAGATCTGCTGCCGCCCTAGGATATGATCGTCACACACNAGGAGGAACTGTTTGTTCCTTACTGTTCATTTTCTGAATTTGACTCCTCTCCCTAGTGGGGAGGGGGAAGGTGCCTTATTCCTGGTGTCTTCTAATCTCTGCCTCTACTTCTTACCTTTCCCAATTTCNCTTTGCTGTCTGCTTTACCCACCCAGCTTAATGCCCTTCCTTTCACANGCTCTCTTTTCCCAGATGACCCTGGCCTTCTCTATCACCTTCCTCTGTGACTTCTTACACTTAAAGCGACCAGCTCAAAAGTGATGTCCCTGGGAAGCTTTTCATACCCACAGTGAATAGCTGTGNGCCTAAGAACATGTTCAGCACACCTCTGCTGCCCCCTGGGCCTCTGAAACACATTGTGTGTAGCTGGGAATTTGAACTAGAGTAGAAACTAGTTTGGGGACATGAATGACACCTTATTCCCCTGAACTTGGAACTTCACAGATGATAAGAATTCATTCAGGGTTGATCTAATTTCCCCAANAGTTTGAGAACATCTGGACTTTTTAAAGACCGTGTGTCACTTTAGTGTCCCAGTTTAGATAACAAGAAAGTCTTAGGTGGGACTCACACAAGTCAGGCGTTGNTCATATGTGAACGGAAGTTCCTGGGAGGAACACCACCATGCATGGACTCTTCCATAAGACTGATAAACTGATTAGAACTTCAGTGATTGTGGAGAGGTTGGGACGGTGCCGATCCAGAGCCTAATTACNATATATCTTGGCCTATGTCTACCTTTAATAGCCATTCCTTGACCACCTCTGTGTCTGGCCTAATGTCCTTGTGACTAAGAGATGAAACCTTTAGGAATGTATAAACAGACTATCAGTATCACCAGGAATTTTGAAGATCCTTCCAGAGTTGCTGCATGTTACCCAGGAAATCAGGGTCCCCTCTTGGGGATTTTAGTCTCTTTGTTAAAAATAATATAAGAACAGACTCATAAGGAAGCTCAAGGGTCATTTTATTAGAGTTTAAGAAAAAAGCCCAGGTGGCATGCTGTAAATCCTGGCAGCTACCTGGAGGAAGAAGATGGAGGAGAGAAGCCATGCCTCTGAATTCAGCTGTCATGGAGGTCAGCCACGTAGCAGACAAGCAGCCACATGGTGAGGNGGGGAAATTAAAGAGTGAAGAGCCTAAAGTACCAGAGAAAGCATGCTTAGGCTCTGGCCAGCTCCCANAAGAAACATAGNAGAAAGAGGGAAAGTTANACCTTCCAGAACGCAGAAATGCGGGCAGACCGACNGAACTCCACGNCGACTCTGAAGGGACCGCACAAAAGGCAGAAGTTCNGGGAACTTNTCACTAAAGAGCTAAGTATTTCTCCTATCTCCTTAGCATGGCTTCAGGTGGTCCTGCCTTGCTGAGGGGCAGTACCTTAGCCAGGTGATTGACCAGTCCTACTGGATTAACTCTTTTTAGAAGGACAATGGCATGTCTTTACCCCAAGGTGGACTCCATTCTTGACTGTAACACCAACTTCCACCAACCAAGAGGCAAAGGGGGTCCTCAGAGAGCATCTGAGGCCTATAGCAGAGATTCCCTGCTTTGCTTTAGCCCACCTACTCAATGTTTCCACCAATGTATTTGAAAAGTGCCTTGATTAATGACTTTACTATGAAATGTCACCAAANGGTAACCATAGGCACATGGAATTTGGGGGCACTTAAATCTTGTTTCTGGGCCATAGTCACTCATATTTGGATCCAAAATAAATTCTCTTAGTCTGCTGAGATGAGNATCATAGTTTTTAAAAAAAATATTATATTTTTGCTTATGTGTATGTGTCTATGTGAGAACCTGTGGAGGCCAGAAGAGGGTTCTGATCCTCTGGAGCTGGAGTTACTGACTGAAGTGGGTTCTGGGAACTGAATTTAGGTCCTCTGGAAGATCAACAAACAATCTTAANCCTTGAGCCATCTCTCCAGCCCTGAGTTATATTTTCTTGTACATCAACCAATCATTCTAAAGGTCAGCAACAAAATTTTCTGTTAATTATCTTGGATTTTATTCCCANGTTCCTCCCAGTTAAAGCCATAGTGCCAAGCTCCTTTTGGTGGTGGTGGTGATGGTGGTACTGGAGACTGAACCTAAGGCTTTACTCATGCTAGGAAAGTCCCTTACCCTCAACCCATGACCTCAGTTCTCTCTTTACCTTTGAGTTTTGTTACAGGGTCTCACTTCCTTGTCCAGGCTTGCCTTGAACTCACTCTGTAACCTAGGCAGGGCTTAGAGCTTGCAACCCTTCTGTTGCAGGATTACAGGCCTGAACTACCAGGCCTGGTTCCAAATTTCTTTATCAATACCCGTTGGGGGATTATCTGGGACCAGCCCACTTAGAGGGGTTCTGGGTTTTCTTTGGCATCCGAGTGTTTCTGCCTGGCTCATTCACAATTTGAAAACAGATAATTTAGTAGTTATCAACCCTGGCTACTGGAAACTTAAAAAAAAATACTGGTATTAAATTTGCATAGAGTACCCTGGAATTTTTCATGGAGTGCCGATTGTGTGTACACAGGGTGAGACTCCAGGAAGCAGCTACTGGAAGACAGCCATAACAAGAGATGTTGGTGGTTGGAATTTTGGCAAGTTACTTTTAATATACCTTTATCAAATGCCTGGACATCCAGATAAATCCTCAGAAGACTCATGTTTATTGAAACATTTATTTATCTATTTAAAGTAGTATCTCTGTGTGTGTGTGTATGTGTGTGTGTGTGTGTGCTTGTGTCATGGTACATAAGTGGAAGCCAGAGGGCAACTTTCTGGGGTTGATGCTCTCTTTATACTAAATGGGCCCAGGGATTGAACTNGGGTCTCCAGACTTGGTAGTAAGTGCCTTTATCAGTTGAACCATCTTGCTGGTCCCTTATTATCTTTAGAATAAGCTAACTTCCTCTCACAAAGAACACAGTTCTCAACATAGTCTCTGCTGTACCTAAAAACAAAGATGAGTAGAAGTAGAGAGAACCAGGGAAATGTGGAGCAAATTAGAAGGAATAACCGTAAAATAGATGCAGAAATGATAAAGAAGATGGAGTTAGACGGCAAAGTCATTCAAATAGCTTTATCAAGATGTCTGTTTATCTCAAGGAAAGGGTGAACACAATGAGTGAATAGAGAAGGACTTTCACAGAAAGATGGAAGGAATAAAAAATGAACCAATATAAGATGAAAAGCTAAAAATATAATATTTGAATTAAAATTTTTTACTATTTTGGTAGCAGCAGATTAGACATTGCAGAAGGAAGATGAGCAACAGAGAAGGTAAATACAGGGGTACCCTCGCAGACTTTCTCCTCAGTTCCCCAGCCAGGAGCTGAAGACCGTCATCAGCAGTGATGGGTGCACCCAGGATGCAGTGGTAAGAATGTACTTCATTCCTGTCCTCTTCCTCCCCGAACCGTGAACAGTTTCATCTCAGGAAAGACATCGGGCAGATCCCAACTGGCGTATGTCTTACGAAACACCCAGTTAGCACTCCTCCACATTGTTAAGGAAACAAGCAAGCAAGGCAAAGAGGAATGTAAGGAGACATGACAGCTAAATAGAATACGGCATTGTGGAGTGGCGTTCTGGCAGAGGAAGAGTGCATGAGCTAAGAAATAACCCATCTGAATGAAGAATGGACTGCAGTTAAAATCACATTCATCAGCTGTAACAAACTGACTGTACTGTAATGTAACAAGTTGATGAGGGCAACTGGGCAGGGGATGTACCAGATCTTGTCTTGTCTTTGCCCTTTTCTGTAAATGTAAAGTTGGTTTAAATAAGGAGTGTAGGAAAATTAATGAACAGTGGTAAATTCTGTCAAATGTGTGGACNACTGGAGCTCTCCCTATGAGAAGGAATGTAAAATGGAATAGTCTGGCAGACAGTTTGATGAGTCCCTGGGATGTCAGACATACAATCATCTTGTAACCAAGAGAAATAAAACATATTTCCCCACAAGGACTTTATGGGAATGTTTGCAGAGGCTTTACACAGAATCACCACAAACTGGAAGCATCCAGAATGTCCATCAGCTGCCGAGTGGGTCAGCACATTGCATGTGTCCATGTATTGGAATNTAATAAAAAAGAATGAGCTACCCCAGCATGGCAGCTCCCAGAACAGCCTCACAAAAAAGTGAAGTCTGCAAGAAGGAGCCAGACACAAAAGACTCCATCTGTCATCTGTTTATATGCAATTCTACCACAGCATGGCTGATCCAAGGTAGATAAGTCAGAGCAGTGGCTGCATTTTGAGCCCTGAGGTCTGAGGATGGGCTCTCAGGACTTCTTAAAGGGATAGAAATGTCCTGTATCTTGATGGAGTGTGGCTAAGGTGAGGGAGAGCTTTTGTCAAACACATGAAGGTATACACTTGAAATCTCTCCATTCTAACATACATAAGAGGTACCCAGATCTTTAAAGACAAGGACAAAGAAGTGTGATGGCTCCCAAATGTAATCGAAGCACTTGGGAGGTTGATACAGGAAGGATTACCAAGAGTTTAAAGCCTGTCTGGGCTCCAGAGTTCAAGGCCAGAAGGTAGCACCCTTCTTTACTCCTGTGCATGCAGACGCTTCTCTCACATGTGGATTTGCATTCCTGCTTAATGCTGGAGTCAGCCAATTGGCTAATTGGTGTGCACTAAGATGCCAGAAGGCCCAAGAAAATAGGAATGAGGTAGAGTCCCCAAGAAGCCCCTGCAGTTTCCCCCCTATGCTGCTTCCAAGAGCTCAGAGCGTCCCCACTTATTTATGGAATGAATATTGTGATGACCAGAGAAAGGACATTAAAATGAGGAGGGCTNTCTCTGGGGGCAGTAGGCATCCCTGGTGCATTTGTAATTTGGGGAGCTTGTCTGTTCCTCTTCAATCTGCTGGGCTCACACTGCCATTCCACGGGATTCTAGAAGCTGGCTTGGCCAGTCCGAATTTTGATTTCCTGCTGACTTTGGGGAGCTGTAAGAAGGGAGAGCAGGACACTCCCATGTGCTGAGCACAAGGCGAGTGTTAGGGGAGCTTAGCCTTCTCTTTCTCCTCCTGGGATGGCAATGGAACCACACCACACACTTTCCTTCTTGGTTGTCTTTCCTCTTCTGAGGTCAACAGGAAGCCCATTAACATTTTTAGGANAAAAAAAAATGTTTTCTTAAAACTCTCTCCAAGGCTAATAAAATGGCACAGTCAAAACTGAGATGATAAATCCCNACCGTTGTTCAGTGGATNCTCAGTACCTTGATTTCAGAACACATGGCCAAGGTTTCAGAGGGCTGNCGTGAATAACTAAAACTTTGAATAAGATCATCTCATCTAGGGTACACGAATAAATAAACACATCCACTGACAGCCTCCCAGGGAATCTTCTATGTTATCTAGCCCATCTTTTATGGAGCTAAGCACTGNTGGGTCTCCTGCAGACCTCTGCTGGCAGGGGCTTTTGTAACACAACCCAGTTCTGGTCTGAGCAGTTCTGACCCGAAGTGCAAGCAACAACCCAGAACTCCAGACTGCCTTTGCTGGCCTCTTTCCACAGCCTCTTCTACAGTGAACCTACCATCTCTGATTGCTTTAAACATTCGGTGTTGATTGTTTTCCTCATCGCTGGAACAAGATGCTAAGAAAGGCAGCTTAAGGGAGGAGGGATTTCTTTGGGTTCATGGTTCAGAAGGAATGCCCATCATGGCTGGCAACGCATGGAAGCTGGAGTGGGTCAGTCTGTGGCTGTGGAAGCTGGCAGAAGCTAGTAGTGGTGGCCCATCCGATGGTGACAACCAGGAAGCAGAGAGCTAAGGATGTAACACTCAAAGGCTTTCTCCAATGACCCCTCCACTAGCCATGCCTCCTGCCCTAAAGGCTCTACACGTTTCCCAAGCAGCACAGGCTGTGGGGACTGCCACATTGAAACCATAGCACACACCTCCTGTGGTTTGGATTCATTCACACCTACTGGCTTGTCTCTTCCTTCCTGCTAGTCAGTTCGTTTACATGCAAATCCAACACAATTCAGGTGACCCATGGCACCTGGGCACCTGCTCAATGCCAAGATGGGGGGTCAGGAGCAGGCCAGCCTTGCTGCGTCAGGCAGGAGGCTCATCCACAGAGGTCTCCAGCACAAGATGGGCTGGGAGCTATGGCAAAGAGGGAATGGCATCTGTTACTCCCATTCTCCAGCTCTCTACCAGTTTCCATGCTCTAGGCTTGTGCTGGGACATACAAGCTAAAAAGACGGTAGTATAATTCTAGAACATTATGGGAAGGGTGCTCACCAAAGACCCGACTAATGGGTGTCAGGTGACTAGGTCCCTGTGTGCAGATTTCTGGGAGAAAGATGTTGATAGGCCCTGTTGAGTCAGAGGCCCATTCAGGGACCAATTAATTATCAGCAGAAGAGACAGAGCCACCTGCTATAAAAAGGCACACTGTCTGGTCTAAGACTAGGTAAGTTCTATAAAGCATGGGTTTGGCTGGAGACAATGGTCACAGATGTGTCATGGATGGCACATATGGGCATGTGGAAATAATGCATGATGTTTTTGTTTGAATAAAGCAACACAACACAATTCCCACAACATCATGTGCTGACAACTTGGTACTGTCTGGGAGGTTCTGGACATTTTAGGAGATGGGATGTTGGCTGAAGGAAGCAGGTCACTTGAGGGGCTGGTTCTTGGGGATAGCTGGTCTCTGTCCCCTTCAGTCACTCTGCAGTGAGGTGAAGAAGTTCTTCCCAGTACCATGATGTGGAGCCAAGGGACCTTGGACAGAGATCCTCTACAGCTAAGGTGACTCTCCTCCCTCAGGTCGTTCTCTTGGGTATTTTGGTTGTATGGTGTAGGAGAGAAGAGGAAGGGCAGACATCGAAACAGGCTCAGAGTTGGTTTTAAATGCCAGTTTGCCACACTTAGAATCGCCCAGGAAGAGAGTAAATGTTGAGGAACTGACTACATCATATTGGCCCTTNTACCTGTCTGTTGAGGAGTTGTCTTGACCAGGTCCATTGTGGGTAGCACAATTTCTTTAGGCTGGGCCCTGAACTGTATAAAAGTGAAGAAAGCTGAGCAAAAATGCTAACAATCAAGCAGAAGTGTGGGTGCACTGGTTTCTATGCTCTTGACTGTGGATTTGGTGTGACCAGCTGTGTCAAATCCTTGCCTCTGTATGTTTCCTGCAAAGGTGGATTGCAACCTGGACTTGTAAACCCTTTCTTTCCTCAGGTATGTTTTGTCAGGCTGTTCTGTTACAGCAGCAGATATGAAACTAGAACAGATGGCAAGAAAAGTAGTTGATGCATGTGTCTCAGTTTGCTTCTGTTGCTGTAATGCAAGCTTACAAGTTACAGTCTATCAGCAAGGACAGCCAGGGCAGGGGCTCAAGACAGGAACCTGGAGGCAGGAACTGAGGCAGAGATCGTGGAGGCAACACTGCTTACTGACTTGCTTCTAGGCTCACATTCACCTTCCTTCTTTCCTCCCTCCCTTCCTTCCTTCCTTCCTTCTTTCTTTTCTTTTCTTTTTTTTTTTCTTTTTTGGACAAATCCTAAGCTTTCTTTCTTTCTTTCTTTCTTTCTTTATTTATTTATTTATTTATTTTTTGAGACAGGGTTTCTCTGTGTAGCCCTGGCTGGCCTGAAATTCTCTCCCTAGGCTAGATTGGCCTTGAACTCACAGAGATCTACTTAAGCTTTATTTTAAAAGGCAAGAACAACAATCAACTATGAAACAACAGACTCAAAATGTGTTGTCACTTCTAGGCATCTTCTCCCTCACTTGGCAGCTCTGAGATTGCTCCTTCCCCAGTTCCCAGGGGTCTGGACAGTCTCTTGATGACTCATTTGGAATCCTCTTCAGGTAAGCAGGTCAGGTGAGACACCTCATGCAGAGTGATCGAGAAGTAGGAGCAAGGAGGATNAGCCCATTGCTGGCAGATGGGGAAGACCAAGAGGTACTGCTTCAGTTCTCCTCCAGCTTGTCCACAGGTGGCCTGCTGGGCTGCAGCATCTTCTCCATCTCTCATTCTCAACAATTGTGAAGTAGTTGAGGAGGTTGAAGTGACCCATGTTGGAGCAAGAGGAGTCCTGGTACTGGTTCACAAGCTACTCCCACTCGGTGGTGTGGGCATGGCCTGTGCAGATGTATTTGGACTGCAGGTGCTCCAGCTGTCTGTGGTTGGTGTACATCTGTCATCTCACTGCTCTGCTCTAGGCATCCACATCAGGAGCTGCTGCTCTTAGCACTCAAGAGGGAGAAATGCTGCCTCCACAAGGAACCTCCACTTGTACAAGTGCAGGAGAAAGACCCAGCTATGTTTCTTATACAGCTGGGCCCACCTGCCTAGGAATAGTACTGCCCACAGTGGATTGGGCCCTCCTGCATCAACCAACAGTAAAAACAAACAAACAAACAAACAAACAAACAAACAAACAAACAAACACTCAGTAACAATGACAAAAACAAAAACAAAAAAACCCTGCCCAGACATACTCACAGGCCAATTTGATGGAGGCAATTCCTCAGTTGAGGTTCCCTCTTCCCAAGTGTCTCTAGGCATGTGTCAAGTTGACAGCCAAAGTTAACTACAATATCCATCAACATTAATCCTGAAAGGTGGGCATTATCTCTGCTTATGGTAAATATTCAGGGAGGCAGAGTGACTTTTCCAAGGTTTCTCCTTGTTAATGGCAACAATGAGCTTGGTAATAAAGAGCTGAATAGCCAACAGCTAGGCAGGAGAGGGTAGGTGGGACTTGAAGGCAGAAATAGGAACTCTGGGAAGAATCTGAGGCANGTCTCCAGTGAGACAAGANGGAAGTCAGATGTACAGTATGAAGGAGCAGTAAACAGGTTCCAGTGTGTTTTACAATGTACATAGGCTTAAGGAAGAAAGAATATAAGTATAGGTATAGACAGTCATAGAAAGAAAGAAATAGTTTAAAAATAATAAGGTCTTAAAATATAGAATAAAAGTAATATAAAAGAAAAAGCCATGCAATGACGGAAAATATACAAGGAGTCTGAATCCTATATAGTATTCTGTTAATTTTGGATTTTTTTTGAATGCTGATAAGCAAACAACAGCTGCTAAGAGACATGAGATTGAAAGAGGGACCGATGAAACAAACCAGCCTAGNTATTTTAAGAATGCCTTAACTTTAAAATTGAAATAAAAAATGCTTTGGAGAAGCGGNTTTGCTTTTGTTTCCACAGGATTCGTTCCAGGTTAATATAGGTCAGGTTTGATCAAGGGAGACATCCTGAACCTTGACAGGTGATATCTGCAAAGGTTACTGCTGGTCTTCCCAGGACTCGGCCATTGTCTCAATTTTTTTCAGGGACTCCCAAAGATGCTTCACCCACAGACAACAGGAAGCAGTCTAGAGAAATGATGCTCACATCACCCAATAAATGATGTAGATGGCTGTTGGTTATTTNGTGGGTTTGTTATCATTTAGAAGAATATAAGAATATAGGATAAAAAGGCAACTATTAATCCCAGATATTTTGCACTGGCATGGATTTTGGTATATTGATACAGATTTAAAGTTAATTTTGTTACATTGTATATATGTTTCTACTCTTGTTTGGGATGTTGTGCTTATGCAGCTNATTTTAAAATGCAATAATTTAAAAATGAGGTTAGTAGCTAATCTATAATAATCAAACTTGTAGTCACATTAGGTATGTTTTCAAGGTTAAACAGGTGTATTTTAGACAGATGATTTTCAAACACTTCAAAGATCTACAGAATATAGCATTTAAGATGCTTAATAATCTAAGGTTTTTCATGACAACGAGACACATCTGTTCCTGGAAGCACCAATTTACTTCATAGAAGGATGATGGGCACCAAAGAAACTCCATAGGCGTTTGCTTTCATTGTGGCAAGGTTAGCCATTTGGGCAAGAAAATGCTTTTGCCTTGAGTGTTTGACAGTATGCTGTATAAATTGGACATGCAGGACCCTGAGGAAAGTGACTGCTGAACTTTACTAAAACAAAGTGGGATGGTCCTTCAGGGTTCCTGCTTCATGGAAGAGTCTGCCACATATTCTGCAGGACACACAGGAAAGTGACTGATGAANTTTGCCAATATAAGGCAGGACAGTCTTTCAAATTTCCTGCTTCACTGAAAAGTCTGCCAGATACTCTAGGCCTGTAGGCTGAAGATAAGAATGCCCCAATGTTACAGAGGAACTTTGGATGACTATCCAGGCAGTCAGATGTCTCTGTCATTTCTAGAATTTTGGAAGTTATTTGCAATGCACTTCCTGTTTACTCAGGTAATATTATATCCTTCTGGGATCTTGGATAGAGTTGAAGACTAGATAGTTATAGTTGCAGTTTTCCTTAATTATGATAGAAAGTAAAATAGATATAAAACTTTGGAATCACTAAGACGGAATGAATGGTGGAGTGTTTTCTCTGAATTTGCTAAATACAAATGGACTGAATATTGTAAATGTAATTTTTACTTGATGACTGTTTTGTTATATGTAGTTTTACTATGTTAAGGTTAAAACTTTTCATTTTTATTTAGATAAAAAGTGGGAAATGTTGTGAAATATTATTTTAAGATGTGTTATATTTGTTTATGCTGTGGAACATTTGTTTAATGATGCAAAGCTGTGCTGCATTCTTTTATGTTGCATTTGTTTAACTCTGTGAAGCTGTGTTACTGTGTCTGCCTAAAACATCTGATTGGTCTAATAAAGAACTGAATGGCCAATAGCGAGGCAGGAGAAAGGATAGGTGGGGCTGGCAGGCAGAGAGAATAAATAGGAGGAAAAGAGGATCAAGGAACAAAAGAGGGATGAAGGAGCAAGAAAAGAAGGGGCCAGTCACACAGCCACACAGCCACACATCCAGACACAGAATAAGAAGGAAAGAAAAGATATACACAAGTAGAGAAAAAGGTAAAAACCCAGAGGCAAAAGGTAGACAGGATCATTTAAGTTAAGAAAAGCTGGCCAGGTGGTGGTGGCGCATGTCTTTAATCCCAGCACTTGGTAGGCAGAGGCAGGTGGATCTCTGTGAGTTCGAGGCCAGCCTG
>LZPO01055075.1:817848-837846 GCA_001675575.1 Neotoma lepida
TGAAAAAGCCAACTACAGTTTTTAAAATGATTTAATTACTTTTATTTTATATGTATGTTTTGCCTGCACCTCATACTTGCCTGGGGCCTAAGAGGACCAGAAGGAATAGGAGTTAAGGATGGTTGTGAGCCACCATATGGGTCCTGGGAACTGAACCCAGGTCCTCTGCAAGAGCAGCCAGTGCTCCTAACCAACAAGCCATCTCTCCAGTCCCTCCTTTTTCTTTTTTAAATTAAGTGTGTGTGTGTGTGTGTGTGTGTGTGTGTGTGTGTGTGTGTACAACTTGTAGTAGTCAGTTCTCTCCTTCCACCATGTGTGGATTTCAGGAATTAAATTAAATTCATCAGGACTTGGTGGCAAATGCCTCTAACTGCTGAGCCATCTTGCCACCCCCCCCTTTTCTTCCTCTTTTTAAAATCAAATATTTTTTCCACGCAAATAGAGGAGTCTGTTTAACATGGACATCTGACCATTTCCTGTTCCTGTTTATAAGCCCTCCTGTGGGGTCCTCTGCTGTCTGTCAAACAGACTGGCAAAGCTTTTCGCTGCTNACCTATGCAGACTCCTTTTTCCTCCTGTCTCCCACAGTTTGGCTAAGACAGACACATGCACAGGTGTGAACATGTATGTGTGCACTGCATATATTTAACTGAACCAACTTAAAACCATGCTCCTTCCTCCTATAAGCCCCTCCTATGCTGTTGAGCTCTGGAGCAGGCTGGCTACTCCATCTCCCTAGACTCTTCCTTCCTACCAGCCCTTAGCTCTCACTAGCATCTCCCAAGACAGCTTCAGCAAACATCCCAAACTCCAATGAGATTCTTTCCCCACATTGTCCTGTCTCTGCTCACAGTACCACAGCTCTCAGGACACTGTGGTGGAGTTTATCACCCTGACTCACTAGACCGTGAATTCCCTGAGAACAGGGCCTGTGTGGTGCATCCAACGTTTGTGGAATGAATCAGTTTGGTAGTCAGCAGGGAGGAAATGAGTCTAAATGCAGCAAGATGAGGTGTGGGGAGTGAAGAAAGCCTAGACTGATTGTGTAGAGTGGACGAATTCTTGAATGAATGTGTATTGTTGTTAGGAGCACGGCCACGTCAATGGCTCAGAACCATAGGAAATAGGCAAAATCTTCCCCTTGGGTCAGGCTTAGAGGAATGGCAAAGCCTTCCTTCTCTGGTCCAAGTGTGAATGTTGGCAGTGCTTGTAAAACTGGCGATTGCAGCTCCCTTCTTCCAGATATATATAGCCAGNGACTGCTCATCCATGGAGACCTCCAACTGAGACAAGCCAACCCTTCCCCTGTGCTGAGATTCTGGATTGCCTTGTAGTTAGTGCCTCTCCATCAGAGCATTCACAACCCACCTGACCCCAGCNTTTCTGCATGTGTGTCTGTCCTTTCATTTCCTTGCTGCCCCTAGTCAGGCTTCCAGTACCAAGTCATGCAGGAGGGGGTAATGGGGAACAGTTGGTCAGGCTGGACAGAGAGAGTCATCCAGTCACCCTCATAATATCAATTTTCAGACAAGGGAACTGAGGCTCAGTGAGGTTTGTGGCCTAGTCTGAAACCACATGCTTGGTCTGTGCAGAGCCAGCTCTGCTCGGCATCTCCTGACTGTGTGCTGGGTGCTCCTGCCTGCACTTCACTTTGAAGAAGTGGGTCACACCTTAGTGACAGGACGTGTCCTGAGTCCTGCTTTCCATAGTAAGGGACACTAGCCTCCCACCTGTCCTGCAAGTTGGGAGCTAAAGGCCAGTGTTCCACATGCTTGAAGAAATGAAGGGCAAAGTGAATGACCTGTATGGAGAACTTGCTGTGCTTAGACACAGTCTCGGGCCTTTAGGCATGTGGTTGTATGCAGCTATTTCCGTGTGTGCATAGGACAGTCTGAGATAAGGCCGTGCACCCTCGGTCTCCAAAGCAGTGGATGGAAACTTGGTCGCCATGTAATGGAGGGAACCAAGTGGCATCTCAGTCCATTTGGTCCTCTCCGTGGTCTGTGCACTCTATTCCTGCACAGCAGAGAACTCCACAGAGGGTTGGCCTGACCTTTTCAGAGCCATCACACAAAGGNCNCTGGACCTGTCCTTACTTCTGANACTTCCTCNTCTTCTTCGTGTCCATCTTTTGCCCCAGGGTCCCCAGGTGACGTCAGTTGGAGCATCTGGTGGGCTGACTCAGGTGTCCAGAAGGCATCAGGTGTCTGATGGCAGCAGAAAGAAACAGCTGGTTCCCACAAGGGGACCTATGAACCGAGCTCAGAGGTCACTCAGGCTGCCCAGGTTTGCCTATGGAAAGGGCCAGCAAGCACAACTGGCTACAGGGAATTTGATGAACACCATCAGCTGCAAACTCCCACAAAACAAACAGAGCTTGATCCAGAGGTCTGAATAATAGCCCCTCCACCAGATGGCTTGCAGGAGCCTTGCCAGAGGGAAAAAACCACCTCCTCTGCCCTGAATTTCTTCTTTGTTCTAGACCTGGCTCTTCCAGGATGTCAGTGGGGTGCCCCCACCCTCCTGTGGGCCATCCATCCAGATAGTGTCTTGTGTTCAGGGAGATTAAGGCAATTTACCCTAGATTAGGATTTGGGGACATAGAACTGGACAAAGAAGCAGCTTCCTTGTCCCAGCATGAATCACCACACGCTGAAGGGATCACACAGCTGTCTACATCTGGGCCTGGAATGCTGGGACAAGGACATTCCCAAGGGGCCTCAGACCCTTATAGTCTAGAACAGGAAGTCATAAGCAAGGCCACCCTGCGNGAGGGCANACCCTCTGGCCACTTCAGGTCTTTCCTTTAGGTTTGATCTACTGGAACCCAATGCCAGAAGCTTGTCATGTTAAACTGAAGCTGTGTCCGGGGCAGGTTTAGCATCATGGCTCCAAGGAGAACAATGTTGTAAGATCAAGGCCACTGTGGATTTGAGGCCTTGCTATGTACCACAGGCAACTTTTTTGATGCCTATGAGCCTCAGTTTCTATCTCACTGTGCTTCAGTGAGAATGATAGATTGCATTTGGAGTGCATGTAACACAGTATCTGCTGCCATAGCCTGCATAAGCATTGGTTTCCTCCCTCCAGCCTCTTGGTCCAAAGCCTTTGTTACCAAGAACCGGTCCTTTCCATAAANGCCTTCAATGATCCATNATCTGATTTCTGCTGTTGGCCACGCTTCCAGGTATGTTCCTTTCCCNTTTTCCTGAGTAGATCCCTGTATCTACCAAATTTTAGCTATTCAGTTCGCCAGCATATAGTTGAACTTGCTAAACGCCTGCAGATTCTGTTTGGAAGCCGACAAGGCAGGGCGTGATTACAGCAAAGTTGCATCAGGCTCCTTTGACTGGCCAGCTGGCTTCGAGAACTTTCCTTTCCTTCTAAGATGAAAAGCCACTTTCAAAAAATCTTTACAACCACAGCACATCTATTAACCTGTGTANGGTTGTTGGGACGGACTGGGGTTTGCTGCACTAACCACTCCTCAGTGTGAACAGGTTATCCAGGGAAAGTTCGTTTTCCCCCTAGTTGGTTGCCAGGCCTCTGTGCACACAGGTCTTCTTTAGGAACTCAGTGCTCACCTTCTAGAATGTTGTCAGTCACTGCTGCAGAGGGGAAGATGAAGACGAGTTACACAGCCACACTCCACTGCACCAGCCCGTTCCATTGGCGCACACAGAGTCCTCGTGCTCAGGTAGAGAGTAAAGAAACACTCCTGAGCAGCGCCAGCCTCTGCCACACCAAGACTCAATATCTCCATGAACACGGAGGAACNCCTGTGGTAAAGAGAACTTTGGAATCTTCCACCCTGACATTCGCCAACAAGAGTTTACCAGATGGCTTAGAAACAGAAGATGCCCTGACATTTACGTGGAGCGATTCCTTGCCTCTCCCTTCAGGCTGCTTTGGTGGGCCTCAGCTGCCAGTGTGCCTGGGATGNGTTTCANGCTGTGTGGCACTGTTGACACAGTTCTAAAAGGTTACAAAGGACTTCCAGCGTATGTAGCAGCTATGCCTTACATGTCTCAGGTGAGCACCAAACTGTCTCTTATACACATCTAGATGTGTATAAGAGAGCTGTGTGGCACTGTTGACACAGTTCTAAAAGGTTACAAAGGACTTCCAGCGTATGTAGCAGCTATGCCTTACATGTCTCAGGTGAGCACCAAATCTGCTTCAGGGGTGACTACAATATTTGAGGAGGGTTTTTGTTTTGTTTTAGATTCCAAACATCTAATTTCCCTGTAATTAAAGGAAGTTATGAGGTGTCCTACATGGATTCTGGGAACTGAGCAGGGGTTCCCTGCAGGAGAAGTTCTTGCCCTTCACTGCTGAGATNTCCCTCCAGTCCCAAGACTACTANATTTAATTGANTACAGTTGATTGTCCCAATGATTTTCCACCCCCTTTTCTCCTGTGCTTTTCACATCCAGCCTGAGAGGCCACTAGCTCTTGAATCCAATTGTAATGAACATTTGTTTGATTTTTTTTTCATATGGACTTGCAATTATGAAAATACTGATTATTTGCCATACGAATTTATAATAATGTGTGTGTGTGTGTGTGTGTGTGTGTGTGTGTGCTCATGTGTGACCAAAAGGACAATCTCAGGCGTCATTCCCAGGGACGCTATCTATCTCCTTTTGACAGGGTCTCCCATTTGCTGGGAGATCACCAATTAGACTACACTGGCTGTCCGTTAAGTCCGAAGGACCCTCTTGTCTCTGCCTCCACAATGTGGGATTACAAGCTATCAAAGCTACCACACCTGGCACTTTTATGTGGCACCTGAGGATCAGACTTAGGTCCTCCCTCGTCCTTGCAAGGCAAGCACACTTTGCTGATTGACCAGCTCCCATCTCAATATAACAACCTGTCTCATTAAAAACTCTAAAGCCATCTTCCACATACCCCCTTCTTACTCAGTAATCCTCCCTCCGTCCCCACAGTTATTAACAGAACATCCAGAATATTCACAGATGCTCATTGACTTGTCCAAGGACACAGCAGGCAAATATCAAAGTCAGGGTTTTGAACCTGTATCCGTCTGGCATCAAATGCAGTGGTGACTGGATTTGGCCAAAGAGGTCTTGTTTGGAAAGTGAGTTCAAGGGTACTGAACTCTGCTCTGGAAATCTGTGAAAACTCAAGAGAGAAGAAGAGGCTCCGGCCGTGGTGTCTCCTCTCCCNGCTGTCATCCCTGCCAGCCAGAACATGGAGCTTGCCAAAAATCCAGCTCTCATAGAGATGACTCTGGGCATGTGTTTGAGGAGCTACATGGCCAGAAGTTTTGGTTAATGAGACCTTTATTCATGGATGAACATTCCCCAGGGTACTCTCAGCAGTTGGCCAGTATCACAGCCTGCCCTAGTATGGCCACAGGCCATGAGATTCCCATTAGTGTGCAGTGTGAAGTACGTATTGGGTGAGGTATGTATTCACATGTGAACTGCTTGTGTGAGGGTGTAACATGTACAAGCATGTAAGCTGTATAATTTTCTGTGTGGGATCCGTGTTTGCTTAGCCTTTCCTGTTATGAGATCANCAGATAAAATACAGGATGCTCAATCGTATTTGAATTTCAGTTGAATAGTGAATTATTTTTTAGTGTAAGTGGATGAAAAAAAGAAATGAAAAGGAAAGNATATGACTGGTCCTGGGTTTTGGCCCCAGATGAATGAAAAACAGAAATACAAAGGAAAGGCCATGACTACTCCTAGGTATGGTGGAGGAGAAAGTTTATTACAGGTAGGTGGGAGAGCATAGCCAGAGGCAGGGNTATCTGGGAAAGTTCAGAGTGGACCTGACCAGACTGAGCTGTGCCATGTGGGGAGAGGGAGAAGGGGAGACGGCAGAGAGGAGAACCAGGTGCACCATACAGGAGGCCCAAAGGAGAGCAGACAAAAAAAAGACTAGGTAGCCAAAATGGCTGGATTACATNGGGAGGACAGCCCAGCCCCTGGGCTGGAGAAGTGTAAGGTAGGGGGTAGAATATGCCAGCCAGAAGGGCCCTGTAACAGGTAGTGACTGAGGAGAACCTGGTGGCCAGAGTCCACTTTGATATGTTAAATAGGCACCTCAGCCATTTGTCTCAAGTTTGAGACCTAACAGTAAGTATGTCCAAAGTTTCCTATGGGGCATCCTTGTACTAAAGAAAAGTATAATCTGAAGGTCAGATGTAACCAGTGTCTNTGTTTTTATTTTCTGAACCTGACAGGAAGATCTCCGTGCAGGTGTGTCAATGGCACCATCTCAGGTCTGATGNGTGTATATATGTATCTAAGTGTCTCTGGGTGTGTACAGGAGTTTGTGTGCTCATGTGCCTGGCTGCTAAGGTGTTAGCAGATAGAGCCAGCAGCTCCACCATTCCGAACTCATCTCCTGTCAGGCCAACTTCTTGGAGTCAAGGGGAACCGGATGGGCGATGACACCAGGCCAGGGAACCTGGACTTTCCCCAGCACCCTACATGACATGGAACAGGCGTTCTGTGGTGTTCATGGCATAAATGCATGTGTGTGAGTTAATGAGAGAGGTGAGAACAGGAGGAGAAGGAGGAGGAGGGGGAAGGAAGCAAAGGGGNGGAAGCCTAGGGATGAGGCTAGCCTCAGCTATTTGGGGAACCCTTGAGTTTGAGGTGACTGTAGGACTTGGGGGGAAGTGGCTAGCAGGCTGTGGCCCTGGGCCAGCTCAGGCCAGAAGTCTAGGCTGAAGAAAGAGATTCGGGTGTGTGAGTGGGAAAGAAAGGGAGATAGAAGCCCCAGCAGAGAGGCAATGCTCAGATCCTTAGAGGACAAGGTGAACTAGGAGGGCGGTGGCCGGCTGGGAAGGAGGCATAAGGACAGCAGCATTTGGAAAACTGGAAGAGAGAGTCTGAGGTCACAGGACTGCTGGGGGCTGGAGGAGGTCCCCACAAGCCTGGTAGCCTCGAAGGGGCCAGACAAGGGGCNACTCAGAGCAATGAGAAGGCATTGGACGGTTGGGTCTGGCTGAGCCTTGGGTTTTTGGATTCCCAGCTATGCAATGTTTGTTGCTGGATCACAGGAGATGGGCAGTGGGGTGGGGAAGAGGATGCTCAGAGACACAGGTGCACAAGTGGAATAGAAGCATTAAATACTCTACTAAGTGGGCCATCTCTTATACACATCTAGATGTGTATAAGAGACAGGGGGCAGTGGGGTGGGGAAGAGGATGCTCAGAGACACAGGTGCACAAGTGGAATAGAAGCATTAAATACTCTACTAAGTGGGACAGCTGTATAGGGGCATCCTGGCTACCCCTGGGGGCTGCCAGTGTCTATTCCATGCCCAGATACAGCTCCTGGCTACCCCTGGGGGCTGCCAGTGTCCATTCCTTGCCCAGATACAGCTCTATGCTCAAACAGCATCTGGCAAACAAAGGTACAGAGAGGCCTAGCACAGTGCCTGGTATATATTAGCTGTTCGGTAAATGTGTTTCCAGCTTTCTTTTAGGGTGTAAAGGCACCTCAGAAGTTTCTAGAAAATCCCTCTCCNGAGCACAGTTTTTCTGTGTAGGGAGTCNGATTTCTCTCTTTGTTGACAAGACCTGTCTTTTTTGCCATTAAATTCCTGGGAATTTCAAAGGCACTGGCCCAACAGCTTGCTGTAGTTCAGGGGACAGTGGAGCCTGAGTTAACAATGGTGATCCCAGGGGACAGCTCTGATCAGGGTCACCCCTGCTAGCCTCCCCTTCCTTCCGATGTGGCCTAGTCATCTGTCGGGAGCCGGGGGCTTCTCATGGGGCTGGCTCACAGTGTGTGCTGTGTAAATGTTTGTCCTGATTATTTTTGTTATTGCTGTCCCTGGGCCTGGTGTTTCCTGAAATTCAATCATTTCAGTGACTCTATAGTTTAGTTTATTTTAGTTAAACCAAGCCTCAGGCCGACACCTCAGTGGCCCTGGGTTCCCAAGGCAGGGAAGATTAATTCCAACACAATCTCCTTCCGGTTCTTTGAAACCCTCACAGTGCAGGGGAAGGTGGGCTGGCTTCAAGAGCTCACTTGATTTAGATAAACATTTGGCCTGTGGGTACACATAGTCATTGGGTACCTTCCCTAGGTTCTGAGCATCAGGAGTCTGTATATGAATTTGGTCATTGACTTAGACACCTGCTTGTTTCTCCCCAAATGTCACACAGGCCAGGCTCTGTCCCTGTTTGGTTCACTGCTAAAAATTCATTGCTGGAACACTCTTTGTCACATGGTAAGGGCTCAGGACATAGTTATTGATTGAATGAATGAGTTGAATGAATGATGACAGAGTCAGACGCAATCCCGGCTGTTCACAACCACGCAGTCTAGAATGCCCTCATTCTGTTCCTATTTCCCGACATCTAGCTGAAATTCCCACCAGACCAAATTGACTGCCCAGCAGCTTGATAAACACTCCTCAGTGGTCACAGGAGCCTGGCAGGAGGGTGACATTCCACTGGGAATACAGCAACTGTGTTGTAGGTGAGGTGACATGTGAGTTGTTGGGAAGAGTTGGAAGAAGGGACACAGATGAGACAAGTCTGAGAGGTGAGAAGTCTGGGCTCAGCAGGCCAGCCTGGTTGTACAGGCTGCTGGGGTACTGGCTCCATCAGGGCAGGCACGGGCACGGTGTCTGCCTCATCTACCAACTTGGCATGGGGAAGACTCTTAGTGAGCTGTAGAATGGGGTCCTAGGAAGGCACCTCAGTTAAGAGTGTTTGCCTAACATATGTGAGGCCCTGCATATGATATTCAGCATCAGGTAAACTAGGCATGGTGGTATCGGTCTATAGTCCCTGCACCCAGGAGGTGATGTAGGAAGATTAGAAGGTCAAGGGCATCCACAGTAAGGCCAACCTGGGATATATGAGACCATGTCTCCAAAAAAGAAAAGAAAAAAATTGGAGAACTAGAAGAGATGCCTTGAAAATAGAAAGAAAAGGCAGGATTGAGAAACTGTTGGNTGGGTTGGTTAGCAGCCTTCCTGGGTTCACTGCCTCCTTCCACCCCAACCTTCCACCGCCCTCACCTCCATAGCACTCTACTACATGAACCCACAGTTTGGGCTGGAGTGCTTCTTAGTGATGGGGTGCCCTTTCCCAGTAGGAGAGCAGCCAGCTNTAGGGTAACAATACCGGCAGGAGGATAGCAGGGAAAGGCCCTGAACTTGAAGTCAGAAGATGCAGGCTGACCCGTCACTGTCCTGCAAAGTGGTCCTTGGACAGGGTGGTATTATTATTACAAGTATGGAGTCTGATTTCTTTGACGTCTGTACACCTCCACCATGTCTGCAGAATGAGGATATCATTGGACCTCCCTTTCACGGTTCTCAGAGTACAGAAAGACTCGTGAGATAATCTTGTCTCTCTTGGCAAATTCATACGTGCTCAGTGAAAGCCAGTCGTGGATGTAGTGTGGTCATCTTTCTGGATCTCTCTTTCTCTGTCTATGCAATGGGAGTAAGAATCCTTGCCTGGGTGTCATAGAATATTGGTGTGCAGAGGCAGAAACAGACGAGGCATGGGTCAGTGGCAGAGGTGAGGAGTTCTGTGTCATTCCCATCAGTGTGGTCTTCTTCTGTAAGAGACCCAACCAGACCCCACCTGCATCCCTCTACCCACCTAAACCCTGAGTTTTCTCTCCCTCAGGTACCTAGCTCTCTCCAAGGGGTTTTGATCTCTAAGATATGTCTGACTATGTCAGACAAGCCAGTGAAGAAAGGATACAGAGAAGAAAGGAATATGCAAGGCTTTCCACAGGTCCTTCAAGTGCTGGGGCTTCTGACTCTGACCCCTTTGCCAAACGGCTGGCCCAGCCTTTGAAATAACCATTTCCTGCCCTCCTGGCATGTTCAACATCAGAGAGGCAGGAGGGGCACCGAGGTTCGGTTCTGGAGACTATGAACCGGAGTTGCTAGCTTCCCTCTAATGTTGCTTCCTCTGCATGCTCTGGCTCTGGGCGGCAGGCCTCACTCACTGTAGTGGCCCCTCCTGTGGTCTTCCTTGGACTCACCACAGGCCCAGCTGCCTCTGACCATGCGGGCTTCTTTTAAGAGGTTTGGCTGGCTTTCAGCACAGCTGAGATGTCCCAGGTCCTAGAGTGTCTGGCACAAGAAATTTTAAGATATTGTGCTTCCCTACCCCGCCCCAACTTCCCCACCCCTGCCAATGCTCCTCAGGACAGCGGGATTCTCAGACTATCTCCAGTTCTTTCAGAAGCCTAAAAGAAATGCATATAGCTCCATGTGAGGCTCACAGGCCCCTAATGGTCTCAGATTTCTCTCTTTTTCACAGGGTGAGGTCTTTGGCAACAATAGAGCTTCTCCTTGAGCTACTAGCCAGGTCCCCACACCAATATCAGCTCACTGATCTTGGGTCCCAGAAGATTTGGACACTTATGATTTTTGGTTTGCAGGTGGAGAAACTAAGGTTCAAAGGGTAANGCATATGTTCTAAGGCTACACATCCAGCTGCCTGAACCCCAGCTCCAATCCTCCCCACCAGAAATCAGTCTCCTGGAAGCTAAGTTTAGGGTCTGGATNCCCAGTGGGGTGGGAACATCTGTTATTGTTTAGGAAAGGGGACTTGGTATGGAAATTCTAGGAGTTAAGCGCTCTCTGTGGGAGGAAAAGTAGAAATGTGGGATCCTGGAGACCCAGCCACACCAGACAGGGAGTCTTGTCTGTGAATTGACACTCTTGCTCACTGCAAATGGACCCCTTGGGCCTGTTTCCGGAGGGCCTGCAGAATGGCACATGCCTGCAGGTCTGCCTGGCAGGACCTGTGAGTCCCAGGCCTCTAGGCCACTCCCCAGCAAGAGTCAGACCATACATTCTGCCTGATTCTGCCTGATTTTCCACCTGTCCCCACCAGTCCGCCCACCAGCTGCACAGTGCCTCAGCTGGCCTTGCCAGACCACAGAGGCCTGAGGAGTTGGCAGGACCAGCAGTGTGCATCTTCAGCAAATTCTCCCACTACCTCCTCAGCACCTTCCTATCCCTAAAGCATGCACTTTACAGTTTGTAGAGGGCTTCCACAACATTCACATTATATAAGCTGAGCCCCAGGGTGGTTCTTGGAACTGGCTTATATCGCATTTTATAGAAAACAATCATAGTTGTATACCCAAAATCCCAGTGCTCAAGGGGTTGAGACAGAAAGATAGCAAGTTTGAGGCTAGCCTGTACTACAAAGTGTGTTCAAGGCCAGCCTGGGCAATTTAACAAAACCTTATCTGAAAAAGCTGGTGACAAAAAAGAGATTACAGGAGAGGAGAAGGCAGTTCTAAAGGGTGAGGTACCTCGTTCAAGTTCATGCATTCAGGTAAGAAGCATTGGAGTCACAAGTGGGGGCTGGCTCAGTCTGTCCAGCCCCACTACAGTCCAGCAGTCTGTCCAGCCACCACTACAGTCCAGCATCTCTTCTACCTCATCAGAATAGTTAGAGAGCAGTCATGAGCCAGGGGACAAGCTGCCTCCTGCATCACTCACTCTATCACAGTTAATCACATCTTTCTTTCCCAGAGTACACTAGTACAGGGACCCATGTCACCCAAGATCTCAGGCCCACACACTGTTGCCCGAGCCTGCGGGCCCGCACACTGAGAACTCATGGTGCAGAAGCTTTGTTTGGAAGCCGCCTAGGTCCCAGACCTAAAGTCTCATTATGACCCTGGAAGGATTATTCCTTAACCTCAGAGCTCTGTTTGCCCTGTGTGCTGAAGATGATTGTAAGTACCTTGCTTGTTATGAAAAGAAGCAGGGCTGTCATTTCCAAGTACCTCGGTCGAAATTTACGGACTGTTATTCAAC
The DNA here is from genome assembly GCA_001675575.1 of Neotoma lepida. NCBI lineage: Eukaryota > Metazoa > Chordata > Mammalia > Rodentia > Cricetidae > Neotoma > Neotoma lepida. Next base: position 829,651 of record LZPO01055075.1, read on the forward strand.
TGTCACACATGGCATTGAGACTTTGCAAGCAGCTGAGACAAGGGAAACCTGCATGCCAATGAGTAAGTAATCCCTAAATAATTTACAAGGCTCCCCATATTCATTTGAACAAAAGCCTTGTTAGGGTTTGAATATGAAATGCTCTCCCCAGGCCGGCTGATGCTTTGAGAACTTGGTCCCCAGCTTGTGGAGTTATTTGGAAGGCAATGGAACCTTCAGAACGTGGACCTGGTCGCTGGAGGTGGGCCACCTGGGGAGAGCATTTGGAGGTTACACAGCTGTGCTTTCTTCAGAGCAACAGCCCACACCATTTGCCCCTGTGCCTTGGGTTGCCACTGCTCTTGAGGCACCTCCTGCCATGGTGGCCTGAATATCTTTGGAACCAAGAGCCATAAGAAACCTTTCCCCTCTGAAGTCGCTTCTGCTGAGAATTTTGTCACACTGAAGGAGCAGTAACCAAATAAGTCTCAAGAGAGCCGGTGCCATCGACAAGAACAGTAACCAAATAAGTCTCAGGAGAGCTGGTACCATTATCATCCCAACTTTATAACAGGAAGTGAAACCGGGAGAGTTTTGAGTAATGGATTTCAAATGGCAGAAGCAGGCTGTCAGATCTTGATAGTCCGGCACCAGCAGGTAAGCTAACAGCCAGGGTGCATTGGAGTCACTGAAGGGCTGATCAACCACATTGCTGGGCATAGCCCCCCAGAGTTTCTGATTCAGCAGGTTGATAATGGGATCCCAGCTCCCAGGTAATGCTACTGTAATGCTACTGCTGAACCAGGGATGACACTTTGAGAAGCCCTGCCCTCTCCCTCCCACTAGTCTGACTCAGGCCCTCTGAGGTCCATTTGTCCAGGTTGTCTGGACACCTCTGTGCACTGGATGCTTCCCTAGGTCCTGTGGTCACAGGTGATGCCAGAGGAAAAGGTGGGGCCTGGATGGAGATGCTGAGGAGCCCTTTTTCCTTCCATTTGTCTGGGACTCGGAGAAGACATTCATAGCATCCCTCCTTAGACTGCATCCTTCGTGTGTCCCTAAGCTTCTCAGGCCCCCAGAGCTCAGGAAACGGTCTATGGATGGAGAGATAAGGCACAGCTTTTGAAAACAGAGATCACAAGCCAAGAGTATATAAACTTAATTAAATAATTAATTTTATGTTTTTGGAACAAAATTAGATGATGGCTTCCAGAAGAACAGAAGCATTTCAGGAAGCAGGAATTCAGCCAAACAGAGTAATCACAGGCAAAGGAGAGTGGAAATTTAAAGACATCTTGTCCTGAATTGTATTTGTGATGGTTGATCTTAGGTTTGGAATCACCTAGGAGACATGCCTGCTGGGAGGGAAGAGCTACCCTGAACCTGAGCAGCACCATCCAGGCCGGTGTCTCAGACTGGATGAAAGGGAGAGAGGAGAAAGTGAACTTAGCATTCATCTCTCTGTGGGCACAGTATGACCAATCACCTCACACGTCCATCATCCCCTCCCACCATGACGGACTCTGCACCCTCAAACTGTGAGCCAAAATAAACCCCTCTCCTTTCTTGCTTCTGTTGTCACAGAGAAAAGTAACAAATACAACAAGTGTTGAAAGTCTATCCTTTCTCCACTAAACTCCTTGTACCTCTTTGTTGAAAGTCCGTCATGCAAGTCTAGAATCCAGTGTTGAAAAGGAACACATCAGGAGGACTCTTACTTCACAACCACAGATTTACCACATGTCTATGCAAACTGACATTGTGTGGTACTGGCAGAGTTAGNAATATGGCTCAGTGGAATAGAATTTGAGAGCTGAGAACTGAGACGTCACAGTTTTGATGTAAAGACTTTATGCAAGGTGATTTGATTCAGGAAGGGCAATCTTCAACCGTGGCTTTCAGACAACGTGTCCACATGCAACAGAGTAAAGTCAAACCCTTGTCTCACACNTATAAAGAAATCAGTTCCCAGTAAATCAAATGTACAAACGTAAAGGCTAAATTTATAAAGCTTGGCATAGGAAACAGCTGTAAATCTTCACAATCCTGAATTAAACAGGGCCTTATTTAGGTCTGGATCTCTCAGTAACATGTGCAGTTTTCTTTGTAGATTTTTCACATTTTGAACCAGATTTGTTCCTGAGTGTTTTATATTTTATGCTAGTTTAAATAGTATTTTTAGTCAGACATGGTGGCATACACCAGTAATCCCAGCACTGGGAAGGCTGAAGCAGTAGGATCACTTCAAGTTTCAAGCTGGTCTGGACTACATAACAAGATCCTGTCTAATAAAAAAANATTACTAAAAATTTTTATTTTCCAATTTTTGTGTTTCTGGTATAAAGAGACAAAAGTGTTTTATGTATCGAGCTGGTGCTCTGCAACTCCTCAGACTGTTCTGTTGTNCTAGCAGGTTCGATGTAGGTGCACTGGGATTTCTCCCTGGATAATGATACCATCTATAAAATGAAATTATTTCGATTCTTTTCTAATCTGGATGCCTTTCATTTCTCTAGACTTCAGGAACTTCCTAGAATCTCTGAGCTAACAGAGCATCAGAGAGAGCAGACAAGCAGTCTGTCTTGTCCAGGCCTTCGGGGATAACAGCAGCTTCCTGGATNGGGGTGATGTTAACTACCATCTTGTAGCTTCTGGACAGGTGGAAGACTCACCCTTATCCCCTCTGCCTCTTCACTCTGAGACTTTTGACTGGGACTGAACTTCACACACCGTTGAGGCANGTGTGATATGGNGAGTGTAGTGATCACAGATTGGAAGCCAAACCCAAGAGCAGCCCTGACTATCTCTGAGGAAGCCTAGGAAGGGGAGGAAGGAGCCCTTCTTAGGGAGCTAGGTGTGGCCTTCCTTGTGCATAGGACATTGGCAGGTGAACTGTANCACCACTGTCCTCTCTTCTACACCAAACCCTCAAAGGCCCTTGACTCCAGAGCTCTATCTGGCCAGAGCTGATAAGATTGATGAAAATTCAGATTCCTCCACAACATGAAACAGTAGCAGCCATTTGTGTAGCACTTCTGAAATACCACGGACTGGCCGGGTCTTCAGTAAGGTGAGCAAGCACCTTCTGATGTGAAGTTTAGAGGGACACTCACTCCAAGACCCTGTGGGCTTATCTGGCCTTACCNTCTCCCCAGCTCTAGGAAGAGTGGGGCTGAAGACTCTCCCTGAGTTCACTCCTTCGTCCTCAAACAGCCCTGGGGTGGTAGGGGTTGTGTCTACCCATTGCATTGTGAGGAGACTGAGGTGCGTGGTAGAAAGGGACCTGACCAAGTAGTGAATGGCATGGCTGGCATTTTGAAGGAAGCTCTGTTCATGCCTGGTTTGTCTGTGCTCCTCTCTCATCCCTANGACAAATACCCAGAGAAACAGTTTAGAAGCGGGTAGTTTATTCTGCCCAGTTTCTGAGGTTTGAGTTTGCCATGGCAGGGAGGATATGGTAGAGTCGAGCACATCACCTTATGAAGCCAGAGAGAGAGACACAGAGACAGACAGACAGACAGACAGACAGACAGACAGACACACACACACACACACACACACACACACACACAGAGAATGTATAAGCTGCTGTCTCCTCATTTTGTTCCTGTTTCCCAGTTTTGTCCCCCATCCATTAAGAGGTGCTGGCTATACTTGGGATTGGTCTTCTCCTCGTTGTATGTCTTCTCTGGAAAAGCTCTCAGACACACCCAGAAGTGTGCTCTTCTAGGCTGCTGTCAATCTAACCAAGCTGACAGTCAGGCTAAACCATCACTCTCTGTGCCCTGGTCAGAATCACCTGGAAGGCTGAGCCCTACCTCTGAGTGTCTGCTTCAGTAGGCAGGANAATCTGTGCTCCTCACAGTTCCCAGAGTTCTGGTGACGCTGGTCNAGGGGAAGATCACCCATCCTCCAGACTCCTGCTCATCCACTGGCCACGTGAAGATTCTAAGAGCACAAGAAAAAAAAATCCTAGAAGGCGAGCCAGATCCCTCTGGCTTATGAATGGAATGAGAGCATCCGTTTCCCAGGGTTGGGTAGAGTCGTCGCCCTATCACCCAGAATCCTCACCCAGAATCATCCAGCAGCTGCGGTCTGAATTAGGGATGGATTGACCAGCAGTGGGAACCTTTGCAAGGACTTAACTCATCTAAAAGGAATGCTTGGTGTTTGTTCTGAAAGATGCCTGTCTCTCGATCCTTGTAGCTCAAAATGATACCTCCCCCGTCCCAAGTGTATTTCGGTGGGTTTCCAGTGGTCTCTAATTCATTCTGAGATGTCTATCAGAGGGGCATGATGCATGAAATTCTGAAAGCTTTCTTATATTTCATTGCAAGAAATGAAGTGAAGCCTGGCTTGGGGAAATGTGACTTTGGTATTTGAGGGGTCGAATTTTCTTTAACCTTCCAAATCTCTGTTTCTAAGTATCCCCCCACAAAGTGTCATCAGAGAAAAGCTGGCTTTTATTCATTTACTTGCTCTTTTCTGGAATTATCAAAGTCCACGGCAGAGATTCCTCACCCTGCTAGGATTTGGGGGCACTTGGGCCAGCTTTTTACAGTCTCTGTATGCAGACCACTGCCCCCAGTCCAGAGCAAGCCCAACAGAGTCATTGGGGGCAGGGACACGCTTGCTGGAACATGAGTGCCAGGTGAGGTAGTCCACCCCTACTTTCAAGACCAAGTTCTTGGTGAATCCCACTGCCTTCACTGGTCTTTGTGCAGGGGCTGCATGTTCCCTCCTGAAGTAAGACACAACTGTCAACACAACTGATCTTGGGCTCAGGTTTGAATGGGAAGGGACACTATTTATTAGAGGTCTTCCCGGGGCCTTCAGCTTTCATGGGTGTCGTAGTCCTGGAAGATGGGCATTGGCTTTGTAGAGAAGTCAACAGAAAGGTGAAGTGACTTGCCCATGGGCATCAGCTGGAATTTGAAGCCAGGCTTGTCTCCCTCTCTGTGTTTGGGAATTATAATACTTGCTGCCTCTAGGCACAGGGAACCCTTTCCTTCTCAAGGGAGCTTGTTCCTCATTCTGACAGCCATAACCTCCTCTGACTGCGCCCCCACAACCTCCGCCACCACATCCAGCTTCAGTCTCCAGCCCTAGGTTCTAACACTGAGTTCTTCGGGGCTGCTCTCTCAAGTAGTCTGAGTGGACAAATGTTTTGTGCTCCCATCCAGCTGTGACCAGTTTTTAGACTTGCACTTCCCGGTGCTGCCTTCTCTCCTAAGAAAAAAATGTCCTGGTGACAGGGAGAGTTGTTCAAATTACTTGCCTAGAGCAGAAACGGAGCCATCACACTTTTACGGCCTTTGNGGGCCACTGGATCTTGGATCTGCTGGGCTTGGACAGTGCTGTGCTTCCTGGTCCTTGCTGTTCNTGATGAATCTGGATAGGAGAAGGGAAATGGTCTTCAAATCCCTGTTACAAATAGAACAACAGGAGTGGTCACCAGAAAGAACGTGTTTACAAAGAAGCCAGCAGTTCCGGCCAGGAAAACGGAACCCTTGGCTCTGCCACAAGCTGGAGATGTGGTGGGTATGGACTTTGCTGGCCTGTGGCTGCTTGCNTATTTGACAAAGATGGGGTAGCCTGAGTCCTGGAGCAGAGGCCAGTCTCTGGGGGTTCCTANATGTCAGGTTCAACCACTCACCTCAAAGAAAGCAAGTAGAAGTTGTGAAAGGATGGCAAAGGAACTTCATCAAAGCAGCCTTCTGGGAAGACAGACACTGAGCATCTCAGCTGTCTCAGGAGTTGACGCAAGCACTAGGCTTACTGGAGGGAGGGTGAGGCAGACTTCAGCAGTCTGGGTCCAGCTGTGATCCGGTTGATCTTTATCTCCATGCTGGTCTCAAGCTGACCCAGNCGGAAGTCCATATTGCTGGAGGGAGAGGTTCATTTCCATAAGATTATTGCTTGCTTTGGGGGCAAGCATGTCCTCTAGGACCTCACCAGGGGGTGATAGGTCTCNGAGGCTCTGCTACTCCTGGAAAGAGTAGTCACTGCAAAGTCAGGGATTTGATGACTAAAAGGTGGTCAAGTGTCTTTTAAGGATCCTTAACCAGACATTGTAAAAACAATCAAGGTAACCCCCAGAGGAAACACCCAGAGCACCATCTCCCAAGTGATTCCAGAGTCCTTTAAGTTGACAANGAACACTTACTATCACACACGGATGCCTAGAGAAGGAGACTGGGACCTAAATGGATGAGCAATTTCATTGTCATGATCATATAGAGAAGATTTCTCAAAATGATATATCACCAAATGTGGCAGCTCCTGCCTGTAATCCCAGAATTTGGGAGGCTGAGGCAGGAGAATCCTGAATGAGGCCAGCCCCCTGGGCTATAATATTGAGACTCTGTAAATACATAAATAGACAGATAAGTAAACAAATGCTCTACCAGTTCGCAGCACCAACAGCATGCATATGAACTCCACTTTCATGTTCTGTGTGTCTGTCTGCAGTGGGTCTCCTGCCTACATCCCTCCTGTTTACAAATTTTTCCTAACTGAGCACATGTGAAGTGATTGTGTGGTATGCCTAAGAGGTGGAGTTCTAATCCCTTTTGCCTTGAACCTGGGCTGGCTTTAGTGTCCTTCTTGACTAACAGTACAGGGCAGAAGGTCTGAGATATCTGAGCTCTGTAAGCAACAGGAAGCCCTGAAGCTTCTGCCTGGGACTGTCGGGATACTCACTCTTGGGGTGGCAGCCTCCAGGAGAGGGATACGGCCANTGTGAGGATGCTCTAGCAAAGCCTCAGATTCTCCTAACTCAGTCTCCTTCTNAGTGTCACTGAGTGTCCTCAAATGTTACTAAGAGCAAGAGAACCACCCAGTTGAGCACTGCCTAACTCCNTGGCCCTTGAAGCCATAGCCTACATCAAATGTATCCCAATACTCTGAGATTTTAGTGTGCTTTTGTTAATGCAGTGGCAGATAACCAGGACAGATACCCTTATTTCCCTTCTCTTAAAAAAATACACTGCTTGATTGATTGATTGTGGCACATGTGGAGGTCAGAGGAAAATTGGTAAGAATCAGTTTCCTCCTTCTGCCTTGTGGGTCCTGGGTATTGAACTCAAGTCATCAGACTTGGCCACAAGTGACTTTGCCTTCTTAGCCAACTTTTCTAGCTCTTGTGTGAAGTGGCTTTGGTTAGTCCAGGGTAGAACGTTGGCTCTGTCATACTTGGAAGACCCTGTACATCTGCCTCCTACCCTCACCACTGGACCTAAGGAGGAAATTTCTACTCCAAAGCTCCCATCCAATTCTCCTGTCTTCAAATTTCCTAGATGAGAACTGGGACTCTTCCTAAATTCAGTATCCATAATCAACTGATCCAGGGACAGAGAGCTCTGTGGACGAGATAGAAACTCTGAGACACTCAGCATCAGTCCAGAGCTCCTTGACAAAAAGGTCCTTGTATGTNTATCCATAGCAACCAAACAACACAGAAATAAGAGATTGGCTAAACACAGGATGGTTTCTGCAGTAATGGAATCATGTTTTTGTGCTTAGAACAAAACTACATTAAAAACAAATATTTTCTTTTTTTGCATACATTTGTATTTACCTCATTAAAAATTGGGTGCATTCTAAAGACAATTAATGATGGAACAGACAGCTTTCCTCCCAACTTCTGATCTTTTTGTTGATGTCTCTTCCTGACTAAATCACTAATAACATCTATTGATTGTTCTTAAAGAGATTTTAACTGTTTTGGAAAGGTAGAGATAAAATAATAAAATTGAAAACAAGGTACAAATCCATAGGCCTACCATTTTGACATAGTGACAACTACATTTTTACATTTCCTTACTGCTTTTACAACTTGTGCACATTTGAATATTTTTCCAGGCGTTTCCACCTAATATTTTATCGTAAGCATTTTCTATGACCCTTCATAAATTTTATACCCCTCACTTTTAATGGCTATAGAATATTTCTTCAAGGTTTAGACTTAACTATCCTCCTTCCCCTTCGTTGACTATTTGGGTTGATTCCAGTTTTTAGCTGAGTAGCTCTTTGATGGATATTTTTTTGCACATGGCTTTTGCCATATTCCAGAGTATTTTCTTAGGCCACCTTCCCAGAAGTAGATTATTGAGTCAAAGCCTATGAACATTTTTATGGCTTCAAAGTATCTTTTGAAGAAGGTAGGTGTTCCATTTCATGAGGTCCCCAAACATGAGAGAGGAAATTTGGCTTACA
>LZPO01055075.1:852724-869988 GCA_001675575.1 Neotoma lepida
AAAATAGAAAGGTTGTTTTTCTGGTGTATGATGGCATGAACTTGTAATCCCAGCACTTGAAATGCTAAAGCAAGAGGACTATAACTTCAAGGCTGGCCTGGACTACACAGCTAGACTAGACTTCAACCAACCCTAAGACTTTGTAGGTTTATAGGAGCCAGCAGTTCACACCAGCTCCACAGATGCAGTGTCACAGACAAGGATACCGAGGCAAAGTCATTTGTCCAAGATCACATGACTTTCATTGGCAGAAGTACAGCTGGAAGAATTTATGCTCTTGACCACTAAGCTAAATATTTAAGCTTGTTTCATGTCTCCAATAGTTAAGCAGCTTCTTAAATACTAAATATTAATTATATCACTATCTAGTGAGTCTACTCCTTAAATGTCTACTCAAGTGAAAGAAAACCATATGCCCACTCAAAAACCTTTNTGTGACCATTCATAACAGCGTTATACATAATGGCAAAGTATAGAAACAAACTAGTTCATCAACTGTTAAATAAATAAATCATGTATGTCCTTTCAATGGAATACTATTTAGCAATGAAAAGGGAGAACTCACAGATCCATGCAAAATATGGCAAGTGTAAGTGGCCAGATAAAAACCTGCACGTTGTCAGAGCCCATTTAAACAAAATTTCTAAAAAGGAAAAACTACAGNGATGGAGGGCATCCATAATTGCTTAGTCCTAGGGAAAGANGCAGGGGTGGCTAAAATGGGCAGATGGGGACTTGGTATGGAATGATCCAGGACTGGACTGTGCTGTGGCTGTNCTATCCTGTTGATATANTAACTGATCTAGCTGCCTTCAGCACGAGCTGCACACTAGACCTCAACAAAGCTGTTTAGAAAAAGGGAAGAATGCACTTTGCAGACATCTAGACTCAAGTAGGTGAGACTTCTGGTCTGGTTCCCAGCAAGCCTGGCAGAGAGTCCGCACATGGCTGGCCACTTACAGGCTGCCAGCCCAATAGAGTACTGCTGCCTCCAGAAGGCTGCTCTGAGTCCCGGCTGCATCTCCAGGTCCCCAACTCTATTGTCTATGCTGTCCCTGGATGTCACTGTAGGCAAAACTCCTCTAGTGGGAATGGAACCCAGGGGTTAGTAATCTGCAGATGGTGGATTTATTAAAAAGTACATCTGTGTAAGCTTCCTGGTTGCCCCTCCCCATCCGGTTTTGAGCATTGGAAAACCCAAGCTTCGTCATGGACCCATTCTCTCTGTAAGCTGAGATGACTCACTTCTCCTTCTGAGCCTCAATTTTCCCATCTATGAAATGGGATGGCAAGATGTGCTCAGCTTTATATTCCTAGTTTTGAACACTGGGAAACAAAATGGCATTTACCCAGCCTGAGACTGATTTAGGTTCAGCATACAGATTAAACACCTCGTCAGCCAGGCCTCCTGCAGACTGGGGACAGAAAGGAGCCAGGCCCAGAGCTCCCCTGAGGGGTTCTGAGTTCACAGTCAGAAAAGACNACACCTCACTCCATATTTACCTCATCCTGAGGGCAGTCACCCTCTTCCTCCTCCATCACTGAAGTGTGACCAGCATGGGACCTTGTGTCTCTGAAGGGTCAGCACTAGCACTGTGGGTTCCTCTCCTGGTGAAGCTAGCTCGGTTGGAATGGCTGCTGTTTCGGAGGGTGAGGGGCTGTTGCTGGAGCAGGGATGGTGCTNCTGGGTCTGTTAATAAAGTGCTGATGTGTGCAAGTTGTCTGCTTCTCTTGGTTTCTCGTGAGGTAACACCTCCATTCAGAGACGTGCACCCCGAAAGTACAGCCCTGCAGACACCCAGGGCAGGGACTAGAACACCCGCAGAGCAGGGAATAGAACACCTGGGCTTTGCTCTGCTCTGGTGTGGGGGGGCGGGGGGTTCCTCATCTCTCAGGGGTGATTGTCAGCTGGACTTTTATAACTGTCACTTCTGTTCACGTAGAAAAAGAACTTGACAGCCTAAACACACATCTTTACATCCCCGACTCTGTCTTCCTTGACTCTGGGCCTTTTCCATGAACAAGGTACTTTTCCATTTCGAGTTCTTTCTCTGAATGTGAGATTCATGCATGAGACAAACAGTTTATTTTCACTTTAGTATAATAGTCCACACTGTGACTATACCTACTGTGATTTATCCATTTTGCTCCAACAGCCTGTGGGCTGTCATGGGCCTGTGGAATCTGACAGTGTGGTGTGACTGTTCTCATGTGCATCTCAGGACACGTGTGTAGGCATTTCCTTTAGTTTCCTACCTAAGGGTGCATATTCTTCAGATAAGCAGGTACTGCTGGCGTTCCTTCTTCTGTGTTTGTACCAAAACACATGAGCATCAGGAAGTGAGAGTCCCCATCTTCATATCCTGGCCAACATCCAGCCTCATCACTGCCTTTAATGTCAACATTTCTAACAGGTACCAGTTAGAATCTTAATGAAGCCTTAATTTCTATTTCCCCTGTGTGTGTGTGTGTGTGTGTGTGTCTCCACATCTAGATGTGTATAAGAGACAGGACTATGTGTGTGTGACTATGTGTGTGTGTGCACTCGCACACATGCACACTGAGGTCAACCTTGGCTGTTCCTCTGGAGCCATCACCTTGTTTTTGAAGACAAAGTCTCTCACTGGCACTCTCACTCACTGGTGTAGACTGCTTGTCCAGCTTGCCCTAGGGATCTTCCTGCCTCCAGCTCCCCAGTACTGNTGTTACAAACTCACACTGTGCTCAGTTTTTAACCTGGGTGCTGTGGATGGAACTCAGGACCTCATGCTTGTGTGGCAGACATGTGACTCAGGGATCTATCTCCCCAATCCAAGTTGATCAACCTTTTGTATGCTNATGAACCATTTGGANATCCCGATTGACTTTTANAAACTGATGTGGAACTAACCATCTTAAAATATGGAGCTGGGGTCTCTCNCTGAACCTGGAGCTCACAGATTAGGCTAGCCTCACTGGCAGCTAGCCCCAGGGACCCTCCTGTCTTTGCCAGGTGATCCCTTTTTGAACATGCTTCTGTTCTACTTTATCTGACAATCCTGTCTTCTGTTAGGATTCTGCCCAGGGAGTTCACCCTCTCCTCCCAAGCACCTTGGGTGCCTCTCAGACTGCATGGTGACTATTGACAACTCCTGCATCCCCTGTTGCAGAAGAGGAGCCATGACACAGTCCTGGGCCTTGTCCAGCTCTGAATCCCAGAATCTCAGACAGGNCCTGGCATGAGTGGACACCCAATATGGCTTTTTAATAAATCAAGGCAGGAGTGAACAGGTCTATCTGACTTTTCACGTAATGTACCATCTTACCATATCCGCCATGGTACATAAGCCAGGCCAAACCTTCCACAGCTCTGCCAACTGTAGAGTGACTGGCTGAGTAATCAGAGAACTTTAAGGGGCTTTCAGTTTCCTTCCATAACTTCATAACTAGGTGGTCTGGGATTCACGCACGTCACCCTGCTCTTTATCGTTTTGGATTGTATGAGCTAGGTGACCCGTTTGTTTGCTGGCTCATCCAGCCTCTTATTTCTGATGGCCAATGTANTCAAGGGTGGGACATCATCTTTCCTCTCCTAGTCAAGCTTCTGAGTTTATTTTTGATGGCTACAGCCTGATCCATTTAAAATGGACCAAAGGTGAAGGTGGTATAAGCCGAAGTCAGTTCTATTCCAAACAGGAACCAGGATTCCCTGAAATACCAAAAGTGAGCCCTCATTGTGTTTCATTGTACATTTTTTCATTTAACNCCTGGCATGAGTGGACACCCAATATGGCTTTTTAATAAATCAAGGCAGGAGTGAACAGGTCTATCTGACTTTTCACGTAATGTACCATCTTACCATATCCGCCATGGTACATAAGCCAGGCCAAACCTTCCACAGCTCTGCCAACTGTAGAGTGACTGGCTGAGTAATCAGAGAACTTTAAGGGGCTTTCAGTTTCCTTCCATAACTTCATAACTAGGTGGTCTGGGATTCACGCACGTCACCCTGCTCTTTATCGTTTTGGATTGTATGAGCTAGGTGACCCGTTTGTTTGCTGGCTCATCCAGCCTCTTATTTCTGATGGCCAATGTANTCAAGGGTGGGACATCATCTTTCCTCTCCTAGTCAAGCTTCTGAGTTTATTTTTGATGGCTACAGCCTGATCCATTTAAAATGGACCAAAGGTGAAGGTGGTATAAGCCGAAGTCAGTTCTATTCCAAACAGGAACCAGGATTCCCTGAAATACCAAAAGTGAGCCCTCATTGTGTTTCATTGTACATTTTTTCATTTAACNATATAAATTTAATTATTTAATCTCTATATTACTGGTTACTTTCATTCAAGAATGCATGTGTGTTGCCTGTGTGTGCACGAGTGTGTGTGTGTGTGTGCGTGTGTGTGTGTGTGCTTAAGTCCACATAGTTTTGATGATTGTTGTTTTGAAGTCAGGTGAGGGATGTCACCTCTGCCATCTTCACTAAGCCATGAATTCTTTGTCTAAAAAAACATTTATTCATTTATTTTTATTGTGTTTGTGTATTCATACATGCCACAGAGCATATGTGGAGGTCAGAAGACAGCTTCCTTGAATTGTNTCTCCTTCCATAATGTGGGTCCTGGGGATAGAACTCAGGCCATCAGCCTTGGGAGCAAGCTCCTTTACCCACTGAGTTATCCCAATGGTCCAAGTCATGAATTCTTTAGTAGATTGGTTGTTAGATAATTGCCTCAGGATATGAATGGACTCCTGGAGTACACTTGAGTGTGTGAGGATGGATAAAAGGAGTCAATCTTACACCATCAGTGAGAGACATGAATGACTGAGGAGAAGAGATAAACACACAGGGCTTTGTAGTCAGAGCACTGGATTGTGGGTNGGGAACTGNTGNAGTCAACAGAGCCCAGGAAAGCTGAGATGCTGTCAAAGGTCTTCAGAGGAGTCAGGTTTGCTGGCTGACCAGCTGCTGCTCCCCACTAATGAAAGGACAAGCAGTCTAGGATAAGAGTAGAACCTAGAAGAAGGCCCAGACCTCTTTCTGAGCAACATATAGTGAGGGGTTAACAGGACCAATGGAATTGAGTGCGTGCAGCCACGTGCCATCTCCGTCAGAACTCACTCAGTTCTACTCAACTCAACTCAATCCAACTCAACCCAATCCAACAAAACTTATCAATTCCTCAGTCCAGCTTAACCATCATGCCACAACTGGTCCCAACTCAGCCCAACCCAAACCAATCCAACCAAATTTAATTCATCCCAACGCAGTCCAACACAAACCAATTCATCCAAATTCAGTCCGAGTCTTCTCAGCTCAATTTAACACAATCTAATTCAGTCCANTTCAACTTAACTCAATTTAGCTCAACCCAACTCAACTGTATTCAACTCAGGACAGGACAACCCAGCTGAACTCATCTCAACCCAACGCAACAAACTNGACTCAATCCATCCTAATCCAGGTCAGTTTTTTTGTATCCATGGTGACATAAGGACAGAAGAAAACTGTTTTGAAGGCACTGTTCTTTTTTTTTGTGTGTGTGTTTTTTCGAGACAGGATTTCTCTGTGTAGCCCTGGCTATCCTGGAACTCGCTCTGTAGACCAGGCTGGCCTCGAACTCACAGAGATCTAACTTCCTCTGCCTCCTGAGTGCTGGGATTAAAGGNNTGGGCCACCACAGCCNGGCGAAGGCACTGTTCTTAAACAACCAGGACTCTAGGTTTAGGATTTAGGGAGCCCCTTTCTGNGTTTGAGAAGCTTGTCTGGAGTCTGGCTTGCAGGTAGCAACCTGGCTTTAGGCATTTGTTGGAGTTGCCCTTCCTATTGATGAGGGGCTCAAAGAAAGTCCAGCTGAAAAGTCTCTCAACAAGAGTCTCTTTAAACTGGCTTTCCTCCTCAAAGGATCTCCTGACAATGTCTCAGGTGGTCTGCCCTTCTGTTGTGGTTGCCCTTAGAGATGTCTGTCTTCTTCCCAGATTTCCTGGCTGTCCTGTTCTCTTAGGGGCTCTCTGGAGTGGGGGTGGGGTAGCCAGGGATCTGCATCAGATCCACTGCCCATCCTGGGAGAGACTCAGAAGCCAGTGGTAGAGGCTNGAGTGTAGCAGGTGGCTTGCATGCTGGGGGCTTGTTATGAGTGTCCCCATAGACTGACAGAAGGCTTGTGCACTACCAAAATAGGGACATCCATTTCCACTGGAAATGGGGGAGATGAAGGGGCAGAAACAGTGTGTGTGTGTGTGTGTGTGTGTGTGTGTGTAAGTGTGCATGTACATGGAGATCAAAGAACAAACTTGGGTGTCATCCCCAGGTACCATTCATATTTTTTTGTATTTGTTTTGTTTGAGACAGGGTATCTCACTGGCCTGGAAGTCACAAAGTAGGCCACACCAGTGAGTCCCAGGGATCCTCCTGTCTACACCTCCCAGCACTGGAATAGTAGTTTCTCATCGGGCTGCCAGGCCACAAATAATGACATTGAGACTTATTATTAATTATGAAAGTTTGGCCTTTAGCTTAGGCTTGTTCCCAACTAGCTCTTATAACTTAATTAACCCATTTATATTACTCTATGTCCTATCATGTGTCATTACCTCTCTTCCATATTGCACCTCCTGTTTCCTCTGTGTCTCCTGGCTTCTGCACACCTAGATTCCTCCTCCTCTTCATTTCTCTCCCTGGAAATCTCCCCTATACCTCCTGCCTAGCTATTGGCCATTCAGCTTTTTATTACACCAATCACAACAATTCACCTTCACACAGTGTACAAATATCCCACAACACTGGAATTGGATATACTAACATATCCAAAAGTCAGCCTTTAAAGGAGGAGATTTATTAAAAATACCGTAAGAAGTGATTAAAGTAATACATAGTCATTATAAAAACCTGAAGGAAAAATAAAAAGGGAAATTTCTTTTTTAAAATAAAAATCACGTGCTATCTGTGCTTTAGCAATAAAGAAAGCTTGCTCTCCTTTGCGGGGTTCTCACAATCATTTTCATATATGTTAGAGTGTGAGTAGATCATTGGCGCATTGTATTTTGTTGATTGCTTTCTTCCCTCAATAATCATCTAGATGCTTCTTCAGGAGCATTAAACATTCTCCAATATCCTTTGTGCCTGAACTAGCATTTCATGGTGCAGATACCACAATAAAACTTGGCCTCTTGTAGACTTCTAGCTGCTGCTGCTGGCTCAGTGTAAATCCTACTGTGACGACCACACATCTCTGCTTGGTGACTACNGTGATTATTAGTGACCACAGATTCCTAGAGCAAATCATTGGAGGTTTTGTTGCAGTCTTTGGCCAGGCCATGGTAATTTGCCATNCAGGCCACAGCCAATGAGAAGGCCTCTGCCTCTAACCTTTGACCTGGGCTGCTGCCTCGCCAAGAAAATAACAACAGCCAAGGGACCAGGGTCTGTATTGTTTCCTCATGTCCCTGCCTTAGCCAAACAAAGATGGGGGGCTCCTCTCCTCCATTCATTCACCCATTTTCAGTGCCTTGTGGTAAATGCTAGAAGGGTTTTTCAGAAAGTTGGAATGTGTAGGTCACAAACTTGATGTCTATGTCCCCTAGAAACACCTCAGGGCCAGCCACCAGTAGGTTTTAAGAGTGTCTGGAGCAGCAGCGTTGTCAACAACCAATCAAAGCTGGGCATGGTCGCTCACACCTGTGATCCCTGCACTTAGGAGGCTGAGGCAGGAAGATTGCCAGGAGTTCAAGACCAGCCTAGGCTGTGTAGTGAGAAACTGTCTCAAAACAGACACAAACATATAAGCCAAGCAAATCCTCCAGTTCCACAGCGTCTTTTAGAAGGTGATGGCCCTGAGTCTCCCAGGGAGTCTATATTTGACCACAACCCAGGTAGCAGAGCTGGTGCCCAGGGAGAGATTTAGGATGTGGTTCATGTCTCTGGTCTCCAAGGTTCTGGGTTCAAATCTTAGCTTTGCTGCCTCCCTTTGCGTGACCTATTTCAGTCTTTCTTATTTGAGCTTGGGACAAGATTAGAGATGAGTCAGGAGTCTGTCATTGATGGCAAAATTCAATGCCTTATTAGCCCTCTCCCACCTCACTATGGGTTCCTTGGAGNCAGGACCTTTGTTTTATTTACCTGTGTTTCCCCAGCATATGCCATGCCACCCAAAGGATATAGTGAGCACTTGAATNCATTAAAGAAAGAATCTTCAAAGTTTGGGGCTAAGGTGACCCAAAGGGCANGATAGGCCCTTGTGCGCCGGAGGCTATTCAGTCATCCATTCTGGTTGCAGGAGGTGGTGAGGGGGTGAGAGCAGGGCTTACAAATAGATACATAAGGAAGAGCATGTGTTTGCTGGCTGGGGGTGTAGCACAGTGTTAGAGGGCTTGCCTAGCGTGCACAGAACCCTGGGTTCAATCCACAGCACTGCATAAACCACATGGTGGTATACTCAACAGAAGTTCAAGGTCAACCTCAGTTTCATAGTGAGTTTGAGACCAGCCTGGGCTAAACAAGATGTATCCTGAAGAGCAGTCTATGTTTGCTTTCCANGCTGGGAAATTATAACTGTTCCATCCACTGGAACAGAGGTNCTGAGGTCCAACTGATGACTAAGCAGCTCATTCCGGCTGTGTTCTCTGCTTTTCCACCTTCAGTCACACAGGCTAGTGGCTGCTTGGCTCTGGCCTTTTGTCCAGCCTGAGAGGTACAATGGCTAGCTCAGCCAGCTGGAGGTCATGGTGCAACCTGAAGACAGCCACATGTATAACAGGACATCCTGGCTCCTAGGTTAGTGTTCTGGGATTTAGAGAGCTTCCNATGGACNGGGGTAATAATAATCATATGGTGCTTTCTATGTATTTTTATTAAATATTTTCATACAATATATTTGAATCACTTTCCCCCAACTTCTCCCAGACCGTCCTCAACTCTGGGCCCACCCCACTTTATGTCCCTCACCTCTCCAAGAAAACCAAAACCAAGAACAAAACAAGTGAAAATCGGACAAACAGAAAACCAAAAAGACAAAAATTACAAAACAGAACAGTTCTAGCACCTTATGATGTTGTCAGCACCCTCGGCTTCTCCACCCCCAGCACAGTTGGTTTTGTCTTGGCCAACTGCTCCCAGGCATGGGATCTGCCCTGGAGTGTGGTTGATCTACCCGGGGACTCTCTGCTGGAGAAAACCCATATTCCCTTTCCCAGCAGGCATCCATTGCTAATAGCTTTTTGGTTAGGGGTGGGACTTTGTGCCCGCTTCGCCTTCTCAGTGCTGGGATTCTGTCTGGTTTGAATCTGTGCAGGTCTTGTGTGTGCTGCCACAGGCTCTGTGAGTTCCTNTGTGCATCCGTCCTGTTGTGTCTGGAAGACACTCTCTCCTTGAAGTCATTCATCATCTCTAACTCTCACAATCTTTCTGCTTCCTCTTCTGAATAGTTCCCTGGGACTTGAAGGGAGGAGTTTGATGAATTTCTATGTTTTAGATATACACTCTGGTTACAGAAAGGTGCGTGTTTCATATTTGTCAATTATAAGTACATTTTATATCTATGCATTTTAAATTTATCAACTATGTATACATGTAAGTGTAATTTATATGTAGAAATTATATACTTGGTAAGTATCTATATGTGTTTGTGTTTCATATATAAGTTTTATATATATATACATATATATATAAAAGCTTCTATATATTGTGTCCATGTATGTCTTGCTTTTAGGTATGTATAGTGTACATATAGGTGGCATTGTGAGTGCCTCTGTGTGTGTGTGTGTGTGTGTGTATAACACACCCAACTCTGCCTCCCAACAGCCCTATGGTGGGAGAGAGTTCAGCCACAGCTTAACAGGAGCACCCACATCTGTCCCACCTCCAGTGTCGACCCTGACAGGCCTCTCTGCACTGCACCCTCCTCAGTCTCTGGCATCTTTCTATTCCGCTGTGGTCTGTGAACCAGCACCCACCGGGGACTCCACAGAAAGGCAGTCTCCAGCCCCATCTGGAACCCAGTAAATCAGAATCTGCATTTTAATGAGATTCCCCCGATCTCAAGGTGAAGCTTAGCCTGTCTGTGACTATGTTGTGCCTGCCTAAAACCCTTCCCACAATAATCATTGTAGTAGGCAGAGCCACAACCCTCCAAACAAGTCCATGTCCCACCCCAATCCTGTCCCAGGCAATGTGGCAAAGAGGTATTAAGGTTGCAGGTGAAGGGACAACACCCTGGATGATCTGGTTGGACNCAGTAGATCCAAANGGTTCTTTGTGTGGAAGAGAGAGGGAGAAGTGAGCAGAGGCTGGAGTGGTGTAAGTGGGGTGACTTGACCAGCCTTCTTCATGGTCTGGGAGTTGGAGGAATGAGTCATGAGCCACAGGACGTGGGCACCCTGAAAGGACTGGATGCAGTGAGGGGACAGATTTTTCCCTTAAAGCTTCTAGAAAAATCCTGATATTACTTCCTTGAGTCTTATTACAATAAGACCTGTGTTGGCTTTTTAACCTCTAGAGCTGTAAGGCGCTGAAACTTTGCTGATTGGAGCCGCCGAGTTCATGGTGATTGCTAAAAGCAGGACTTTTATCAATCACAGTGAATACAACCACTCCCTCTGTGGACCTACTATGTGCTGCACCAGCCTGGTCTCTTAGACCTTTGCTCTCCTCACCCNGATCTCATGACTTCAGGGTTAGAATGAGAGGTGGGACTCCCCGAGGACCCAGTTTACTCCCCTAACACTTAGCGCTGCGCCTGGCCTGTGGGCTGAACTTGGGCTACCTACCCTTGTTAAAGAAGTCATTCATGCAACCTTGCTTCAGGTTAGGAATCGGGCAGGGAACTGCCCCCCTCTCCCAACCCACCATGTGCAGGATGCAGCTATGGCCATGAGGAGGGGGTGCAGCAGAGACCACCCAGAGCCTGTGTTGGCATTCTCCTGCTCTTTCTCTGCCTAGGCAAGTTTCTGTACCTCCCTGATTCTCAGTTTCCCCATCTGGGACACAAAGAGGTCAGACTAGGTGAACCCTACATCACCATTAGCAAGAGCATTCTAGCATGTCTGAGTTCAGTTTGGCCCAACTTTGTGACAAATGAGGGCATCCATGTGACTGAGCAGGGCCAGCCTGGCCGTCTGGTCCTGAGCATGTTGTCTCTCACTGATGGTCCATTCATGAGCTAGGCCCAAATCTGCAGGACAACTGTGTATGTTTGGTACCAAACAGAGACTTCAGCTGCCCTAGCCTCCCAGTCAAAATGCCAAATTACTCATTCTCCTGCAGAAAGCACAGGGAAAAACAAATCATTTCTCTCTGTACAGTTTTTCCATGTGACAAATTTTCTAATTTTACTTCAGGTTAAGCCAACTCCAGCTGATGGTTCCATTTCAGAGTCTCCTGACCCCCTTTTGAGATTTGAGTTTCCGGATTAAAAAACACAATGGCTTTTGTTGGTTTAATATTTGCAAGTGTGAGCTGACATCAAACTTACAACTGAATGTCTTCGTCTTCTCTGCTCTGTGATGCCCAGCAATGGCTTCTTGGTCTGATTGTTTGGTTCTAGGCCTGGCCAAGTCCTATTCCCTCTGTGGATGCAGACACTTTTATCCGAAAAGTGGGGGGACAGCTGCTGAGATGGAGCCCGTGTGGCTGGATGGGAAAGAGTTCTTACTGGGCATGTTTCTGAGGGCAGCTGGTTCTGTGAAGACTGTTGGGATGGGAACTCACACCTGCTGCCAACTGTGAGTCTGTGCTTGGGTGCTCCGTGCCTGGCACAGTTGGGGTGCTTATAGCTTTGGGAAAAGAACAGTGCTGTGTTTGAAAGACATGAATTCTGCTTGTGTGGCATCTGCTGCATGCCATCACTGTCTTCCACCTCTTTGCCACCCTTGGGGTCATATCTCTCTGACTGTCAGGCGTCCCCTCTCCTTGACCTCTGGCTCATTTCTGTGCTAGCTTGTCCAAGGCGCATGTCNNNTCGTGTCCCTTCTTCACATCTTTCTATTACAGCAATGAGCTCTATTCTGCCTGGGCTACAGCCAAACCCTCTCGTCTTCCATCTCTCCCGGCTTCTGGCTCCAGCCATGCTGAACTCCTTGCTGGTCTCTGAGATCACACACAGGCTTCTTTCTCATCCTCATTAGTCTTATGTTTTTCATAGACTTGCTCCCTGACCTGTGGTCTCTGAGCCAGCAGGGCATTACCCTGAGCTTGTTAGGAATGCAGGGTTCTGCATCCTGCCCCAGAGCAACAGCATCAGGCTTTGTGNTATAGATGCCCCTAGGCAATGCACTTGATGCCCAAGTGTGATGATCCACAGTGCTCTGAGCACTGGACAATGAGGAGTCTGGCACTGAGTGCTGGGCAATGAAGAGTCTGGCAGAGCTGGTTTGATTCCAGGCTCCACAAGTACCAGCTGGTGACCTTGGATGGCTTTCTAATCCTCTCCAAACTCAGTTTCTTNATCTGTAACAGTAGGGCTAAGAACAGGATTTATCTCAGGCTACTTGCGATCAGTAAATGTAGCAACCCCCCATCTTAGCACAGTGTATGTGGTAAACACTCAATAAGGGGTGAAAGGTCTCAGATCTGGGGCTTGTGAGGNGCNTAGACAAGTTGTTGGGGAGTATGGNGTTTATTGGAACACTTATTAACTCTGTGGACAGACAGCCAACAGCATGGGGGAGGTCTGAAGGGAGGAAATCANGGCNCATATGGCAGAAGTGAGGGTCTCTTCTNTAACTCTCTGAGGAGGGAGGATGTTTTACAGCATCGCCTGGTGGGCTCTGATTCCCAGGCAGGAGCAGGGAAGGGGTGGGGGGCAGGATGTGTGGCCACCAATACCCCCTTTGATATAAAGTCACTTGTCAGGTGGAGAGGTCCCGGCAACAGGAAGTGTGTCAGGCAGGAACTCACAAGGCCTTGTTTTAGGTAACTGTAAGGGGGAGAGGCTGCTGAAGGTACTGTGATCTGAGCAGCAGTTGGATTCTAAGGTGACATTCTTATAGGTCACAGGGCCCAGGTTCAACCCCAGTGTCATCCCTAAACCCTCCTGTGGCTTCATCCCACATTGGTTCATTCTGTCAGGGGACAGAATTCATCTGCAAGCCCATTTCACCAAGGACCTGGAGGGCCACGTCAATGTCACTCACCTTTGGAGGTTAGGACTGTTGAGCCCTCAGGGACAGAGAAGGCAGCCACTGTGATCAGATGTGGGAAAGGTGAATCAGCTAAGCAAAGACTTGCCNGGTTTGGATGGGTGGACAGAAATAGTTGTGAAGTTCTAGACTGTGGTAGAAAAGGCTGTCCTACCTGTGGANGCCTAGTAGGGCGTTTTAAAACTCATTCATTTGTTCNTTCACNTCCNCTTCNACATTTCCANCTGCTTACTGTATGCAAGGCAGTGTATGATGTGCCGGATATAAAATGATGGACAAGGCAGGCCTGGTTCNAGGGAGGGATGCTGACACTAACAATTTGCGGAAAACAATCCTTTGATACTGANAAATGGCAAACAGGGTTCTGGAGAAGAATAGGAGCCAGTCATGGAAGNGCATGCTTTTAGCTTAGCACTCAGGAGGAGGCAGGAGGCTTACAAGTTCCAAGCTGGCTTGGACTACAAAGCAAGACCTGGTCTCAAGAAAAATTAAAGTACAGGGCCCTAAGAAAGCACACACTTGGATGCTCATCTGTATGAGGCCACCAGGGAAACCTTGCCAAGGAGTGACCTTTGAGATGTGGNCNCAAGGGTGAACGGATTTAGTCAGGGAAGGGTGCTGGGTAGGTTGAGTTGAGCAATCCAGATTTCCAGTTGAAGGGATCCAGATGGGGAGAAAGTTAAGAAGTGGCCTCCTGGGGCTGGAGAGATTGTTCAGTGTTTAACACTGGGTGCTATCCCAGAGAACCGGGTTCAGTTCCCGGCACCCACATGTCATATCACAACAGTCTGTAACTCCAGCCTCAGGGGATCCAGGGCTTCCTCTAGTGGCTGCCTCATGTACCAGGCACCCACNTGGTGCACAGGCATGCATGCAGGCAGCACATCCATACACATAAAATAAAATTTTAAAAAAGTTTTAAAGGAGAGGCCTGCCTTGGCCAGAGCACATGAGGGAAAGGAGACAGAAGGGATCCCTGGGAGGAAGGTGGAAGCTCCATCGACAGCCCAACCCAGCTATCATGGCCTCTTCAGGCTNCACAGGTGTTCTTAGCCCAGGGGTTGGGGTAGAATGAGAGCTGTGGGTCCTGGAGGTGTGTAGAGTAGAACTCTGGCTTTGGCTGCCTGCTTTCCTTCTACCTCTGCTTACAGGAGAAAGCACCAATTCCAGTGGAAGACCGAGGTGTTCCACCGCTGCCGCCAGAAAGGGATCAATTTAAGAGATGTAGAGAAAAACGTTAGAGAAGCAGAGCTGGAGTGAGAGCCCTGAGCCACGGGCAAGAGCTCCTCCCAGGCCGTCCCCACTGCACGCTGAGAGGAGGAGAGAGGCACGGGGAAGGTGGCTTAGGACCTGGGGGGGGGGGGACTAGATGCTGCCCCTGCTCTTCACCTCTCTGTGGATGGTGTTGGGAATGTACACATGTGTAAGACGGATTTTCTAAGTAGTCTTGTTAAATAAAACACAGAGGCAGAGATGGGGTGAAAGTCTGACAGAGATCAGAGGAATTAGGAACAGCTACCAGACTCACCTTAGACTGCCGCCACTTCCAAAGTGGAGAGAGATTTTTCTTCCTTATACCTCCACATTTATATCCCTTTCTGTTCTGTTCTCCCATTGGCTCTTTCAGCCTAGCTACATCACTTCCTCCTGTCGCCCATCTGTCACTTCCTGCCTGTCTGTANAGACAATTCTNNGGTTGATGCTGGGATTAAAGGCGTGTGTCTCCACACTTGACTGTTCCTAGTGTGACCTGGAGCTCACAGGGATCCAGACAGACCCTGCTTGTTAANTGATAGGATTAAGNGNGTGTGCTAATTTTGCAAGGCTAGCGGCTGACCTTGTTCCTCTGATCTTCAGATAAATTTTNTTGGGGGACACAGATAAAATACCACCACACACATGTAAATGCAGTGAGTCAGCCTGGGGCCCTTCTTGCTGAGGCAGAGGAGGGGAGTGTCTGGAAGGGAAGGCTAAAGCAGTGATTCCTTCAGAGACAGCTGCACCTGTGGGAAGAGAGCCCCGCGCTGCCCCCTCCCTCAGCCACCCCTTTAGTGGCTTCTCAGACCACTGTGCAGTGGTTCCTGGCTGGGTGACAAAGGCGTGCGAAGAGCCACATTGTTTATTTCCTGGAGCATGTATTTTACGCAGCGGTTGGGAAGTTGGGGCCAGAGACCAGTCACAACTGGGGAATAATCCAGAACATCACTAAGAGAAATAAACACCCGTGTGTTAGGAAGTGAAAGCTCGAGGCCTCTGAAGCAAGATGCTCTCACGGAGTTTCCAAGCTCCTGCGGCTCATTGGCTAAGTCAGACCCACAGGTGTGGGGGTCCCCTGTCTCGATGATGAGAAGCTTGGGTGGAGATGGTATTTTATGTAGATCTGAGGTTCCCAAATTGCAGGAGAGGCACAAATTATTGTCCAGGATGCCGGGACCTATTTATGCAAAAACTGTTTTCCCCATTCACAGCATATGTGTGTTTTGGGGGAATGTGTTTGATGGCAAAATGGAGATCACCGTGGTCCAAAGCTCTTGTAAGAGAACTCTCAGTTCCAAAAGGACTTGCTTTTATCACTCTTCTAGGCCTCCAGCATCCAGAATGGTGCCTGCATACAGCAGGTGCTCATGCGTGCTGCGTGAATAGTGTGTGTGTGTATGTGTGTGTGTGTTGACGGCTTTGAGAACCTTGCCTTCTCAATCTGTGTTTACCTTTCCAGGAATAAGTGAGCGGGGCTGCTCTCACATGGGAAGCTTGGGTGGAATGTGAAAAATTCAGGTCATGAATATGCATGCAGGACTCCAGCCAGTCCTGCCCTGAAGTTCAAGATTTCGAAGAATCACCCTTCGGAGGCGGGCCTCCTACCCAGTGTGGTCTGTGCTGCACATTGGCTCCTTGTGGGTGAAGGCCACAGTTTGCCATTCATGTACCTTGCCTGGCTGGGCCTCCTTTCTTATAAATCCTGTACATCCCTAACATTCATCTGACTCCCCTGAGAACTAGAAGCCAGAGAATGCTGGGTATTGGGAATTATCTATCGGAAAAAGGAAGGTGCAGAAAGAACAGTCACTGTATATCATCAATACAAGGTTTCAGAACTTAGTCTAGAANTGTCTGCTGCTGTCTGGGTGAGTGCATCCCCAGAATACTTGAGCATGGGGGAGTTGTCTGTTTGTCCCCTCTCAAGAGGGGACTAGACATGGCTAGTGCTGAGCTCAGCAGTCATTAGACGGACTTTGAATCCCAGCTCTGCCACTCACTAGCGCTGTGACTTGAGCACCTTACTCAGATGCGGGATCCACATCGGAACAGAGCAGGAGAAATCCTGCCTCCTAGACCGTGAGATAATCAGTGAGGGATGCCATCTCAATGCCCAGGTAAAGAGACTTAAAAGCTCAGAGAGGTTAAAAAACGAACCAAAGGTGCCCTGGCTAGGAAGCAATCAAACAGGGTCATGCTGGCAGGTCTCTCTGGTGTCCACTTCCCTATCTTTTTCTCTGTACCGCACTGGGGAAGGCTGGTCATCTTCCGGTCCCTCCATGTTCCCTGTCTCTTCATCCAGTTTCTGATGCCTTAGCACCTTGCTGANTCCCCCACAGCATCCTAAAGGCCACAGGCTCTTCCTCCAGCAAACATTTGGAGACTGTCAAGCTGTCCTTTTATCTGAGTTAAACAAGAGTCAGTCTGTTTCAAAATATGACTTCAGGGTCACCATCTGTCCTGGCTGTTCCCTTAAACTCAAATCCCATTTCAGAGCCAAGCTTTCCTCCAGCATCTCTCTGAGGGCAGGTCTCTTTGCATGATTGGGCCAGGAAATTTCTACAAAGATGTAGTGTTTTTGGTAACAACTGCAGAACACATTTTTTTTTAATGTTTGTTCTTTATTGTGCCCTCACCAACAGCATCCCAATCATTACATGAAGACCACAAGCCCCTGGACAGGTTCAATGCATTCATCTCTCCAACAGGCATCTCCTTGCTGTCTACCAAGCACCTTGCAAGACATTTTGCCGTCTCCCCTTTCTTTGGAGCCACAGGTGGGCATGGCCTGAGTAGTTTGGGAATTTGACATTGTAGGTATTTGCTGCCCTCATGCCATCAGCCTGGGCCTTGTTTTGCTCATCTTGGGGACCTGGTGTTTCCCATGATCCTTC
>LZPO01055075.1:870746-883660 GCA_001675575.1 Neotoma lepida
CCCCTCCTGTCCTGGAGACCCAGCCCTTCAGTATCAAGGCCATGGATATTGGTGCCTAGGCTGAGAACTAGCTGCTAATCAGANCTCTCATTTTCTCTGTGCCCTCAAGCCTGCCTAGGCCAAGTCCTGACAGGGTTGGAGGAGGGATGCTGGCTGTGGGCAGACATAGGCAGGGTTGGGAATGGTGAGAGGACTGCTCTTATTTCCTCCTCAGAGCTCTGATCTCCCTTGTGGCTGTGTTCCCAAGGGCCGAGGCCTGTGGATGGCCACTCTGAAGAGGTTGCTGACTACCTAGTAGCAACTAGGCTATACCCAAAGATTCAAGAGATGCCCTAGCACATGCTTCACTTACAGACAGCTACACTCAGGAAAGCTCCAGAATTACAAAACTTTCTCAAACTCTCCCCATCTCTCCATGCCACACCCACCCAATGCCTGCCTCTTTAATGAGGTTGGGCTTCATCCACGCAAGAGGGCCAGAGATCTCAGAGTTCTGCTCCTGGTGCCTGGAGGGCTGGACAGTCTCAGCGAGTCTTGCCCAGTGGCCTGAGCTGNTGTCTAGCTCAGGATGGGCCCTGAGCCCCCTCCCCCACAGAGGCACAGAGAAAGGGAAGCTGCTGTCATTCACAAGCCCCACCCAGAACTTTGTTCCAGGGAGAGGGAAGGTGGAGGCNGCTGGAATTTCGTCTAAAGTCTGAGAAGCCAGTGTGCNTCAGAGGCACTTCCAGGCCAGCTGGAGAGAGAAAGACCTGGGCAGCCATCTTGCAGAAGGCTATATTTTCCAAGCCCTCCTGCTCAAGGGTCAGCTGAAAACATGGGATTGCAGCCCTCCAGTGAGTCAGCAGCTAGCCTCTATGTGGCTATTGATATGTTATTAATTATTAATGTATTAAGTCTAGACAGCAGGGGTCAGATGAGCGCCGAGTTNTAAAGTACATATTAACTAAGTGGTGTTGGTGGAACAGTGATTGANTTTCATAAGAGTTCTTTATGATCAATAATAATAAATGCACTGTGCTAAGGTGGGCATACAGTTATTCTTNTCCAGAATTCATTAATCTTATTCATTTATGCATCATTTGTTCAGTCATTCATTCATTCATCCACCAAACCTTTGGCTTTTGCCAACTCTTGGGCAAGACCCTGTGCCAGGAAGGTATAGGGAGAGTTTGGGGCTTTAGAGGAGATGCAAAAGATACCAGCTATGCCCTGCAGCACTTGCAGGCCAGTGGGAGACAGGGGCATGTGAACAGATGGTAACAGAGTCGTGGAAAACCGGGGCTTCCTCGAGACTGGGCAGGGGAAGAGTTGTTCCTGGGACATGGTGTGATACACAGNTGAGCAGAAGGGGTGAAGAATGATGGCTACTTGGCCTACTTCCTGTTGAAGATGGAGTGGCCTTCCCTGGATGTCTGTCCATCTCTAACTTTATGTGGGACAAGAGAGACTGGGACAAAGCTGAAGAAACAGGTGCTTCAGACCCCTTGGGAGGAATGNGCCCTTGCTTCTCTGGACCTGACAGTCCTTCATTGGGCAACACCAAGAAACCAACTCCTTGTGGCTGGCTGCAGAACCCTTGTCCAACAGTGCCTGGGTCTGCCAAGGTCCTCCTCTACCCATGTACATCTAGGGATATCCCTAAATAGACTTCTTGCTAGCCAGCCTCCTTCTCCTCAGTGAGGAGCATGTGGCATGGGACATCACTGCTTTCTATCTGTAAAATCTGGTTTATTCATGCAGTCATNCTGACTGGGAAGCCACTCAGCTGCTAAGTTGCTGTATCTCAGGGAAGGCTGAGCTTTCCCATNTAGTCTTGGGGTACTTCCTATATGTAACTCTTGGGAGCAGCAGCTGGATTCCTACCCCTGAACTCTGAGTCTGGGTCTCTGGCCCTGCAGCAGACTCCTGCACCGTTTNCTGTCAGCTCTGTGACTCCTCAAGACTGAGTGTAGGTACCATATTAGCCTCAACAACAGGGCAAGCCTCAAATTTGAGTGTGAGCCATAGACACTTCCAGGGTTGATAAGTGCAGTCATTCGGGAATCCACCCCTAACTCTGTGGTGTTTGGTGTAGATTCTGAGATCCAGTAAGTTCCCAGATGCTACCAGTCCAGNAGTCACACTTGGAAAACCTCTAGTGTCCTNGGGAAGCAGATAGGCTGTGGGATCTGAACCCNGACCATAANGGTTCAGATTCAGNCTTACTTGTGTGACTGAAGCCTTCTGCACCTCCATCTCTGTATCAACAAAGCAGGGGTCACTGTAACACCTCTTCACTGGGTTCTTGTGAGTGTTGACTGGAATGGTGCTTGGAGTGCATCAGGAGATGTATGAGTTACCTGGAGGGGCTATATCAAAACTCCACAAAATGAGTAGGCTAAAACAACAATAATTTATCATTGTGCAGTTGTAGAGGCCAGAAGTTTAAAATTAAGGTGTCCAGAGCTCTTCTCCTTTGAGCTGTTTTCCCGCAGAGCCCAGAGCAGAGCCCTCCAGAGCTGCCNGTGGGGNGGGATGGTGACTCATGACAGATGATGTCATCTTTAGGAGTCAAAAGGCCCTGCTCATGCTCAAAGAGCCTTTGTTCCCCAAATGGAAAAGCAAAGTCCTCAGACATAGAGAAGTTGATGGCAAACTCTTTACTGATGCCCTTGGCTGTATCTGGTCCATTCTGCCACTTGTTCCACACAATCTCTGGGGTAACATCATAGCCAGGTTCCAAATCAGGTGTGGGAAGGCAGGTGCAGGGAGGGATCAAAGTCTGTCACTGCAGAGCCCACTGCACACTTCCTGAGGCTCAGGTACGGATTTTGTGGGGAGGCTGGTTTCTGGTGTGTGTGTGTGTGTGTGTGTGTGTGTGTGCGCGCGCGCACGCGTGCGTGCGCACATGTACATGTTAGGTGAGGTGAGCAAGTCTGGCCGCAGAATGAGGGAGTGAGGCCACCCATGCTCTGCAAACTTAATTCCTGCAGTTTATTTCTCTCTTGCTCGATTTAGCCAATCACTTTCTTTCTTTTGTGGCTCACAGATGGAGGGTGCTTGTGAGGCCAATCTGGGACATGGTATGTTGAGCTGGGGGATACAGTCAACAAGAAATCAACTTATCCAGGCCTCTGACTATAAGCCAAGTGATCTATGCATGCCAGGCCCTGTGTTCAGGACAATCTTCAATGAGTGACGGGTCTCACATTCTCAGCCAGGGTCTCTCCCTGTCACACTATACAGACTGGAAGACCCCAGCCCAGAGAGGTGAAGTGGCTAGTCCATAGCCACACAGCTGATTAGCGGCAGACCCAGGACTCAGTCNAGATATGTCTGATGTTGAAATTAGCTNTTGCCTGTGGCTGTTANCTCGGATAGNGCATCAAACCCACCTAGGCTAGATCCTGGAAAATTCTACTTCCTTGAGACCAATCAGGAAGGGAATAAGCNGGAAAAATCAGCCCATATCATCCTGCCATCTATATCCTGACTCCAATCATGCATGACTCTTCTAGACCCAGAACAATAATAGAGTATCCCCCAAGCATAGGTTCCCAACCTGTAAGGTGGGAACCTTCTGCCTCATAGAGAGTCACTGAAGAGGAACTGGCCTGGCAAACTGCTGAAGAGTTCTGGACATGAAGCAAAAAATCATGGATGCTATTGTTTCTTGTCACTCAGTTTGTTCACATATTACCTTTAAGCCTTTGCTGGGGACTGAGCGATAAGCTGGAGTGGTCCATTCCCAGGAAAAGACACAGCACGTGCATAGGGAGACGGTGCCTGGGTGGACGGATGGTGAGGTGCTGAGAGCACAGAAGAAGCTGCCTTGGGAAAACCCGTGGGAACCATGGAGACAGAGGGATGCAGTGGGCAGAGCCTCTCCNGGTCTCTTTGCTGATCCTGTACTGAGCGAGCTGTCCCCTTACTCTTTAGGAGTATCTCCTTGAGAAGTGAGAGAATGCTCCCCAACTTGCTACCCTATGATGGGAGGAGCAGGTGAGGAGGGCGTGATTGGGAGACTGGAGAGGGTACTGGG
Source organism: Neotoma lepida (assembly GCA_001675575.1). NCBI lineage: Eukaryota > Metazoa > Chordata > Mammalia > Rodentia > Cricetidae > Neotoma > Neotoma lepida. Next base: position 874,768 of record LZPO01055075.1, read on the forward strand.
CAGCTAACTTCTGATGCTTTCCAGTTGAAGACCAGAGAAACAGACTGCAGTCCTAAAGCCCAGATCCCAGATCCTTATTAACTGTGCTCCCTTTGGGTTAGAACAGAAGAGAGGGGAGTGGGGAGAGGAGGAGGCCTAGAGTAGAGGAGAGAGGGAAGGAGAGAAAAGAAGGGGGGAGAAAAGGAGAGGGAGAGTGAGCACTTGCTTGGGGGAGTGCTCACACAGTAACTTCATTGAGAAGGAAAATTCTTTCGCTATATATGAAAACCGGAAAAAGGAAGAGGCGTTCTCAGTTTACATGAAGAAAAAAGCTCTTCTGTAACTCAGAAAAATGGGGTCTTTGATCGTTGCCCAGCCAGGTCTCCTTCCTAAGTGGGTCCAGGACTTTTCCCTGGCAGGGGAACATTCTTCTTCTAAGAAATACTTCGGGAGGTAGGTTTGTCTAAGAACCTCTTGCACTTTGCTGGATGCAGACTGATGCTGTGTGGCCTGGAGTGTTCTGTGTTCATGTCTCTCCCAAAGAGAGTCAGGTAGCATAGGGGCCTCTGGAGACTGGAGAGTCCTTGTAGTTTCCGTTCAGGGTGGGGCTGAGTTTCCTTACAGGCAGAATGCAATGACATTATTGAGGGTATTGTTACTTCCCAATGCTGGCCAGGCTACGCTGTCCAGAGACCAGGAAGTCTGNAGGGGAGAACTGTGTTTTCTTGGTCCCTGTCGGAGTCATTTCTTCCAGGCCTGAAGGAATGGCTGCCTAGCAGGGTGGTTAGAAAGACTGGAAGGCAGATGGGGATGCAGAATTGGAGGCACTCCGACCTGGCAAGGGCCTTGGGAAAACATTTAGTCCAGACTCTAGTTTGCAGATATTGAGCTAAAGACTTGGAAGAGGCAAANAGACTCCTGAACCCATGTGTTGAGCTGGTGACAGAGGTGGTCTTGCAGGCTTATGCCCTTTCTATTATCCTTGTGACATCTGAGAGACCACCGTATGGAAGTTGACGTTTTGTGGTCCCAGGGGGCAGAGCTCTGCCAGCTGGTGGGGAGGGGCAGTCACAGGGAGGATGGGCTTGGTTCAACATGAGAAAGACCGTTAAGATTTAGAACTTCCAGTCATTAGGGCTGTTGACTGTGAGTGAGCTCTCCAACAGTGGAGGTGAGCAAGCAGGAACCAGGTGGCCTTTGATGGGTGTGCACTAGAGGAGACTTTGTTCCCAGGAAGGACAGAGTCTTCTTTGTCAGAAGTCTGCAGCTTACTAAATTCCTCATGTCCTGTCTTCCCAGAATGAGAGCAAGTCAGAGGGTGTGCATGTGGGGGTGCCTTAGGCACACCCCAGTCCTTGGTACCGCCTCTCTGCATGGGTATCCAGCCGGACAGAAAAAAGTCTCAAGATGAGCCTGTTGCCACAGGCCTGTAGTCTCAGTGATGGGGATACTGAGGCAGGGGTTTTACAAGTTCAAGGCCTACCTGGGCAATTTAGTGAAACCTGTCTCAAAAAGTGAAGAAGGCTGAGGGTATAGCTCATCAGAACAGCCTTTTCCTAGTGTGCATGAAGCCCTAGATTCAATATTCAGAAATGAAAACAAAAATCCCAAGAAGGGTGGGCATTACTGTTCTCAGTAGGATAAGGGGTAAGGGGGATACTGGGGTTCTCCCTCAGGCTTGGAAGGGGTAGTTGAGGGAAGCACAGAGAATTCTGGGCCATGATAGTGTCCTAAGGACAGTCACCTTACCCTGAACACCCCCAAGACTGCACGCTGGCTNCAGCCCAGGCCAACCACCATGAGGAGTCCTTACCAGAAGTCCTACACACACCATGGATGAAGGCTCTGTCAGCTGGTTCTAGGCCCAGCATGGTCACAGAATACTACATNACGTCATGTCTACCCTCCTGGGCCGCTTTCAGATCTCTGGCCACGACTCTATGGTTGGGATCTGGGTTCCCTTCGGTTCCCCAAGCCAAGCACGTGCAGCATCCCTTGGACCCTGGGGCAGGAAGTTCGGAGAAAACGCAGGTACCTGTGAGGCCGCTAGGGGCCGCTGCCGCGCCCGATGGTGGTGCATTCTTGGCTGTTGGGCAAGACTCTTGGGACTTCTCCTCAGCGGGCCTTGACCCGGTGCCAGAAGAAAAGCAATTTAGTCTCTTGGGGCCTTAAATGCTGACAAGCGCGAGCTCTGGGCTCAGGTCCCAGATGGTCATCTGTGGGATAGAGCGTTGCAAAGCCAGATACGGTCCTCTAAGGGATGCCAGACTCCAAAGCCCAGACCAGCCCTGGGCACTGCTTCAGGACCCCACAGATGGAAAGGCTGGTCTCCCCAATGCACAGAAAGGGAAACTGAGGCTGGAGGGCAAAGGGAGGCGCAGGTGCCCAGGAGCCTGTGGCAGAGAGAAGGAGAGGCATAGGCTCTTGTTTCTCACCTCCTCCAAAGGCTGAGTCTAGTCCAGTTTGTTTCCTCACTGCTAGGATTCTTTCTTGGTTTCCATGGAAACTGGCACTGGACCCTTGGGAAGAAAGTGGCACCCTGTGGTGACTGCTCAGATTTTCCTCTGCAAGGTCCTTCTCTAAAGCCCTCTGATGGCTCCTCCCTGTACCCTGGGGAAGGGCCACCCTGAAATCCCTGAGGAGTCTGAACAGAAGTTTCCAGGGGCAAGAGGCCCAGGCTGTTTCTGTCTGTCCTCTTTTCCCCAGGCCACGTTGCAGACTGCTAGTTCTGCCAAACCCTGTGAGTGTGTAAGGGGAGAGATGCCTGGGACTCTGTAGGATGAGAATGGAGCTCCTTGTGTTGGGGTACAGCTAACTGAGCTTGGAAATACTGATGAGAAGATGCAAAAGATAATATTAGGGTGCTGGGAAGATGACTCAGTGGCTGAGAGCATTCACTGCTCTGGCAGAGGACTGGGTTCCACTCCCAGCATCCATTTGGTGACTCATAACCCTTTGTCATGCCAGTTCCAGGGAATCATACGCCCTCTTCTGGCCTCTGCGGGCACTACATTCACACGGTACGCAGACATAAACGTGGGCAAAATGCCTACACACATAAAAAAAAACTTTAAAAAATAATATTAATTGAGCCAACAGCATGAGAAAAGAAGAAGGAGGGAGAGGAGGAGGAAAGAGAAGAGGGGAGAATGGGAAGATGAAAATTGGTGTGTGTATTCACACTCTACTGAAGATAGACCCAGAGACTCATGTATGCTAGGCTCTACCCACCCCTAGCCCCAGAAGTGTCTGGAATGGAATTTTGACTCAGTGTTGAAGGTACCAAGGGGCCACTGAAAGCTCTGGAGCTTGCAAGAAATGTAAATGATAACTACTGTCATGGAGACAACGAATTTCTTGATGATAGATGGTCTGGGTTCAGCTCCCTCCATATCTTCAGCACTCCATGAGGCACGGTGTGGGGAGGGGCTTTATTTGAACACCCCCTCCGTGGGAAATGAAACAACCCCTAGGCATTAAAGAAGTACAGAAGCGAGGCTGAAGTTAGATTTAACCCCATGAGGTATCTGAGGGCAGCGTNGATACACAGATAGCCCGTCTTGTTCAACCAGTACAGATAGGGATACTGAGATCTGAGAAGGTGAGGAGTTTGCCCAGGAGCACAGCTGGCACATGAACTCAGGCCCCACCTCTCCCACCTGGGGTCTCATTGCTTGCCCTGAGGCTGTGTGGCTTCCAAAGAGGCTCCCTGGGAAATGGGAAGGAGCTTGTATGCCTAGATGATAAATGAACATGCAGGTAGGTGGTTGTAGGGTGTGGGGCTGGAGTCTGGCCCTGCTGACCCTCATTAGGATTTCAGACGTGGAGCCTGGATTTTGGCTTAGCCATCAAACCCATCCAGAGCTGAGGACCAGGATCTGTGCTGGGTAAACAGGGAGGGTGGGACCCAGCTCCAAGATTCTCCCAAGACAGAGAAGAGATATGTGAAATGAAAAGATACATGCTGCCTTGAGTCAGAGCCAAGTGNGGAAGGGAGAGTGCCTAGGCTTGCCAGTGTGGGAGTCCAGGAAGGCTTCATGGAGGAGGTGAGGGTGGTGTAACGAGAAGTTTGAGACNTGTGGACCATTACTTCATATAGAAGGAACAGGCGTGAAGGGATGGGACCTACCAGGTGTGGTGGCATGTGCCCATGATCTCAGCATTTAGTAAGTGGAAGCAGGGAAGACCATGAGTTCCAGACTGGTTTGGGTGACATAATGAGAGCATGGCTCAAAGTTTAAAAGGAGGATGGGCTAGGGAGTTAGCTCAGTCAGTAGAGTACTTGCCACGCAATCATGAGGAGCCGAGTTCAATCCCTGGAACAACAACAGCAAACAAAGCAAACATGAAATAAATGCTCCCAGTGGAGACAGGTGGATGTTTGGGGNTCCTTGGCCAGCTCACCTAACCAAGTCAGCAACCCAGGCCGCTGGGAGACCCAGTCCCAAAAGCAAGATTATGGTTTCTGAAGAATGACAGATTGAGCCTTGGCTTCCACACACATGCATATGCATTCATACAAATGTACACACACACACACACACACACACACACACACACGATGGGACCCCATTAGTGACAGTTTGATCTTCAATGTAACAACTGTATGGAGAAATAACAAGATAATTATAATAGTGAGAGAAGTGTATGCTGAGTGTTCTAGGTACACAGTTTTGCTCAAGACATGAAGCTGCCCTATGATAGATGTTAAAATCTNCNGAGAAGTGTGAGTCACTTCAATGACCCCAAGGCCAGGAGTTCTCTTAANAGTCCCCATCAGCAGTGTTCCCAGCCTCCCAGGCCTTGTCCCTCCAAGATGGAGAGATATCTTCCCACCAGCTGTGACCTCCCTCTCTCCCTTGCCCCCAGCACAGAGCCATCCCAGGACAAGACGTGGACCAAATTGCTGAGCCTGTTTCTCTTGGCTCCCAGGCTCCTCCTCCCTGCCTCTTGTGGCTGCCTGAGCAGGTGGCCTTTCCACTGGAAGCCAGGGCTAACTGAGCCAGCAGGCCCAGGCCCAGCCCTGAGCATGGGTCACTCCAGGCCAGGGGTCGTTCCCCTTTGTACCACGCCATGGGACCACGCATGTGGAAGAAGGGGGGGCTGCTGAGAGCAACTCTGAAGAACTAGGGCATGCAGAAGTCTTGTGGTCCATCTGTGGCTGAGTCAGTGGAAACAGGGCCTGTGGGCCAGTGCCTGCACACTTGTCCTCCCTTGCAGGCCTGCGACCTTAGAGTCAGGGTGGGAGCAGGGAGGTGGCTAGAGAGAGTCCTCAGACTGCAGCTTTTACTAACTTTACACCTTCCCAGTTGTACAGTTTGCTGATAACTTGGGCTTCATTCCGTAGGATAAGGGACGTGGGCAGGAAGGCTCCATGTCACCCTGGTCACTTACCCAAAGGCTGTACACTGGTAGAGAGTAGTGGCTGGAGGGGAACACAGCTCTGACCAAAACTGAAGGTGTCCTCTATTGCAGCCTGCTTCCTTTCCCTCTCTCCAGCTGGCCCACCATGGGTCAGTGCCCGGAAAGGCTGGGTAGCCAGGGATCTTGGGAACTTGTGATTTGGAGTCTGGGTCACCCCAGATTCTGTTGCTAGGCCTCATGGCCATGCCTCTTCCTCCTCACCACCAGTTCCCTGACCCATAAAACAAGGAGGTTGAACAGGGTTATGAAAAAAACTTTAAACAGATGCCTGGAAATGGAAATTCACAAAATGGTCATACACAAGTCTAGATGTGCCTGACCTGAGGCAAGCCTAGGCTGATTTAAATGACTCCTTGCTCTGTGTCCCCAATCCCTCATCTGACCCCATAAGTCCACTCAGAAATAGACCACTGGATGTGAGCAGCCCATTTACCCTTCCGGAACCACTAGTTCTGTAGACAATGAAGCATCCCACCAGGAAAGGGCTTTGCCTCCTCCTAGTAAGGGTGTGTGTGTGAGAGGATGAGACAAAGAAGGGAGTCACACCATCTGGGCTTGACCTTCACTTTATCTACAACTGTGGGGGGAGGGGGGACCCCTTACCCGGGTGTTTGATCCCTCTCTCTTCCTTCTTCCTCCTTTCTCACAAAGATGGCTACATCCCAATGGGGAAAAGCGCAAGTCTTTAATGTCTCCCCTCCCCTCCCCTCCCCTCCCCTCCCCTCCTCTCCTCTCCTCTCCTCTCTTCTTTTCTCCTTCTTTCCTTTCTTTCTTTCTTTTTAAAAACAGGATCTCTTTGTAGCCCTGGCTATCCTGGAACTCATTATGTAGACCAGGCTGGCCTCAAACTCACAGAAACCCACCTGCCTCTGCCTCCTGAGTGCTGAGATTAAAGGTGTGCACCACTATGCCTGGCATTAAATTTATAAAAACAGATTCAAGAAGGTAAGAATGTGTAAATACCTTTATTTTCACACCAAGTGAACGGTGCAATGTTGCAAAGATACCCGGTAAAGAGGAATAGCTCCTATCTGCCTGCCTCTACTCCCTTCCCTGGACATAATCTCTAGCCCCACTTTCTTGGGCATCCTTCCAGAGATATCCTANTATATTCTNATATATTCATAGTCATGCATTTATTAACAACAGATGCATTCTGAGAAGTACACCCTTAGTCCCACCATTGTGGGAACTTCACAGATGTCCTTGAACTAAGAGCTTTGGTGCCTCTAGACAGCACAAGCTCTTGGTTTACCTTACACATGTAGCTCATTGTTGGTCTGAACCTTATATAGAACATAACTATGGGCTTCAATATCCTTTACATACTTATGTATCTGATATATGCTAGCACTGGTATTTCCAACTGATAGTAATTATTCTGTTATTCTGTGCCTTATTATTTTTGTCTTTTTACTGGCTGTGNNNTGATTACTGCTCAGATTAGTACCTAAGGAGTCATGTCATTCGGAAGGCTACATTGAATTCTCTTGCATGGATATATTTTATTATTTATACTGGGTCAAAGAGTACATATGCATTTGTACTTTTGAAAAATGTCACATTGCATCCCCATGGATGTGACACAATTTAGGACCTTGCTAGCAGTGCAGGAGAGGGCCCCATGATGCCTCAGCCTTTTGCCAGCATTTTCGATTAGCCAACATTGTGAACGCCGCCAATCTGATAAGGAAAATGGTTTCGGCTTGCAGCCCCTGCACTTCTTTTATTAGGAGGGCAAATATTTTCCATATACTTACGTATGAGCTGCTTTTGTTTCTTTTGCTGTAGATAGAATTCCCTGTTCTTTGCTCGTCTTTCTGTTGACAGTGGCATTATCCATTTGCTTTTCACATTACAGAAGCGAGTTTGTTGTCTGTGATCTTGTATTTCTGCTCTTTCTGTCAGCTTCTGGTTTTTAGCTGGCATTGTGGGGATTAATATTATTATGATTTAAAAATGTTTTGGTCCTCAGATCTTAATTTCTTTGTAGTCAAATTTATGTCTTCAAGTTATGAAATCACTATTATGAGTTTTTGCTATGCAGAATTTTATTTCTGTCTAGTTAAATTTAACCAGATTTATTGTTCTTTTAATCTATGCCTTGTGGAGTTTGAGCCTCGAACTCTAATTATTTCCAATGGATGTCTGTCTGTCTGTCTTTAAGCAAGCTGCAGACTGGAGAGGATAGCATTCAATTGAGAATTAAATCCGGGTTCATGATCATCGGAAACTTTCCCTCCATTAACCTCGGCTTTGTGCTTTGTCAAATGAGAAGGTTGGAAGTTTTCGCCCTTCTTTCCATCCATCTGTCCTTCTGTTGCCTCACTATTTTGTTCATTTACACACTCATCTTCACTGGGCTGGCCTTGGGAATAGTGGTGAAATCCCATCCTCATCATCCATTCTGGGTAGAAACAGCATCCAATGGTAACATGGGGAGGGGCTATGACAGAGGGTCCCAGTGTGCACACAGGGGGGCTTTCAGCAAAGCCCCATCAAGAAGAGCTTATGGGCATTGGAGGGGAAATGGCTGCAGGGGAGGAGGCCTGGGCTGAGTCTTGAGGAAGAGGAGCAGGAGGAGAGTGAGTTTTTCTGAAAGACAGTGGGGCAGATGGCGTGAGTGACATAGGAAAGGCATCAGGGTAGAGGTAGAAGGTCTGTGACAGTGGAGAGCACTCCAGGAACTATTGCAGGTTATTTTGGAGGACAGGGGAGCATGGCTGGGCCCAGAACAGAAAAGGTCTTTCAAGTCATTGGGTGGCAGCCTGACCCTGAGGACCACAGATGCCCATCATAGATTTCTAAGCCAGGAATCCGTGTGATAAGATTTTCTCTTTTGTTGAAAAGGGTGATTGTTTTTATAAAAGTTGTGAAATGCTTCCAATGACGTGTGTTCTAAAGAATACTTGCAGTCATTGTGGCACCTGTTATTAATCTTGGCACTGGGGAGGCAGAGGCAGGCAGATCATTGTGACGTTGTGGCCAGCCTGGTCTACATAGTGAATGCCAGGCCAGCCAGGGCTACCTAGTAAGACCTTTGTAAAAGTAATAACAAAAACAATAATACAGTGAATACATCCTTGAAACTAATGTTAAAAATCAAACATATCACTGCGATTGAAAAGCCCTATGGACCTCTCCAAAAGTGAGTCTCTCTGCTTCTCCCTTAACGTGGACATGGTAGACCACTTGTGAACACTTCAGCAGCAGTCAATGAAATAGGAAGTGAACAGACCCATGCCACCCACAAGTCCCTGTTATCTGCACCATGGGAAGACCTGTACCCATAAGCAGAGGGGATGAGGATAAAGGAATCTGTAGCAATATTGTCTGGAAATCCATAGAAACCTTCCTCTCCATCACCAGAAAAGCGAGCCTGCCCATTGCACTTATTCACTTCATGAGTACTGTGGTAAGAGCAAGGGTCACAGCTTCAACAAGGATTAATCCAAAATTTACAACTTTGGGAGGGGGGAGAGAGGAAGGG
>LZPO01055075.1:900632-918891 GCA_001675575.1 Neotoma lepida
CAGCAGGATAAAGGGCATGCATTCACTTTAGTGAATCTCTTCTCTGCTTTAAGATTCTGTTTGTCTTTTGAAGCCCTCCCCACAGGTGTATATGTGGTAAGAGTTCAATCAATATAGAGTTATAGGAACAATAATGGCAACAAAAAATAATAATCTCCCCTTCTCTTTCCACTACTATAATCTGGAAGAGCCAGTGTTCAGCACCGTGGCTTAGCTGTGTATATATATAAATATATAGATGCATACACAAATAATGTGTGTGCTAGGTAATAACTACTGCATAACACGAATGTGTAATAGAATAATCACATGTAATGATGGAAAAATATGTGTACTCATATGTAGCCCTTTTTTCTGTTCATTGACTACAGAACTCCAATGATAATGAATATTTGTGAGTGGCTTGCTACATGCGAGGCGCTGTCCCCAACACTTTCCTCATATCAGATAGGTCTAATGAAGCATAATTCTTAGAATAATTTCTACTCAATGAAGTAGAAATCACGATCTTCACTGAGCACAGGTTAAGCATTTGCCCTGAGTCATATTCTGGGAAGTAGCAAAGCAGGATTCCAGGCAGCAGAAGGTGCCAGAGCCCATGATGCCACCAGGCCCTAGGGCCTTGCCCTGTTCTCTAGGCTGGCTCTTTCCTCTTGGTACTGTATTAAGGAATCGTGGGCTCCTTCCCANGATTTTACTAGGTAAAATCGATCTTTACTAGGTAAAGAGTGACCTCATTCTCTTCTAGGACTGCAAAACGTAGTTATTGATATCACAATCTTTACTTCCTGTAGGGTCTGGTGAGATTCTNAATGACACACTGGAGGTCCATGCTGTGGATGGGGACCCCAGTACTGATGGTGGTTCAGGGGATGGGGCCTTGTTGAACGGCACTGACAGTCAGGTGAGTGGTGAATTTGATATGACGGCCTAATAGGGGACTCGTTTACTTATTTCAGTTTCATCAGGACTGATGTCCCCATGGTACAGAGGAAGCACAGTGGCCAAGCTTCAGGGGTATACCAGCATAGATAGAGGAGAATCAACCCCAGTTTGTCTTCACCCATGTTTNGTGATAAATACTGGGTGACGGTGACCGCCTTGCTCTGGATCCTTATGAAAACTACGGTCCCCTCAGGACAGAACATTGTTAACTGTGGATGTGTCCACACTATTTTTAGTAGTCGTCCATCATCTCTACAAGGCCAGTTTGAGAAATGCTTGATTTGGTAGGGTCACAACTTCTCAACTCCGGAGTTTGTGCACAAGGGTGAAGACCTGAGTTTGGATCCGTAGCACACCCATGTAAAAGCTGGGTGCAGTGATNAGTGTCTGTAACCCTAGTNTGGATGGCAGGGGGACAGATAAGAGGATCCTAGGAGCTTGGTAGTCATTCAGCCCAGCTGAAATGGCAAACTCCAGACTTAGTGAGAGACCCTGTCTCTAAAAATAAGATGGAGAGCCATGGGAGAACACAGCCAACATTGACTTCTGGTCTCCATAGACTCCTGCGTGTGTAAATTCAGCCATGTATACATCCCATACCCACCCCACCACACACACACACACACACACACACACACACACACACACACACACAACCTCTAGAAAAACAAAAATAACCATGCCATCCCCACCCCTTTGTTTTGAAATAGGGTCTCACCACGTAGCTCTGGCTGGTCTGAAATTCACTATATAGACCAAGATGACCTCAAACTCACAGAAGTCTGCCTGCCTCTGCCTCCCGAGTGTTGGGGTTAAGGTGTGCACTGTCATTTCTGGCAAATATGTCTCCTTTTATGACACCTGCAGCCACAGCTGCTCTATTTCCCCACTTGTGGGACTTATAGAAATATTTTCATTGCCTAGAGGAAATTAAATTATAATAAAAGAGAGAAAGGCATGTTAGGGCTGGAATGGGCTGAGGAGGACNGAGTGCTGCCTGCATCTGGCTGAAGCCCCATGGAGAGCAATGTCATTATCCTTATGTCCAGATGGGTGCGCAGGGGTGGTCACAGGAGATCTGTGTGTCTAGACAGAATGTCCAGAGCTGGAGCCAGCTGACCCAGGAGGCAATGGCCTATGGCCACAGGGTCTGCTAACAGATGTTAGCATGCAATGTGAAACATCAATGCCTCAGAGATGGTCCATGTCTCCTGGCTTTTGCAAGTCTGAGACTGGTCTGAGACTGGGGTGAAGTCACAAATATGGAGGTGCCTAAGGTCAGGAAACTGCAGGAATGTCAGATGCCAGGGTGCATGTAGTGACCTAGATGCTCAGTTCTCTCCAGCCACAGGCTTGTAGATCAGAGCTAAGGAACCAGTAGCAGGGTCTCTCATTGTGTCCTTGTTTCTAGCTTTTATCAGCAACAGCAACTGGGGAGGCCAAGGTGCCTGTCACCACTACCCTGAAAGGAGAAATTGACAGTGTGCCTACTGGGAGCCCCACCCTGGCCATGTCCACCCAGAACTCCAGGGAAGTGGCCACTCTGGTGAGTAGCTTGAGCACATAATTCACTTCTCCTGCTAGGGGTTACCCTAGGTAGAAGTGGATACTAGCCTCCTGTCTGAAGACAGAGTGGCAGCACTATGGGGCAAGTCCAGGTGGGCATGAACAACTAACTGGCTGCAGGGGTATTCACTCACTGAGNGAGGTTTGCAGAGAGCCATGCCATATCAGGCACCAGTCCTGCTTGCCAGGACTGATGGTCATTAGGATAGNCTGAGTTTTAAGACATAGTAGTCAAGGGACAAAGGACTCCCAAAATACTCTAGTAATGATCTTGCAGATCAGAGAGGCAGAAGGCGAGTCTGGGAGTTTGAGAAAATTAGCCAAGCAGATGGGAGAGATAGATGTCACAGGTGGGGGCAAGAGGAGCAAAGGCCTAGAGATCACACAGGAACTGAAGAAGTACAGGGTGTCTGTGGGGTCAGCAGGGGCCCCTGGTGTCAGCTGTAAGCTGAAGATGAGAAGATGGGGCTGGAGAGGCCCAGAGCATGAAGACGTCTTCTAGGTAGCTTGACAACATCTAGTGAAGTGGCAGCCGCTGAAGCATAGGAGAGGACCAACAGATCTTAGTGGGATTCGAATTCTAGAATGATCACCCTGGCTTCCAACTGAAGAAAGGATGGAGGAAGCTGGCCTGGGTACATGGGGATGGCAGACTGAATCCAGGTCCAGATGAGCAGGGGTGGCCATGAACATGTGAGATCTTTTCAAAAGTTTCAGTGAGTGAGGGGCTGAAAAGCATCCTTTGATTTTATAAGCCTGATTCTGAGTGACATTGGAGAGGGCGATTTTAAAGGTGGGGGGTACTGAGCTAGGGGAGCAGGAGGCAGGAAGCAATCAGGTGATTGGCAGCTGTAGACCAGTGAGGGCAGAGTCTTAGATGCGTCAGTGCTTTGAAGGTGAGGGAGGGACATGACACAGGTACAAGAGAGGCCTTGGCTGTCTGTCCCCTAAAGCCACAGACATGGATCAAAATAGTGGTCCACTAACCTGGACCTTCGGGATGTCTTTCTACTCAGGATCCAGAGAATGAAGAAAATCTAGCAACAGCAGCATCAGGGGATGGTGAGGTGCCCACCAGCACTGCTGCGGATGCAGAGGCTGGCACCATGCCTACTGCAGGGCCAACCCTANCCATGCTTACTCAGAAGCCAAGAGAAGAGGCCACTCTGGTAAGGAGTATGAAGAGTTAGAACAGACTTCCCAGCCTTACACTCAGCAAATCCAGATGCCCAGGCTNGGGTGTGGAGAGCAGAGCACCTCTGAGCAGTGCTAATTCAGAGGTGGGAGTGCCTGCCAGGACTTCTATGTATATGGCTCAGACCGTGTGGTCTAGCAGGGCCTGGAGGGAGACGGGGGTGATCTGTGTGGTCAGAGGAGTCTCAGGGCTGTGTGCAGAGTCTTATGTCCCCACCAGCAGAAGCCAGGGGCCAGGGCAGGGGTGTGACCTGCATATGAGGGGAAGAGGGGCTGGTGTTGTTATGGGCTGTCAGGGGAAGGGAGGCAAGGTGCAGACAGGCAGGCCTGACAGGGTAGAGGGCAAGGTGGTACTGCCTGCAGTGTAGAGAAGGCTGGACCCACACACTCCAGCTGGACATTGACTGGTCTGTCCCTGTATAGCCCATAAAGGTACTTTACCCGCCAGAATCAAACCTGCCTCCTCATGGCCACTCCTGTGTTCCCACTACATGTGAATGGGACAGTCGCATCATGCAGAATTATCTTCCTTGATCCCATATCCCATGAGAATGGAGCCCTGTTGCTTTTCTACCTAAATCTGTAATTCAGCAGCATAGGCCCTGAACAGCTCCCATCCCCAGCCAGGCACTGCTCACACCTCTCTGTAGCTTCTCACAAAGCCTGGCTGGCTGTTGCCCCTCTTCTGAGGTGCTTCACTGACCCTTGACCTACTGACCCAGCTCCCTTGAAAAGCCAAGCAGGGTCTGGTCACTGGCCTTCTTGGTTGTACCTCTGTGTTCCTGACCTGAGCTGCAGCTTCCTACCTCAAGTTTCTCTGAGTTTCCTCTTGTCCTGCAGTCTTCCCACACTCCTCCTCTCTGCAGAGAGCCTCCCCNGCCCCCGTCCCCTTCCTTCACCTTCTTGCTTGTCCTTCAAAGTCAGCCCAGCACCGCTTCCCCAGGAAGGCCCTGGCATGGGCTGTGAAGACTCTCGGGCCTTGTCCTTGAGAGACCTCGTCCTAACTGTATTGAAAAAGCTCCATCCCTTGCNCATGCCTGGCTCCCTTGCAGATCATGGGCCTGGTGGGACAGGGCTTAGTGGATCTGCTTCACTCCTTTCAAGTGGTAGGTGCTGAAATTTGCTGAGTGAATGCATGAAGGCAGCAGGGCCTGCCAAGGTCAACAACCCACCTCTGAGCTCCTCCACGTGCTCTCTCGCCTGTCTGTAAGGTNCTGTGCAGGCAGCCTTGTGGTCCACTCTTGTGTCCACATAGGCTAGTGACAGAATTCTCCAGGTCACCTGACTGTCACACGGTTGAATTCAAAGAACAAAGTGTCTCCTTTTCCTTCCTTCTTCCGTTTTCTTCTTAAAGACAAAGNGTGTGTCACAGCAGGAGAAAAGCAGAGACCAGACTCCAGTTCTAGCAGGTCTTAGCATAGNAGAAGCTGGAGGTCAGCTAGCAGAACAAGTGTGGAAATAGGAGAGCTACCTGCAGAGGTGATGAGCTCCCCATGACTGGAAGTATGCAAACTAAGCCCAGATACGCACTGAGCACTGAGCAGAGATGCACAGCTAGCTGGATTCCGGAGGTGGGCTCATGATGCTCAGGAAGGTGTCTTCTGACTCTGAGCCCCAGAGGCCTGTACACTCCATTNCAGTCCTCCCTTGATGAGTACAGGGAAGGCCACCAAGGAGCTGCTGAGATCTGATGGCCCCAGTGGTTTCCTTTCTGNAGCACTCGCACAGTCACCGAAGAAAGGGTGGGGATCACATGGCATAATCTCATGCCAGTTCTATTCCAGGGTCCAAACGGTGAAGAATGGCTAACCTCAGCTGTGTCCAAAGTGCCCCTCAGTGCTTTTGAGGAAGAGGAAGCCAGCGGGACTGCCACGGACAGCCTGGATGCCTTCACACCCACAATGGTCCTTGAGCAAGCCAGTGGGGTCCCTACAGACATCCAGAATGCTCTCACACCCACAGTGGTCCTTGAGCAAGCCAGTGGGGTCCCTACAGACATCCAGAATGCTCTCACACCCACAGTGGTCCTTGAGCAAGCCAGCGTGGCCCCTACAGACATCCAAGACACTCTCACACCCACAGTGGCCCCTGAGCAAGTGTTTACTTCTGTAAGTCCCAGCTAGCATCCTTTCTGACTCATGGGGGACAGAAAGGTCAGCATTCTGAGCCAGGACCCATTAAGGTCCTCTGCAGAGGCACACACAGCTTTAGCTCTGTTGTGAGACCTTGGGAAACTACAACTGAACAGGGAAGAAAGACAGTGATAAAAGGAGCCAAGTATTGGGTTTTGTCCCAATCGGCTACCTCCTAGCTCTGACTAAGAACTTTCCTAGAGATCAGTGTTCCAAAGATGGGAGGGATTTCCAGCAGTCACTTCCGTGACTGAGCTGGGTGTGAGGGTGCTGGTAGGTAAGTAANTGTTTTGACATTGCACTGCCATCACATAAATGACATCCGGAATCCTGCAGCCTTGTGGACTGGGGCCACAATGACCCCTCTTGTGGATCTCCTTTGCAGGCACCTGCTGATGGCAAAGACTTGGTGGCTGCCACAGAGGAAGCTGAAGAGGAGGGGTCTGGCAGCACACCCCCCAGTGGGCCTCCACTCCCCATACCCACGGTGACTCTCGAGAGGCAGGTCACTCTGGTAAGTGTCTTGGGAGTTTGGACTCAGCTGGCAGATCCTTCAGTGTGGAGAAAGGCCACCCTGACCTTCTCAGGGTCGGTTCTCATCTTGGTTTATAAAGATGGTATTGAGGGCCTTTGGCCTGAGGAGCCCTAAGAGACTACAGTTGAGGTAGTAAAAGGCCAAAATTAAATATAGAGGGACCTTTCTTAGGTCTCTATTGCCTTTGNTTTTTTTGTTTGTTTTGTTTTGTTTTGTTTTTGTTTTTCGAGACAGGGTTTCTCTGTGTAGCTTTGCGCCTTTCCTGGAACTTACTTGGTAGTCCAGGCTGGCCTCGAACTCACAGAGATCCGCCTGCCTCTGCCTCCNGAGTGCTGGGATTAAAGGTGTGCACCACCACCGCCCGGCCTCTATTGCCTTTGTAATTGTATCAAGGTTAGCAAGGTCTCAGGGCATAAACACTGAGTGTAGGGCTCAGCAGGGTCTATAGAGACACAGAGCATGAATGGTTTGTAGACCTGCTGGGGCCTCCCAGCTGAGGGTCTGAAGCTGTGAGCTGCTACTCCTAACCTTCAGGCTGGCTTCTGGTCTGCACAGGACANTTGGAGAGTCAGTTGAGATGTTCAGACCACTGATGCATACACTTGGATTCGCCAGNTTAGGGGTGGTCCTTTGTCTCAGAGAAGCAGGCAACTCAGAATCAGGCCTGTGAATCAGGGAGTGACCTGCTCTTCGGGGTGAAGGTTCTCGAGGAGAACCTCCTCCGATGACCACCTCAGTGTGTCAGTTCCTAGAGTGACACTCTGAAAGCCACAAGTCAAGGTTCAGCCACGTGACCCCTCAGCTGCAACACTCCAGTGGCTTGCGCTAAGGGACGCGGAAGTCAAGATAGCCCTCTGAGAATCCTGAACGGCCCTTGCCCAAGAGCATCTTCTAGTGGCTGGCTGATTCCCAAGCAGCTTCTCTTCTCTGTGGTTAGAGTTGCCCTTGGCTTCTGTAGGATGAGTGATCTCCATTCTAGGTGAGAGCAATAGGTTGTGATGACATGGGGTACCTGCCAGCTGTTGCATCTGAGAGACAGGGCAAGGGTCACCCTGAGCCCTCTGGCCTACACAGCTCCTTCTGTGCAATGTTACCCTCCTACATCTTCATATCCAAGAGCATGATGTAAGAAAAGACCCTGAGCCTGAGTAAGAGGCAGGAAGCCAAGGACCACTTCCAGAGATGCCCTGTTGTGAGAGTTTCAGTCTCTCCATCATTGTTGGCAAAGGAGGAAGAGTGAGGACTCTGGGTTCAAACCCCAGTGTACGTTAGATACAGCCAGGTGGCTCAAAGCCCAGAGGGCCAGAGCCTATTGATATCCTAGTGAGTGAGACTTGGGCTGGCACTCCCCGGAGATCTGTCCTCAAGGCAGCTAGCACTGAGAGCCACCAGCTTCCCGAGATGCCCCAGCTCATCAAGCATTGTGATTTCATAAGACTGTCCCCTGCCGTTCTGCTCCTTACACCACAGTCTGTGCAAAGTCAACACTGTGCTCCCTGGGATGCNGCACCAGGCACAGGCAGAGCCTGCTCTTTGCTGAAACTATCCTTATTGAAAATCTAGACACTTCACAAAGGGGCTTGGAATGGCATAGTTACCTTCTATAATCACCAACTTNTACTGATCTGTCTTAGCTCTTTTCCCTCCAATAGCTTTGTGGAAGGATGGAGAAGCCTGAAACATTGTTGGAAAACCTTAAGCATCACGTCAGTTAATTTGTAAATAGTTCACGGTACATCAACAGTAGATTGATTTGGGACCTTTGGGTTGTGTGTTTGTTTAGGTTTTTATATAATTACAATATCATCCTCCATCTAACAAAACAGTAGCCTCTTCATATTCTCTGATATTCAGGTTGATTTTTTAATGACTCTTGCCAGCTAGTTTGACTCTGNATCGTCAGTCTGTATAAACATAAACATGTGTTATACTGTATAAACTGTTGACATGACTGCTCCATGGTTAAGGGGAAGGGTTTTATTGTAGATATGAGAGAACGAAAACAGCCATGGGCATCTGAAAGAGTCAGAGCAGAAAGAGAAAGAAGGAGACTGAATATGGCCAGNNGACTGGACCTGGATGGGGCCAGGGGATAGAGAATAGAAAAAAAGGAGTGTGAGGAGAAAGAGAGAGAGAGAACATATAAAGAATAGCAGGGTTATAAGGAAAATCGGTAGCTAGGGGAGGGAAGCCCACGAACTGGAAGGAGTTTAGGGTAGGGAGGAGGTGAGAAGGTCTAGGATGATAGTATGGACTTTGAAATGTGTAACAGGTACTTGTGATACTGAGGGGTCNTGGAGGCCAGNGTGCACTTTGATATGCTAACAGGCACCACAGGTAGCCATATGATCCTTCTGCCCAAGGTAAGGGAAATGACTTCTTTTGTTAGAGGGGAATCAGCTTCACAAGTTCCTGAGGGATGCTGGCTCTTACCCAACCACCAGAAATCCTCCTGTAGTCCAGCTAGAGCCCATTTCTGGATATTTGGGCTGCCTTTTAGAGTCTGGGAAACTGGAGTCTCCTTTGGACCTAACAGACACATCTCTCAAGTGTCTTTTTGTCTCTGTATCCCATCTTATTTTTTGTTTGGTGTTTTCAAGAAACTGGGCCGGTCACCTTTACATCTTTGAGTTTTCTGTTCTGAGAAGTCAGGCTCGTGGGGCCAGTCATACAGGCAGCGGGGGTGGGGTGGGGGGTGCTTNCTGCTTCTGGGAAACTCTGTTCACATATATTAGCAACCCTGAAACTGCATATTAACAACCAGAAATTAACCACCACACAATTGCAAGGGACTTGGTTCTAAGAACTCTCCTCCATGGAGATAGCCTGATATGTAACAAAAGGATTTTGTTTACTAGGATGGTAACCTGAATATCTGCCCATAACAGAGGGAATTTGGGCATGATTTAATTAGCCAACAAAAGGAGACCAATTAAAGTCTATTCAAATAATAGAACATTAGACATTATTAAAATTATTCTTATTTGTACTCAATGTTGGGGGAAATGCTTACTGTACCATGCTAANTGGAAGAAGATGGTTATAAACTTGAGTGTGTTGTGTGGTCTTAACTATTAGGAAATACATATTCTAGAAGGAAGCGCCCTCCCTAAATGTTAGCAGTGTTGCTTCACAGTGGTGGGACTGTGGGATTTGTTAAGTATTTCGTGCATTTTGTTGCTTTTTGCTATGGGACTTACAGCTTTTGCAGTAGTTTGTTTGCTTTATACTGGTGTTTGTTCTGTGTTTGTAGTGCTGGGGTTGAACATAAATCCTTGTACATGATAAGCCAGCTTTCTACTGCTGGGCTACATTCCTAGCCCTTATGACAGAATTAAAAAAAAATTTAATTAATTTATTTGTGTGTGTGGGTGGCATACACACACACACATGAGTGAAGGCCAGAATACGGCATCAAGTGTCCTCCATCACTCTTCAGCTATTCTTTTGAGGCAAGGTCTCTCTCTGAACCCAAGTCCCTCCCCNCCATATTCTCAACTAACCTTGAAGTCGACAAGCCCTATCAACTCTCCAGTCTTCACTGCATACCCCAAACTACAGTTATGGGCATGCAAGGGATGCCCAGATTGCTAGTGGGTTCTGGGATTCGAACTCTGATCTCTGTGACTGTGCAGCACCCAGTTTTATCTGCTGAGACATCCTCTAATCCCAGATTCTTTCATAAACNTCTAAGAAGAGGATGGAGTGGGGGAGGGTATANGGAAGGAGGAGGAGGGAAAGGAAGAGTGGGGTGGAGAAGAAGGAGACACGAGAGGAAGATACGCAGGAGGAGGGGTAGGTAAATGAACAAGTGAACACAGCACAGCATCCTGCCATGCAGGTCACTGCCAAGCGCCTGTGTCGGGCACAGCTGTGAACAGACATTGATGCCCAGTTCCTGTGTAGAGAGCTTGAAAGCACAGTCAGGATGGTCAAGAGATCACCCGCCCTGGAATATTCTCAGAATCATTTTGAATCGCAGAGGCAATACAGTTTAGGGAGGACAAGGCAAGCCCGACTCTGCTGCTCATCTGTGACCAATTTCTTCACGTCTCCCTGTCTGGTACAACTGCAAAGCCTGAAGAACAGAAGCATGGTTCCTACCTCTTGATTTATTGTGAGATTCAGTGAATCATGGAAAACTTTGTTTAACAAACTATACTTGCTCAATAAATTAGCTATATGCAGTTATGCATCACATGAGGCCCAGAGCGGGTTAGGACACTGCTCATGTCACATAGTTCCTGGAGGTAGGCATGAGAGGATGGTCTTTAGATTTTGTGCCTTAAGTTTTTGTGCTGTCTACAGCCAAGCCACCATCTTCAGACATAACCCAGAAGTTGATCGGCAAAACCCACCATGTTCAAAATCAAGTCATTCCATTGGCTGAGTCCTTTGACTAACTACTACAGGCCTCAGTTTCCCTATCTGTTATGGAAGATCCTTCTGAGTCACATGCTCTGCCCCTGGTTTTCCTCTTGGGAAGAAGTTGATGAGGAAGATCCTGGTCCCAGATTTGTCTCTCAGCAGCTGGAGGGTCTCAGGAGATGTGTCAGCTGGTGTGATGGTTGGGGATACTTGTGGGGCGGTAGCTAGGATGAAGGGGTATTTAGGCAAATGCTGCCTGAGGTCCATCAGTGCAGAGGTAACAGCTTGTCTTCTGGAAGAACTGCTTGGGCAAGCTATTCTCACANCAGGGTGACCCAAAAGTGATTCCCCAGGGCTCTTGCTCTTGCCACGGGTGACAACTTGGCTGCTCCTCTCCATCTCTGTCCAGTCCTGGGCCTCTGCTTTCAGCTCTCTGGAGAGCAATCCCTAGGAAAGCCAGTGGCCTATGGGCAAGGTGTCCTTCTTGGTCTCTACCTCTGCCACTTCAGGGAACTTCTGAGGCAGCGGGGCTCTGAGGGTGCAGGGAGCCCTAAGAAGAAGCCTCACAACCCCTACATCTGGGGGTTCACTGTTGATATCCCCCTCCATTCTCCTTAGGTTTGGCTTGGCCATTCTTTCGTCGTATTTCTCAGGACAGCCATTCCTCTAGAGGCTTTTGACAGCTGACATCTCTTAGGCTCACTTCTCTCCTTCTTCTCTCCTCCCTCCTCCTCTTCCTCCTCCTACCCCTTTGTTCTCACATGGACACTTTGGGCATCTAAAGGTATTTCCTAAACACCAGTTATGCCAGGCTGTGGGACTGAGGGTGTTCCCTGGAGAAGCCCATGGTTTCAGGAAGGCAGATCTGGGAGGAGTCAAGACCCAGAGAGGCTTCAGGGGTGGATAGAATGAGCAGTTCTCTGGTTGCAGATGCCAAGCCTCTGGTAGAGTTGCTTCAGGGAACCCTAGGCAGCATCAGGGTCTATGCCATTGTGTGTGCATGTTCAGGTATCCTACCATATCCCCTCTCTTACCAGTGTGAGGCAGCAGCAAAGGACCACTGAGCACTGAGAACCAGGGAAGTGGTGGTGGCAGGGGTCAGGGCTATACCTTGGGCCATTATTATAAGATAAAATGCCTTTCTTCAGTTGAGTTCAGAGCTTAAAGGTGAGCAATTTCTACAAAGAAGAAGACATTGGGAGGAGATGCCTCCTTGATCCTGTGGGTCACTCTAAGATGATGCTGTGGGGGAAGGGGACTTTCTGGACTTCCAGACTCTATAGTTCTTTTCAGTCAGCCCTCAGGCTTCCACTGTTCTGGAGCCCTGCAGGGTTCAGCTCCATAATCACTTACATCATTATGTTCTCTGGACCTNAAGGGACCGAGAAGGGTATCCCCACTAGACCCTGCTCAAGACCTACTCCTTTCCCTGGGCTTCCTATCTCTAGGAATGACACCCCATTTATCTGGTCACCAGGAAACAAACCATGAATGTCCTCAAGGGATCCTTCCCTGCTTCCCATCTAGGCCATCCCAAGTTCCCCGAGTTTAGCTGTGTGGTACCTCCCTCCTCCATCAGATGAAAGTAACAATCTTTAATGGGAATCCTTACCTCTGCTATCACCCCTGTCTTATAGACTATTCTGTGAGGAAACACCATGACCAAGGCAACTTATAAAAGAAAGCATTTAATTGGATGCTTGCTTACAGTTTCAGAGGGTTAGTCTATTATCATTATGATGAGAAGCACGGTGGCAGGTAGGCATGGTGCTGGAGAAGAGGGTGACAGCTTATATTTGATCCTCAAATTACGGGCCAAGAGAGATTGAGACTGGACCTGGCATGGGCTTTTGAAATCTCAAAGCCAACCCCCAATGACACATCTCCTCCAACAAAGCCACACCTCCTAATCCTTCCCAAACAGTTCCACTAATTGGGGACCAAGCATTCAACATATGAGTCTATGGAGAACATTCTCATTCAAACCGCCACAGCTCCCTCTGATAGTCACAGGACAGTGACTTTCCTGCTCCTGGCTCTCACCTGCAACCCTGATCTTCCTTGGACCTCTCAGAGGGGGGCTCAGCATAAACATACTTAATGATCAAATAAAGCCATGTCCAAACCCTCACCTTCAGTATGGTTTCACACTGGAGGCCACCTAGGAACTAAGGTGTTCTCTGGAGAGGAAATAGAAAGAATTGGAAGGATGCTGAGACCAGGTCACCTGCAAGCTGAATGATGGGGAGGCTGAGGCAGGACTGGAAAGGNGAGTAGAGGTGAGGCTAGAAGGGAAATTGGCCACAGTCATTTTAAGGCTACAGAACACGGGAGCACTCGAGGTGGCATGGCTGTCTATGGAGACTGGTGCCTGAATCCACTTGTGGGAATTTCTTTTTTTCTGCAGGTAGGAGTGGAGGCCGAGGGCTCTGGCCCTCTTGGGCCCTTGGATGTGGGCTCAGGCTCCGAAGACATTGTGGGCAATGAGGATCTGTTGAGAGTGAGTATGAGGGGTGCTGGGGGCTGGTGTTGGGGACCCAGGAGGGAAGGTTGTGGGATGAGGCAAGCAATGAAAGTGGACAGGCCCCTTGGGGACTGTTTCCTGGAGACTGTGGGGATCATCATACATTCCCCTTGATTTTTTACTCATTTTAGCCAAGGGTGAGCCTGGATTTGCATTGAGATCTTTCTCTTCTTCACCCTTCTTTCTCTGGAAGCTGCTCTTGTCTCCTTCATAGCAAGTTTGTTCATTGGCCTTTGCCTCCACCCACGGCTCCCACACTGCTCTTCATCTGTGAAAGAATTGCCCTGGTCCCTTCTCTGTTTGGATAGCATTTCACACTCAGTTTCCTGTGTGAAACCCTCCCTGGCCCCTAGTCTGCTCTTGGCCCATTCTTGGTGTCTGTGACATGTCTGGCCTGCCCAAGGCTGGGCTCTACCAGTCCTCTCTACATTGCTCACAGGGGAGTGCGGCTGGTCCTAGATCCATCCTTGGGCCCAACCCTCTCTCCAGCCCTTCCCCTGAGCTCCCATGCTGCCCCAGTTAGCTGGGGCATGCTTCCACTTAGCTGCCCCTGCCCATTACCAGGGCTGGAAAGGCCCTGGGGCCCAGTGATGTGAAAGCCCAGTGGATCTACCAGGAACAGTCTGGGCTGGTGAGATCCAAAGCCAGCAGGAGGCTGAGGAAACAAGTCTGCTTTGGAAAGTATTTCAGGACCAGGACTCGGTCAAACACAGGCTGCATGGCTGACCTTACTGTCAATTAGAAAGCAGAATTAACCAGGGCTCCTCTGGGATTCCAGCTAATTGGTTCTTTATCGTATACACACCATTTGGGAGAGAGCCTGGTGTGATCTACTTGGAAAACTTTACATTCAAATGCCAGCTCCCCTGCTCTTCAACTGTGTGTATATGAGTCCTTGAGTCATGTTGTCTAACTGAGCCTCAGTTTCTCCCTGTGCAAGGTGAGAACCCCAATTTTCCTTATGGGATTGTCGCAAGGATTGGAAAGCATGCTTGGTAGATTCACGCTCCCTCATTGCTTCCAACACACTGTCTTTCAGGGTCCTCCGGGCCCCCCAGGCCCACCTGGATCACCTGGGATTCCCGGAAAACCAGGAACTGATGTTTTCACGGGACCCCCCGGCTCTCCTGGAGAGGATGGACCTACTGGTGAGCCAGGACCTCCGGTGAGCAACTCAAGTCTCCTCCCTCACCCTGTGATCATGGGGCTTCCTTTCACATACAGATTACAGACCGAGCACTGCCCAAGGCTGGGGACCAAAATCTTCCCCATCTGAGTCATTGCTGAGACTCCACGGAAAGACAGCCAAGAACATACTGTATGCACTGCTTTCCTGATTTATATGGGGGGTGGGGGTGTAGGCTCATGCAGGTTTTGGAACCTGCCACAGGATACCAGAGTTAGGCCTGCTATGGGAAAGCCTTGGAGACCATCTGGTTCTGTCCTGTTCCTGATGTCCTCCTCCTCCGAGGAGATGAGACTCAGAGAGCAGAGAATGCTTGTCTTGGGGCACAAGGAGCTAGCCCTGTTCCCTCTACCTTCCCTCCTTCCTAGGTAGGGTTTTGTGTAGTTTTTAGCAGATTTAGTTTTAGATTCTGTGAACTAATTGTCATTGATATTCCCCAGGGCCCTGAGGGACAGCCTGGACTTGATGGAGCCTCTGGCAAGCCTGGGATGAAAGGAGAGAAGGTATGGGGACAGTGTGAGGTTCTAGCACAGGGAGCCAGCCTGGCCACTCTCTGAGCCCTAACCTGAGTTTGTCCTCCTTGTTATTCTCTTCGGTCACCTCTATTGGATGTTCCACCGTTGGGCTCACAGGTCTCTCATTTGTTTCTCCTTCCCACTCCTGTGTGCCCTAGCAGCAGTGAGTGGTAGTGCCACCATCTATCCCGGGTCCTGTCTTTCCTGGCTCCCTCTTCTCCTTTTTCCTTCCCTGTCACTACTGGCTAGTTGTCAAGCGTGACTTCCATACCTGAGACCTTTCTGTGCATCCTGACCAGACATTCATCTCTTCCTGCCTACCCTGTAGCATTAGGACCCTCGTTGATGTCATCTCCACCCACAGTCACCCCCCCCCACCTGTACCGGTCCAATTTCATATAGCAGGTACTCACTGGCTCCTGAGAAAATGCCAGTAGCACTCCACTGGGCAAAGCCATAGTGCCCTTCTTGGTTAGCACCAGCTGTCTCCGTAGCACATGGTCCACTGCTCACTGGCACAGCTCTGAGCAACAAGCCAGTTGCTGCGTGCTCCTCTCTGCCAGCTTCTAAGCCTCTGCATGTGGTATCTGCCTTGTCTGGAATGCCATTTCTTTTTGTCATCAAGGCACAGACACAGTGACCCTCCTTTATCCTAAGGGTTATATTGCAGACTCCTCCCCACACATATAGACTGTTATTTTCTTTGTACATACATACATATCCATTTAATTTCTAAATTAAGCATAGTAAAAATTAACTGTAGTAACTAATGATATAATAGAATAATCATAACAATATGAGAAAATTGCTAGCATCACTACTCTTTACTCTGGAGGCATTATTAAGTAAAATAAAGGCTGATGAATGGGAGAATAAATAATACTGTACTTGGTCTGATCACCAAGATGGCAGCTAAATTACTTATGTGTGGGTAGTGTATAAATGTGGATATGCTAGACCAAGGAATTACATATATCCTAGGTAGGATAGAGCAGAAAGTTGTAAGATTTCATTATGCTGTTTAAAATAGTATGTAATCTAAAGCTGTAAATTTTTCATTTCTGGAATTTTCCATTTAACAATTTCAGCCTGTGGCTAACTGTGGATAAGGTGAGGAGGATACTGAATGTCTTCCTCCTCACTCTTTCATTTGGGTTTAGTATTTTGTTTGGGGTTTGTTGAGACAGGGTCATGCTACATAGCCCAGGTTTGCCTCAAACTCGTGATCCCTCTGCCAAATATTTAGTGCTAGGATTACAGATGTTCCGTCATGCCTGACTTCTCTCAACTCTTCCAGCACCCTTCCTTCTTCCTCTTTCTGTGACACGGGTTAATGTTGCTGAGAACCTTCTTAGCCAGCAGCACAGGAGAGGCTAGCCTGCCTGTGTACCCTGTATCCTATCCTGCCATAGAGCGGCAATAGCCTTCCAATCTAGCACAGGCCTCTGTTAGCCTTTTATGAATAAGTGAACTATTCTTCAAACACCATTTCAAGTTACCATGTCTAGTTAGNCTGCCTTCAGTCTTCCTTGGCAGGTCTGTCTTTCTACTGTCCATGCTGGTGCTCTTGGGAGAAGGTAATTCCTGCCCCTGCAGCCTTCCCAGCCAAAATAAAGACAAGTCTCTCTCTGCAAAGAAAAATATTAAATAAAAACAAGTCACTTTGCACTAGTGATGTGTTAATAGGGTGAACAAGGGTTCAAGGAACCCATTGGTAGGAGACTGGGCCTGTGTATCACCTCTGTGAACATGTTTGAAATGCTTCCTGCCAGGACACCATGGCCACTGAGTCAAATCCCAGTTTCCATCAGCTGAACGGAAAGAGTAACCTGATTTTTGTTGCAAATGAATTTCTCAGAAAAACAAACAACTGTGAAATTTTAGGAAACTCGTCTTATGCAAACCAACAGTTTCATGAGAAATCTAGGTCTGCAGGAAGCACCACCAACCACACTTACCTTACCAGCACCTCCAAACCAGCCGCTGAACCTCCCACACTGTCTGTGCCTGAAGACACCCATGTGCTGCTCCTGCTGCTCCTGTGGCCTGCAGCTGGCTCATAGAGCAGCAGGGAGGAAGATGGACCCCGCCCTGGATCACTGCTGGACATCAGCTTTGTCAGTTTAGCCCTGGGATTTGTTAAGAGGCCCAGTGTTGTATTGGTACATGGNCTGCTTTTGGTTAAGTAAAAGCAGGTTCTAGAAGGACTTACACATTTGCATTTGGAGAGTTGAAGGGGAACCAGACAGTTAGAAATGAGTGTCTTGGGCCCTTATGAGAATTAGGTCCAGTGATACGTTTGGCGACTCCTGGCAATGTCTATCTTTGACCCACACGGCTTCATTGATAAGGCCTAGGCAGCACCTCCCATGGCTGGATAGACTGAGCTGTAGGAAGTCTTTTCTTGTACTATTAACCAGGCACACGGAACAGCCCAGGCAATTATCCAAATAATTGTGTGTGTCTGTTCTTGTTGTGAGACAGGGTCTCATGCAGCCCAGGTTGACCTCAAACTCTGTAAGAGCTGAGGATAACCTTGAACTCTAATATATCTGCCTCTCCCTCCCAAATGCTGGAATTACACATGTGCACTAGTTCAAAGTGAGGTCCCTCCCCTACACATAATTAATAAGACTCGATTTACTTGTCTGGGAAATTTGATACACTTATATATATAGCCATCATTACCAAACATGAACCTGTCATCAAAGTGAGGGTGGTCATTAAGAGTGTATCTGGTAGATTATTTATGATGTTTAGTATAAATAGAAGTATCTTTTATTTTCCCTACATTAAGTTGAACTGACACACCTTTATCCCAGGAAAAAAAGAGGTGGAAGTGGTGTATTTTCCCGCTGCAAAGCACATCTAGTAGGAAAGTCAAGGACCCTGCTAGAGAGCAGGGTCCTCAGACATTGCTCCGTTATACACTGCAGCTTCTGCTTCCAGCTTTACAGCGACTGAGGACATAGTCGTCAAGATCCAGGGCGTTCATGTTATTCCTCAGCCTTGGAAAGTTCTGAGGCACCCACACAGGAAAGAGCCTGTACTCTGAAGTTTTCTCAGCTACCCAGAATTGCTGGGGAACCTAGAGCTACCTAGAACTGTCTTTGAGTAACCTCACTGGGCTGGAAATGCCACTGTAGATCCAGCGTCTGTCATTCTGTGAGTTAGAAGAGAAATTTGATGGCATCATCACCACCGTCCCTTTCTCTTAGCAGTCCCAATCTGCTTTGGAACGTGGTTCATGTAATAACATCAGGGTACCCTTAACGACTCTGAGCATCGAGCTGC
>LZPO01055076.1:0-13203 GCA_001675575.1 Neotoma lepida
ATTTGTCTGTACTAGTTTCCGTTAACTGAGATATCAATAGAGCTGAAAGGTCTGTTTTTAGTAAGTGATTAGAATACCTTCAAACATAGATTATCATTTTCCCTCGTCTGAGGGGTAGCTGATTAAAAGGTGTCAGCTGAAATATATGCTATTAAGTGAGAATTCTCACCTCAACCAAGGCTAACATTCACATCAGCTAAAGAGAAAATACCTCCAGATGAGGGATCTGCTTGTGATTTGGAATACATATTTTTAACAACATTACTGTTCAAACATATTATTATATATACCACTAACTTGCCACAAAGCAATTATTATATACTCAAAACCATATACAGAAAAGTCTGTAAATAATATGGGAGGGTAGGAAAAACTTAACTTTTCCTGAGATTTTAGTTGCCTAGTTTTCTAAGTACTTCATTGCAAAAATTTCATACACTATGCCAGAGCTATTGAAAAAATAAGTAGACTATCACCAAGTAGAAACCCTCAAGTAGGTGTTCTGAATATGTTGGTAAAGAAAGTCAATTCGAGTGGTCTCTGCCCNTTCAACTTCACCCTCCTTACCAATATACATTCATCACTGAAAAGGGAAATATTTACAAAACTTAGTTTAGTTCTGTTTAAATATTATGTTTAGCTGTCTAGAGACCATGTTCTCAAGATTTATACAAGAAATCAAGGATTAAACTTCATAACAATTAGAAAACCACACTGTGTAAAATCAAAGACTTAGTTAAAGGACATTAAAATAGTTTTACCATTGGTACTAAACTGAAATGACTCCATCTCTCCCCAACACCTGGAACCNAAACCTTTTGAACTTTCACGTAAACAAACCAGGGCACACCAAATGCTCTGTCTGCTGCAAGGTACCACCTCTGTACAAAGGCCGATGAGTAAAAAATGTGGAGAATGCTGAGGACGCTTTGAAGCAGCTTGGAAAAGTGAGAGCAGGAAAGAGGCTCTCCTCTAGGGTAAGTTTGTTTAGTGGAAAGTAAGCAAGTTGTCAGGATAAAAGTTGACAATGTTGATTCCAACAGTTTGAACTGTGAATAAACATCCAAAGGGATTATGTTACTGAGAATTAGAAAGATTCCGTTGAACTCAATAGAACACNAGTGTTTTCAAAGATAATATGCCTTTGAGCCACACTCCGGATCCACAGTTTAGGGTTAGAATTACCCTAAAGTCTTGAATACGCCATAATAAAGAACAAGGGTATGACCCTGCTAATATAATTCTAAAATTATTAAAATAAGGGGAATAAAAATATCTCATTTTTAATCACCAAATTGGAAAAAGATAAATGTGTATACATGTGCACATTTTGGGATAAGCTAAAGAAACCTGGAGGGAAAAAAATCTACATTCTTTTCAAACATGTAAACTTAACCTCAGTCTTACTAACCAATTTAAGGAAATACATGGATTGGCCAGAAATCGTTTTTAAGTTTTCCCTCCTTAATGACCTATCAAAGAGCAAGACACAGCCTATGGAACCCATAATCCTCTGCTCACCAAAGCCACATTTAAACCTCGCTTTCATCTCATGCTGCTGGGTTTTCCACCAGGTACAAGATGAAAAGTTGGAAGAGTCTTGTGCTTTTTCAAAAGCAAAACAATTTGGTTGCCACTCAGCAATTCCTGGTGAAATGCCAGGAAGCCTGTAAAAAAAGTTAAAGTTTTCCTAACTTAGAGTTCACAAAAATAAATANGAGATGTTCATACTGTCAGATACTCCATCCTTTTTCATTCTTAACCATTCATAAACAAAAGAAAGCACACAGTTTTGACTTGTTAAAAGTTCATTCAAATTAGTCCTCAAGTCTACCTTAGATGCTCTCAAGAAAGTGAAGGCAACTGAGACCATTCTTAGTTCATCTTGCCCTAAAGGACTCTCACATTAGAGTCCATGTGAAAATCTTTACAAAGCCTAATAAAATATGCAACTTGCATGGTTTTTACCAGAAAGGTTTCTAGGCAGTCCTGCAAAATGCTGTTTTCCTTTGCAGCTCTAACTCCTATTTATTTCTAGAACCAAGGATGTGGGCAAGCACAGTTCAGCCTGAAACCTCTTCATGCTTAAAAGGAAAATCAAATCCCCCAGATACTTTCAAACACTATCAGGAAAAGAATATTCTCAGTTCTGNCTGAAGATCATTATCTTTTTTACACTTTGTTTTTATATTTACCAAGTTCATAGAAAGGGCATAAGCTGAAAGAGGAAAATAACTACTTCTTAAAAAGATTCCAAATTTAGTAATCCTCTCAAACCTATTGGCACACATTTAGAAAGCCGTATTTTCATAAGACTTCATTAATTTTTCATTGGTTCTGTCATTTGAAAAAAAAAAACACAGAGAATCATCCATAACTTTGAACCAAAACCATCTGCAGACTTCAAGAAATATTTGTTATAGGAAGAAAAGAGTCATTACAATTAAAATGCAGTANAGTGGGTAAAGACAGGCACATGTGGACTCATCTGGATGTTACACTAGTATCTCCCAAGCATTAACTTGCTCATTGACAGAGGTCATTAATGTAGAACAGTGCTCTAAGGTTCTGTTACCTGTTAATATGAGATTACTGTAAGTATTGGAGAACTGCTCCTTCAGAAGGACCAGCTGCATCTGAGCTGCCTTCTCTCTCTGGAGCTCCAGCATGATGTCAGGGTGCTGGGCGACCTTGCAGCCTTTCTGTTTATCCAAGGCAACGTCACTTCGGACAATGTCTACAAAAGGAAAGATGACAGGCAGTAAAACCAAAACAAGCAGAGTCACATAAAAGGTTTTTACCCAACATCACAGAACTTATAAATTACTAACTTTTTTTTCCAAACTGAAAAGAGGNAGAAGTAATAATCCTGAGGGTTCTTTAGCTCCATAACACATCCTAAAAGTTTCTCTCCTTATTTTCCAGTTCTTTGGCAATTTCTGTTACTTAGCTCTCTCTGGCCTAACTAAAGACTCCAACCCAATACGTTCCCTCTTAGCTCACCCCCCCAGGATTTATTTACCTTTGGGGGCCTTTTCTAAACATCATCTGCCATTCTCCAGGAGGAATAATAAAACAACTTTGAATACTAGGGACTATAAAGTTAACTTCCTTTCCCTTCTGCCTTAGGATCAGGAATAAATATTCTAAATATTTGGCTTATTTTCAATTCACTTTCCAGCCAGGTCATTCAGCCTAAGTTAGGGCTGCCATTCCAGGAGTTACCTGATCAGTGACTGCTGCTATGTTTCATGTATTACTAGGAAAATAGTTTCAATCCGACCAGGAAATCATTTTGTCAATCCAGAAACATTTTTTGAGTCTCTGAAGTAAGAAAGAGAGCTGAGTNACTAAGGCATCTCCCCCGCTGTGTTTTCATTAATGGCAGGTTGCCTTTTGTACCTCAGTGTGATTGTGTACTAAGAGCAAATAAACCCTCCAGAAACCAGTCTTCCTCAAAAAGAAACTTGCATATGGAATGCTTCCCAACCATTAGGAAACANACTCTATACACCATAATGTATGGAAGTTACTGGTCCATTTTTGTCAATTAAAATATAATTTGTCTGATTCTACTAGGAACAAATGATACTGCCCAAATCAATCTGAATAGCAACTCTAGAAATTTTCAAGTTTTTTATAACTAATCAAAAGATTTTATGATTAAGAACTAAAAAGAGTCTCTTACACTGTTGATGCTAATGGTTTCAAATGGGATAAAAATGCCCATAGTTAGTGTACCAATAGGAAAGAATTCTCTTAAGCAATTCTCAAAAACACCTACCAGAAAATACATGACAGGACATAGCATGAAGGTGGGGTGTTGTTCTGGATAAGCAGGCGCTTATTAGACCCTACCCCAAAGAATATCCCATCTATAAATAGAAACTCAATACAATGCAGGATATGTGACCACAATTATTAGCCAGATTTGAAAAACATCCATTCTAGTTCTTAGATAAAACAAGAGCTGGTTGGAAATGATGTATTATTTATGCCTAAATATATTTGTACCAATTTATAGAAATAGGCAATAAAATTAACTAATTGACATAAATAACTAATCTCAGATTTTGTAAGACTTATATACAGAGAATAAATTAAACACACTCTAGTTTTTAAGATTACTTGATAGAAAAGGAATAAAGTATTTATTTAAATTACTAATTTCTTTGAATTTTGAATAAAAGTATTTATTTTAAATAATTAATTACTTAAGTTAAAATTATTTAAATTTTAATTACTTCATTGAATCCTCACAACAATCTTATCAAAGATTGTGGCAGACATCGTTGACAATCTCCCCCACNTGTGCTGTGCTCTCTTCCTCTGTTACAGAGACTTAAAGCTCTATATCATGTTTGCAGCTTCCCTTGAAGCAAAGGNAGCACACATAACATGGTTCTGGAAAGTAAGTTTGACTGGTTCTGAGAAGGGACATAGTACACTGTCCTCCTGCCCCCATCATACTTGGTGCTTTGAAAAAAAATAATTAGAAGTAAATGAGAAGATATTCCCATTTCCTTGGAAAGGAAGAACTTTTGGCTTATTTTGATATTTTTTCTTTTCTTTTTCTATATTTGATTGTTTTAGATTTGCTTTGTTTCCTCTCACTATTTTTGTGAATCTTTATCTAGTTATATCTATTAACTTCAGTGTCTTCTTCTGTCCTTTCTCATTTTCATTTTTTTACAATTCTTATATTAATTATATTTTCATTAATGTAAATAATTTAAAGTATTTTCCCTTCTAGTTTCTTTTCTAGGGTCATTGGTATTGTAGATGTTATTTTAATAACTTTGTGAGTTTGTTTTTGTTGGGGGGGTCATTTTTTCTGTTTTTACTATTTCTAGAATTGATTTGCTTTTTAAGTTACTCAAATTACTTTGGTTATTACTTTCCAAAATGATGCTAAAGATCAAGCTTAACACGTTGAACACAAAAGGCAGGTGCTATGATGTTGAGACAGACACATTCCAATTGATAGAAATTGCACTTATACTGTTTACAACTTAATCTGCTAAAATTTAGGTGGATACTTCCAACGTAAAGATATGAGAAACAAAAGCTGACACTCCTGCTCCAAAGAGATACAAACTGTAAGGGAAAAGCTTGAGATTACCAAACATTAACCTCTATATCAACAAAACAGAGAGAAAAATTACCTAACTGGGACAACTGATCCAGATGTAAAAGACAATGGCATAGGTTACCACAACTGATTTTCAAATTACACAGTGATAACAAATCTAAAGGAGTGNCTACTAAAACCTCATATCATTTATAGTTTTCTGTTTATAAAGTAGCTATCAGGCAGACCACACTCACCTGAGCCCTGCAAAGTAGGTAACTCGGGTTCCAAAACTAAGCATACTATCAGAACCTGCCAAATATGCCTCATAAGCCACAGGAACACTACAATACACAATCCAACTAGAATTAAGCTCAACACAGCTGAGTGTGGTAGCACAAATCTATAATTCCAGCAAGTAAAGACAGGAAGATTAAGCCAGCCTCAAACACAATCTTGAACTACATTGACCCTGGCGCACACACACACACACACACACACACACACACACACACACAAAGAATTAAGCTCAATACCACACCAGTACAAAGGAGAAACTCAAGATAAGGTCATGCCAGAAGAAGACCTATGATTGAAAGTTAAAGACATATCAATGTCAATAGATATGTAATCCTCAACATAGAAACATGAGAAATATGAAAAAAATAATAAGCAACACGATTCTACCAAAAGTCCATAACTCTATTAACTGCTTCAAAATATATTAATATCAATAAAATAATTGACAAAGAATTCCAAAAACTGGTTTTCAAGAAGAATCAATGACCTTTAAGAAAACGCAGGGAAATAGCTGAATATAAATAAAGAAAGCAATAGAAAATAAAAATAAGAAATTCAATAGAGAAATGAAAATCCTGGAGGGATGGGGGGGGCTTAAAAATGAAAGGCTCAACANGGCAACTTTCAAAATTACTTGAAGCCAAGCAAGGTGCTGCTCATTTGTAATCTTAGCACTCAAAAGGCTGAAGCAGGAGGATCTTGAGTTTATGAACAGCTTGGACTACAGAGATAGATCATGTCTGACATAGTTAGATCTCTTTTGCTGTGATAAAACATTGACCAAAATCAACTTGGTGGGGAAAGGGTTTATTTGGCTTACACATCCTGATTACAGTCCATCCTTTAGGAAAGTCAGAGTAGGAACTAAAGTAGGACTAGAGATAGGAACCATAGAGGAAAGCTGTTTACTGACCTGCCATCCACNCTTGCTGCTTTCCTTCTAATACAATCTAAGACCACCAGCCCAGTGTTGACACCATCCATGGTAGACTGCGCCCTCCCACATCAATCAAAAAAAATCATACATAGGCATGTCCACAGGCCAATCCAATGAAGGCAATTCCTCAATTGAAACACCCTCTCCCCATATTTGTAAAGCTAACAACAACAATAACAAAAAAAAAAACAACCAGCAGAAGTGACCCTTTATCACTTTGATACACAAACATATATCATCATTAAGCCATAATCTTTTTTCCTTGTTTTTTCCCAAGTACACATAGTATACCTTTAACAGTCCCATGGTGTCTAAAACTTTCAACATTTTAAAAATTCAAGTTCTTTTCTAAAACCTAATGTCTCTTTAAAAATCCAAACTCTTAGCTGTGGGCTCTTGTAAAATCCAAAACAAATTAAATTTTTTTTACTANGAGATTAACAAAAGAGAGCAGAAAAACAAAGCAAAGCAAAACCAAACCTCAACAGTATAAAACTCAGTGTCCAATGCCTGGCACTCCCTCATGATATTTTGGACTCCAAAAAACTTGAGTAGCCTCACTTCTCTGCCAACTACAGCTCACACAGTTTGGCTGGTAGACTTTGGCTGCCTCCACTCCACCCCTGCTTCTATCCTTGGTATTTATTCCACAGTTTTGACATCTCCATGCTGGGTATCGACTCCAACTGAGTTTGCATCTTCACCAATGGTATCTCCTGGACTCTCATAGGACTAAGACCCAACTCTTCTTCTTGACTCCTTTAATCCTACAGCATCATGTTGCCAGAACTGGCACCATGTGGAAAACATATTACCAAGTTCAGCTACCATCTTGAGATGCAGCCTTGACCCACTCTGGACCACAGCTTCTGTGTGCTGAGCCTGAGTAAATATTTCCCAGATTTTGCCTCAATAATGTTCNTTTCTTCTTAATCACAGCTGACTTTTAGCCCCATCTAATCAGCATCAATTACCCAGTAAAGCAACAATTTCATTTCAGTGGTAATGATCTCTTGTTAATCACAGCTCATTTTATTTAGTCCCAGTTGGCCAGGAACCACAGAGTCCTAATTCAAATACCTCACACAAATGGTCCTGATAGAGTCTTTGCTTCTCTCTGTAATTTCACAAGCTAGGCCTCCATCATCTGCAGTTCTCTCAACATTTACAGCCTCTCACAGAAAATCCCATTAAGCTCTAAGCACCCAATGGCTGTTCCAGCCCAAAGTTCAAAACACTTCCACAGTCACTCAAAAACATGGTCAGCAACAGCTCACTCTCTGGTACTAATTTTTGTTCTAATTTGCTTTCCCTTGTGATGCTGCTCATCTGTAATCTTAACAGTCAAGAAAGTGAAGCAGGATGATTTTGAGTTTAATGTCAGTCTGAGATACAGAATAAGACCCTATCTCAAAAAAAAAAATCAATTGATTTTATGTCTCAACTTGATCACTTTGATTACATTGATGTCTTAACTTGGTCTAAGGAAGAAAGACTAACAGTATTTGAAGACAATATTGATGTATTACCACATTCAGATAGTAATAAAGAAAAAAGAAATCATGATAAAAATAATCAAAACATTTAGGATACAAGTGTGAAATCAAACTTAAAATTAGTAATCTAAATCAGGTGTGTGAACCCTGCAGCCCATAGAACANATCTGTAACAGGATAGCTATACATGCAGCCCAACACACTTGTAGATGACAACATGTCACAGGGTCAAAAACTGGATATCCCTGGTCTAAACAAAGGCATAAAAATATATTCCATGAAATGAAAACAAAAAAATTTCCCAAATCTCGAGAAAGGTATAGTACAAGATATATTTAGAGCCCCTACCAGACCAGTAAANAATCTCCTCTCCACATGCCATACAATAGACAGTAGACAAAAGGGCAAGCAATGAACATTGAAAGCATAGAGANGATCCAAGCACACNTAAAATCAAGCTCATCAGAATAACAGCACNTGTTTCATAAGAAATTCTAGAGGCCAGAAGACCATGGAACCATGTGTTCTAAGCCTTGAATGAGATTAACTGCCAACTTAGATTACTATATTCAACAATATTATTCTTTTTTCCCCATAAAACATTTAACTGTTCTTGAAAAAAAATAAACTTCCTTAAATAACAGTCTCTTTCCCTCCCTCCAAGGGCCATTTCACTCCAAAACAGTATTTTTGTAATTGATTTTCCTTTAATATTTCAGTAGCAATTCAAATTAAAGTTACTTATGTTACCTGATTTCTTTTCCAAACCTTCAATCTGGTTGTGTCATTCACCATAAGACAATTAAATTCATTTGTCATAGATGCAGTTCATCCTGGGTCATCCTATTTCCTCAGTTTTGATTNGGTATTCTAACAGATAAGTAGAAGCATCACATTATAGTTTTAATTGNCATCTCCCTAATATTAATGATGTCAGAATTTTTAAGTATATTTACTTTCTACCCATATATCTTCGTTAGCAGTCTGCTCATGTCTCCAGCTCTTATTTATTTTATTTTTTATTTTCTAACCTTTTCATTTTGAGTCCTTTATAGATTCTAGATACAAATCCTTTACCAAATTTGGAGACTTTAAAAAAAAATCCAATCCTATCCTATTCTATTGATCTAATTGTTTATCCTTTTACTAATACCATGTTCTTGTGATTACTATACCTTTACACTGTCTTTAAAAGGTTCTGCTTTATTCTTTTTTTCCAGCTTTTTTTTTTTGGTAACTGTTTTACATTTTGGAGTTTCCTTGCAATATAANAATGTATGTTCTAGTTCACACATACAAACACAACTATTTACAAAAAAAAAGCTTTCTTTTTGTAATGTGGATTTAAGTGAAATTTAAGTTGATCTATNGATCACATTAAGGAGAAATAATGTCTTAATAATTTTAAGTTTCTNTCCATCCATTTGATTTCTCTCACCACTGTTTCATATGCTTCAGGATAAATGTACTCTACATTTTGCTACATACAGTTAAACTTTTTATACTAAATAGTATATTTAGCAAATTACAATGTTCATTATAATTATAAATGAATAAATACATGATAGAGTGTTGTATAACATTAGTTAAAGATGTGTTACATTTGTTTATGCTGTGGAACATTTTTTAATGATGCAAAGATGTGTTGCATTCTTTTATGTTGTGTTTGTTTAACTCTGCAAAGCTGTGTTACTCTGCCTGTCTAAAACACCTGATGGTCTAATAAAGAGCTGAATGGCCAATAGCAAGGCAGGAAAAAAGATAGGTGGGGCTGGCAGAGAGAACAAATAGGAGGAAAAATCTGGGGATAGAGAGTGAGGAGCAAGAAAAGGAGGAGAAGACATTGGGGGCCAGCCACCCAGCTACAGAGCAAGCCACAGAGTAAGAAGTAACGAAAGGAATATAGAACAGAGACATACAAAATCACAGAGGCAAAAGGTAGACAGGATAACTTACATAAAGCTGGCTAGAAACAAGCCAAGCTAAGGCCAGGCATTCATAAGAAACAATAAGACTCTGTGTGATTTATTTGGGAGCTGGGTGATGGGCCCCCAAAGAGTAAAAGAGTAAAAAACAACCAGCTACAATCGAGTTCACTTTGAATATTGACATTGTAATCTTCACTTAGAAAGTCCATTAGTTCTAGAAGTGTTTTTAAAAATTCCTTGAATTTTTTTCATGTAAATTCTCATGTAACCTGTGAGTACAGACATACTAACATCTACAATTCCAATGTGTGTGCTTTTAGTTNTTTTTCTTTCCTTACTGTACTAGCTAGGACTTCAGTGATGTTAAATAAGAGACAAGAAAGAGAACATCCTTGCCTAGTACATTTTGTCTTATTTGGTTTTTGTTTGTTTTGATTTTCTTTTTTTTAATACAAATAAGTATATATTTTTAACTCAGCATATGCAAATCATCCTTTATCACCTGTCTCTTATACACATCTAGATGTGTATAACAACCCAGCTACAGAGCAAGCCACAGAGTAAGAAGTAAAGGAAGGTATATAGAACAGAGACATACAAAATCACAGAGGCAAAAGGTAGACAGGATAACTTAAGTAAAGCTGGCTAGAAACAAGACAAACTAAGGCCCTGTCTCTTATACACATCTAGATGTGTATAAGAGACAGCAGCAGAGCCTGGTACATTCAGCTGAGGCAGTTCCAAGCCCCTCCTCCCTGCACCAAAGCTGCACAAAGAGTCTCACCATAGGCACTGGACTCCAAAAAGCCAGTTCAGCACCAGGGATGGGTCCCGATCCCACTGCCTGTCTGGGGGTCCCCCAAACAGTCCAAGCTAGACATCTGTCTCGCCTATCCAGAGGGCCCAGTCTAGTTTCATGGGGGCTCCTCAGCTATGGGTCCACAGTTCATGTGTCTCCACTAGTTTGGCTGGCCATCTTTGTACACCTTCCCATCATGATTTCATCCCTTGCTCATAGAAGGCCCCCCCCCCATTGATTGGACTCCTGGAGTTCGGCCTGTTGCCCGGCTATTGATCTCCGCATCTGCCTCCATCAGTCTCTGGAGGAGGGCTCTATGATGACAGAGTGTTCATCCATATGATCACCAGAGTAGGCCAGTTCAGGCACCCTCTTGATTATTGCCAATAGTCTAAGGTGGGGTCATCCTTAGATTCCTGGGAACCTCCCTAGAACTCTGTTTCTCCCTATTCCCATGATGCCCAGTGAGGGTGAAATGGAGAAGATCTACATGTTTGTTTTGATTTTCATTTGTTTTTGTTTTTGAGACACAGAGAGAATCAAATTGAGTAGGTAGAGGGTTGGGGAGGATCTGGGAGGAGTTGGAGGAAGGAATAGCATATGATCAAAATATATTGCATAAAATTTTTTTCAAAACAAAGAAACAGGAAGAATTATATTACAAATCCACAAGCCTAGCTCCAGACTTGGGGCCTGAGATCCTCTTTGCTTGTGAGCCCTCTTTGCCAGTAAGTCCCTTCTTTTTCCTATGCCCCTTCTGCATCCCTCCACATCCCTCTCTGACTGTGGCCATCTCTGTATTCACAAGCCTAGATCTATATCTGTGACCTTCCAACCTGCTTTGTTTAAAAGTCATCTTTGNTTGATGAGACACTGCTTCCTTCTCTCATTCTTANCTCCACCAACTGCCNTCTCTGCACCACAGGCCAAGCTCCAGACCCANGATTTGAAAACCATCGTTGNCTGGTCCAGTTAAACAGTTCATCCACCAGTTTGACCTGACCCAGATCAACTTANACATCTCCTACACTGGCCCAATCTAAGAAAGGCCAGATTATCACAGCAGACACACAACCAAAGAAGTTCATATGCCAATGTTATGTTGCAAAAACAAAAACAACATGAATGCCCAAAACAGAATGTTTCCCCATCAAATACACTAGTCCTATAGAAGTGTTCTCTAAGAAAACTGACTAGATAAACCCCAAGACACAGAACTTAAAATAATAATCCTACACTTTACTAAAGATTTTAAAGAAGACACCAACAAACATTTCACTGAACTTCAAGAGAGCAGCAACAAATGTTTGAGTTATAGCCAAGACACAAGAAATACACAGCTGTGTGAAATGACAAAGATAATTCAGGTTTTGAAAACTGAATTCAATAAAGAGATAGATACATTGAAGAGAACACACATTGAAACAAAGATAGAATTGGAAAACTAAATATCCCAATTATAAAACTCAAGAGGAATCTTACAAGCAGAATGAATCAAGCAAAAGGTACAATACCAGAACTCAAAGTAGAAGATCTGGAGGAACTAAGAAAAGAATATGAAAAAGCTTTAAAAGCACAGGAAGAACGTACAGGAAATGTGAGGCATCATTAAAAAAAACCTTTGAATTATAGACATAGATGAGGGAGAAGAATCCCAGATCACTAGCATAGACCAGATCTTTAACAAGATCATAAAAGAAAACTTCCCCAAACTAAAGGAAAAACATNCCCACACAGATATAAGAAGCATACAGAACCCCANCTAGACAATAGCAGAAGAGAAACACCCCGNGTTATATCATAGTTAAAATANTAAATATACAGAACAGTGTAGGTGAAAGTTTTGTCTGGTTCCGGCCGGCTNNCANGGCCGCTTAGTCNCAANTAAACACACAGAGGCTTATATTATTTTTAAATTATGGCTGTGGCAGGCTTCTCGNTNGCTAGCTCTTACATCTTAAATTAACCCATTTTATAAATCTATGTTGCCATNTGTTCCANGTGGCTTTACCTGTGTGCNNTTATATGCTATTCTCTGGACAACAGGATGGTGTCTGCCCAGCTCTGCTTTCTTCTTCTNTCCCCCTAGTTAGAATGTCCTGCCTAACTTTATTCTGCNCCACCATTGGNCAAACAGCTTTATTTANCAACCAATCAGANCAACACATTTTCAGAAAGACATTCCCATCAGAACAGAGATNATGNGTGAGGAAAAAAAATACTGAAAGTTGCAAGAGAAAAAAACACCAGTAATATATAAAGGAAAACCCATCAGAATAATGNCTCATTTCTCCATGAAAACTCTGAAAGCCAGAAGATTTTGGAACAATGCACTCCAATTTGTAAANCACCAAGACTGCCAACCTAGATTACAGTACCCAGCAAACCTGTCTACTGTAGTTGGAGAAAAAAATCTTTCCATGNTACGAATAGCATGAAGAGAGGAAGAAGCACAGTCAAGAAAGTCTACAAAGAAAATNAACAAGTCTATAATTAAATGAAATGCAAAGCACAACTAAGAACANAAACCAGCCAAAAGNAGAACAACAAAATGACTACAATCTNCACACACTTTTCAATAATAACTCTAAATAGCAATGGTCTCAGACACAGGCTAGCTGAATGGATTAATAAAATCTATCTCTCTGTTGTATACAAGAAACTCATCTATC
>LZPO01055076.1:35343-48286 GCA_001675575.1 Neotoma lepida
TTGTGAAAAAAAAAAGAAGAACTCAAGGGGAAGGGGTTGGAGATGGCTCAGCAGTCAGGAACTCTTACAGAGAACTAGAGTTCAGTTCCCAGCACCCATGTTGGGCAGCTCACAACAACTGATATTTCATGTTTTAAGTTCTTTTTATATACTAGGTGTAGGGAAAAGAGGCTGGCTAAAGAAACCCACCCTGACCCTGGAGCCTAGGACCAGGGAAAGAAACACACACTGGATCTGGGACCTGAGCTAGAGAAAGAAACACTTTGTCCCCAAACCCAGAATCAAAGAAACATGCCCTGACTCTGAAACCAGTGCCAAAGAAACACTCTTTGTCCCTAGAATCAGAGCCAGTAAAAGAAATATGCCCTGACCTTAGAATTAGAACCAAAAAGCTAAGAAAGGCCAGTGAAAGAAACACAGTTTGGCTCTGAAATCAGGGCCATCTCTGCCCCTAACCCGCAAAACTAACCAATCCCTGAGCAGAAAAACATCAACCAATCCCTGGACAGAAAATCTTCTCTCTGTAGAAACTTCGCCCCCAAGAGATCCTATATAAACCACCCTGTCTGTTTAGTTGTTGACTGTTCTTTCTCACCCTGGTAGAGGCAGCCACTCTCCTGGACTCCTCCTTCCTAAATAAATCTCTTTCTCAAAAGAGTCTTGGGTATGAAGGTCTTCATTTGCCAGCACAGAGAAGAACCTTACTAAGATGTCCCTTAGTGGACAGAGCAGAAAAAACCTTGCAGAGATGTTCCCTTAGGGGGACTGAGTAAGGCAGAGCCGAACAGAAGAGCCTTGCTGAGACATCCCTTAGGAGACTGAGCAAGGCAGAGCAGAAAAGTAACAACTTTTCGCCAGAGGAGAGAGCTACATTTCTGCAGGGCTTTCTCCTTTACCAGAGTGAAGCAAAAGAAGCAACATCTTGAGCTGGAGAAGAAGCAGAGTTCTGCTGGGAAGCCCCCTTAAGTGGGAGCTGAGCAAAGTTCAGCTGTAGGGGCTCTCCAGGAGAGGATTAGGATTGCTGTATCCTGTGGGGAGACCATCCCCTACCCCACCCCAACTCCATGTATGGCCTGACCCCCGAACAGTCAGGATACCTGTCCTTCCAGAGTTGAGCTGTCCTGTTGAAGCTTGAGCTGCCAGAGCTGTCCTAGCAGCTCAAGGTGTCACCTGACTCCCCAAACAGTCAGGATACCTTTCCCCCAGAGTTGCAACACTCGCTTACATTAGGTATTACACAGTATCACATAATAGCTGGCAAATATTTTTGACACATTCTATACATTATCACTTCACTCTGGTAATTATTTTTATTGTTGTTTTGTTTTGGAGTTTTTTGTTTTTGTGCATTTGTTTGTTTTTTATTTGCAGAAGTTTTTTAATTTCATGCAATCTCATTTCTCAATTCTTGATATTGTTTCCTGAGCTGCCAGAGTCCTTTTCAGGAAATCATTGTCTGTACACATATTAAACTATTTTCCTTATATTTTTCTCTGGTAGTATTAAAGTTTCAGGTACTAAGTCTTTGGTTATTTTAAATCCACTTTTACAAAAAAAATTTTTACACAGAGTGAGAAATAAGAGTCTAGTTTGTCTTCTACATATATATGTCCAGTTTTCCCAACTATGTTCCTTTCATCTTATCCAAATGTATTCATCACTCAAGGTACATCTTGGTACCTATCCTTCCCACAAGTCTTATTCTATTTGTTCAGACATTACTAGGTTCAACATATCTAAATTGTCATGTAAAACAGATAATCCAGTTTCTCTAAATTGTCTTTGGTGACCTACTTTGGTTTTAAAGGACTTTTGTTGTGTTTATATAATTATACTTTTTCTTAAGAACAAAGGCATTAGCCTAATATGGTCAATATCGGCCATAGTACAAGAGGAAGCCTCTCTGTTGTGGTGAGGCCTATCATATTGTATCCTATTCTGCAAGCTAAATGAACTATTATTATTTAAATTCAGCATTTCTAATCCAAAATTGATAAAATTTCCAAGCCACATCACAGAAATTTTGTTTATGGTCAATGATTAGGTTCTACCGTTTTTGTGCTTATAGAAATACTAATTATTTCAGAATGAATTATATTTCCCCAACTTCCATGCTGGAGCCCTAATTCTCCATACCTTAGAACACAGCTGTATTTGGACAGAGGGCATTTAATTAAGTTAAAATAAGGCCAGTAAGAGCNTTCTAATCTAACCCATTTCAATCCAGTTTCCTGAAAAGATTAAGATACAGGAAGAGATACCCATGCCATACAAAGAGAAATAAAGGAAGTGCATGAACAAAGAAAACCTACAAGAGAACATAGTGAAAAGGCAGAAATAAACTGAGAACCAAAGACAGAGTTTTCAGATGATACCAAACCAACTGACTTTATTGTGAGTGGTTTTAGCTTCCAGAACAGAACCATGATTAATAAATTTCTAGTGTGATAATTAAGTTTCTGATGTTTAACTACCCAACCTACAACTTCTTGTTAGTAGCAGGCTTAGCAAACTAAGGCACTAGCTTCCAGGATAATTATAAAGGAGGTCTCAGTAGTCTATCTCTTACAATGATTGTCCACATCTCACATAATACATCTAATTCCATGCTTTTCTTTTTTTAAAGGTCTAATCACTTGTTTGTTTCACTTAAAGACTTTTTTTTTTACTGAACTCAAACTTAGAAGTAAAACTTCTCAGTGAGGACCATCTACATCTCTTGGCAATCTGTTCCTGGTGTCTTCTTTGGCTTCCTGCATTCTCTTGGCCAAAAGGTTGGCATATTCTGCAGCCTCCTCATTATTTTTATTAGTATGTTGTTTCTTCAGAGCAATATATCAGCATTTGTGTTGTAGGACAAATGGATTAACAAGACATTAAATCTTGAATACTTTAGTCCTGAATTTCTGTCTTAGTCAGTGTTCTATTACTGTGAAGAGACACCATGACCATCACAATTCTTATCAAAGAAAACATTTATTTGGGGCTTGCTCACAATTTCAGAGGTTTAGTCCATTATCATCAACGGTGGGAAGCATGGTGGCACACAAGCAGTCATGGTGCTGCAGAAGCAGCTGAGAGCTCTACTTCTGGATCCATAGAGAGCTACGAGGGCTTCCTNGGGCANTTTGAAACCTTGAAGCCCTCCTCCCAATAACAATGAGGTAGGGCTTGAAGGGTAGTGTGCTGATATGCAAAAGCAGTTTAGATTGGATGATCAAACCTTGGTGCTATGTTGTATAGCAGCTTTGAATGCTTCTGACAGGGTTAAAGAATCATGAAAGAGGACTGAGTTGTTTACTAAAATTATACAAGGCCCAAAAGAAGCTTTCACTGATTTTTTTACAAAGATTTACTTCAGCTATAAGTAAAATATCAGATCCAGAAGTTAGACAAATATCAATTGATTCTTTGACTTTTGAAAATGCTATTCAGAATGCAAAAGGGTGATTAGGCCTTTAAAGGCAAGAACANCACAAATAGATGAATGGATTAGAAAAACAGCTGATCTTGGATCTCAGGTTTATGATGATACTTGGATAGGAGAAGTGATTTCTAAAAATTTTAAGAAAAATCAAAAGGTTAGATGTTTTAATTGTAGTTAATCAGGTCACCTGAAAAGGTCATAAGCAAAGTGTTCCTAGAAAATATGTTTTTTTCTAGCAATAATCCAAACAGAAGGCCCTAGCCTTCTGGAATATGCAGAAGGTATGGCAAAGGCTGACATTGGACTAATTAGATCAACAAGGNGCAGACAAGGTAAGCCTTTGCCACTGGAAAATGCCTTAGGGGGTCTCTCACAGGCCCCAGTCTCAAATTTGGTTCAATCATTCCCTGTCAGCACTGGGGGAAACCCCTAAACAGAGCCATTAAAAGCCTTAATCCTGTTAAAAGTCACACTGCTCTGGATGACAACAGCATCATTAGATAAAACAAAATATTCAGGAGAGAACATGAAACAAGCATTTTTGCAAACTTCTATAAATGATCAAAGACCAAAGCTAAA
Source organism: Neotoma lepida (assembly GCA_001675575.1). NCBI lineage: Eukaryota > Metazoa > Chordata > Mammalia > Rodentia > Cricetidae > Neotoma > Neotoma lepida. Next base: position 39,350 of record LZPO01055076.1, read on the forward strand.
AATACAAATAATGGCATTGTGATTAAAGGTTTACTAGACACAGGTGTGGATGTAACAATAATTTCACCCAAATCTTGGCATCCAGATTGGCCTCCTCAGGAGGTAAATATTCAGCTTCTAGGGATCAGAACTTTATCTCAAGTAAAGTCGAGTGTATAGGGACACTGAGGAAATTAAAGCCATATGTGGCTAACATAGCAATGAGTTTATGGGGATGAGATTTTTAACAGCAAGGGAAAACCCAGATTAACATTCCTCCAATCTGAAAACAAACCATAAACTAACACATGCTTCTAAGAAAAATATTAAGAGGTATTNTCAAGAACAGTCATTGACCATTCAGGTTGTACATAAGCAGGTCACAACAGCTACTGATCTTTCAAAGGTACCAACAGCCCTACCTTTAAAATGGTTAACTGACAAACCTGTCTGGGTGTGACAATGTCCTTTGACATCATAAAAATTACAGGCAGTAGAACAGCTGGTACAGGAGCAGCTAAATGCTCAATATATTGAATAATCAACCAATCCTTGGAATTCTCCTATATCCATCATTAAAAGGAAATCTGGAAAACAGAGAATGTTAACAGATTTAAGAGCCATAAATAAGGTGATTCAGCTAGTGGGCTCTCTACATTCTGGAATTCCCTTGTCTTCTCTATTACCTAAAGGATGGTCTATTACAGTGATTGATTTAAAAGACTGCTTTTTTTACTATACCTATACAAGAACAGGATAGAGAAAAATGTGCCTTTGCAGTGCCTACTTCTAATAATTCCCAGCCTGTTTAAAGGTATCAGTGGAAAGTTGTCCCACAAGGGATGTTAAACAGCTCCACCTTGTGTCAATATTTTGCACAACAGCCATTGGAAATACTTTGAAGTTTCTTCAATCTATAATTTACCATTATATGGATGATATCTTACTAGCTGNTTCAGATGCAGCTACCTTAGGAAAAACGTTTAAAGAAGTAGAAAAAAANTTTTGCCTTGTTGGGGATTACAAATTGCTCCTGAAAAAATACAAATAGGAAATTCTATTAATTACCTAGGATATAAGATAGGTTTACAAAAAATTAAATCACAGAAAGCTCAAATCAGGAAAGCTCCATTATGAACTCTTAATGATTTTCAAAAATTTATTGGCAATATTAACTAGCTGTTCCCCACAATTGGATTAACTACTCAAGAGATAAATAATTTATTTCAAACCTTACAAGGTGATAAGGACTTAAATACTCCAAGAAAAAATTATCAGCTGAAGCTAAGAGAGAATTAGCTTTGGTAGAAAAGAAACTACAGGATGCACATGTGGATTGCTTGGATTCAGAGCTTGATTATATCCTGGTCATAATACCTTCTACACATTCTCCAACAGGATTTCTTATGCAGAGAGAAGATAATATTTTAGAATGAATATTTCTGCCACACAAAGATAAAAAAATTAAAGATCTATGTAGAAAAGATTTCTGAATTGATTCTGAAAGGAAAATTGAGACAATCAATTAACAGAAATAGACCCAGCAGAAACCGTGATACCTCTTACTAATGCTTAAATTTCCTTATATGGGTGGAAAATGAACATTGACAAAGAGCTTACAGTAATTTCTTGGGAGAGATTAGCAACAAATATCCCAAAAGCAAGAGACTTCAGTTTATAAAAAGGAATAATTGGATCTTTCCTCACATTGTATGAGAAACACCAATTTCTGGAGCCTGTACATTCTATATTAATGGAAACAAATCTGGAAAAGTGGGTTAATGCCAAGGAATTTAAGCAAAGATGCTCAAAGCCTTTATGATTCTATTCAAAAGTCAGAATTATTTGTTGCACAAATCCTAAATGGTCTTATAATAAAAACCTGGAGGCAGATATTGGGGTAAATTCTGAAAGATCAGAAGAAACAAGCCACAGCCACTTGTCACCTGGCCCACTCCTCAGCCAATGCTGTCTCCAGGAATCCTCAGACTGAACGTCTCTAAGTCCTCAGCTGAAAAGGGCTCTTATAATGCCTTTCTCCATCCAGCCACTTCACTTCCTTCCTAGTCCTGGGATTAATGGCATGTGTGCTTCCNAAATACTGGTAGCAAATGGATGAGATCTCAAGTGCTGGTATTAAAGGCGTGTGACTCCTAAGTACTGGGATTAAAGGTGTGAGCCACCATTGCCTGACCTCTATGTTTAATCTAATGGCTGGCTATGTCCTCTGATCCTCAGGCAAGCTTTATTTGGTACATAATGTATCATCACAATTATTAGCTATTCTCATGGTATTATTAGATTTTCCTGGGCTTCTTAATATAGTTACTGACTCTCAATATGCATAAAGAGTTGTTTTACATATTGAAATTGTTGAAATTATTCCAGATGATTCAGAATTAACTTTGTTATTTATTCAATTACAAGAAATAATCAGAAATGAAAATCATCCTGTGCATATAACTTATCTCAGATCCCATATGGCTTTACCAGGCTCTCTAGCACAAGTTAATGATGAAATTGATCAGCTATTGGTAGGAAATGTGCTAGAAGCCTCAGAATTTCATAAGAAACACCATGTTAATACCAAGGATTTGAAGAAAGATTTTTCTATCATTTGGCAACAAGCCAAGGAAATTATAAGACAATGTCCTACTTATTCTTTATATAACCAAACTGCACTACCTACAGGAAGTAACTCAAAGGATACTCAAAGAAATGAAATTTGGCAAATGGATGTATTTCATTTTGCAGAGTTTGGGAAATTAAAATATGTACACCACACCATAGATACATACATATTCAGGATTTCAATGGGCAACTGCTCTGAATTCTGAAAAGGCTGATTCTGTAATCACACATTTGTTAGAAGTTATGGAGATTGTGGGGATACCTGTACAAANTAAGATTAACAATGTTCCAGCATATTTCTCTGCTGGGGGATGTCTTTCTGTATGCTGTGAATATATGGTTAATAAGTAAGTTGNTTTGGCCTATGGCAAGGCAGCTTAGAGGCAGGCAGGAATTCCAAGGAGAGAGACAGGAAAGAGAAAGGTGGAATGAGGGAGATGCCAGACTGTCATCCTAGGAACAACATGTAATGGGACACAGATAAAGCCATGGAACATGTGGCAATACATAGATTAATAGTTATGGGTTGAGTTAAACTATAAGAACTAGCTAGCAAGAGGCCTGCCATAGGCCATACAGTTGATAATTAATATTAAGCCCCTGAATGATTATTTTATAAGCAGCTGAGGGACCGGTGGGGCCANGTGGGACCTGAAAAAACTTATGGCTACATGTCTCATAAAATAAAACAATTTTTGCATATTACAGCATATAGCATATCACAGATATACAACACAATTTATAGAGCAAGCAGTTATAGAAAATTATAATCCCACTCTAAAGATATGCTTAATAAACAGAAAAGGGTCATAAAGACTCCCAGAGATAGATTACACAATGCTTTATTAACTTTGAATTTTTAAATGCTAATGAGAAAGGAATAACAGCTGTGGAGAGACATTGGATATTAGGAAAAAACACTGAATTAAATCAGCCTGTATGCTTTAAAGATGTGCTGACCTCAGAAGGGAAACCAGGATAGGTGTTACATTAGGGAAGAAGTATTGCTTTTGTTTCCACAGGAGAAGAAAAGCTATGGACACCATCAAAATTGATAAAGATTAGATTTGAACAGGAGAGACCTCTTGATTAGGAGAGGTGATAGTTCATCAAACAGCCTGGTCATTCAATCTAAACTAACTTATAAAACTAGCAAATGCCTTTCATTTGATCAGATATAACCTGCCAAAAGGGAAACTCCCCAAAGTTAGGCTTGGGGCAAAGTTTTGTTTTTGTCTTTCAAGGAGAATAAATGCATCCAACTAAAGAATCTGAAGACTACTGGACAAATGAGACATCTGAAGAAGAAAGATGAATCATCCAGAAAAAAATGTCCCAAGGAAAATCGTAAATTGGCCTAATGGTATAGCACACTTCCAATAGGATAAAATCTCATAAATCTTCCCAAATGTTTGTTTCTGCTGTTCTCTATGGACATATAAGGCAAATGTCATTTTGTAGTACCAATTCAATTAAAAATTAAAGGTGGCTTTGGAGTTAGAGCAAGGCTCCCTCCTTCTCTAAACCAAGCATGCTTGTTAAAGAAAAGCCTAAGATCTCTGTATCATGTCAGAAGAGCTACCTGGTATGGGACAGTAGAAAAATCAAAATTCAGAGGCTATTCTATTGACACTAATCTCATAATCCTTTGGTTTTATTTTTACTCTTTAAAATTTTCTTAAGGTATAAATATTATCTCAAAATTTATAAGAATAGTTATATATATATGTATATATTTAAACTTTCTGTCATGATATTAATGGTCATACAGAGTACTAACTAATTCTAGAAGGAGGCTTCATCTAGCTTCCTGTACATGACTTCAGGTTTGATTCTGAAGCAGATAACTAAGAACTAAGTTTGTATACCCTGGATGTNTTTAATNGATTGTGGTCCTTTAACTTCTCTGAGATCTGCAGCATATGACATTTAAAATGTTTAAGTTTTCTGCAGTGATGAACCATGAACATTCCTAACAGTGACCATTGAAGTCTCCAAAAGGATGATGGGGCCCCACAATGATGATTTTACCTGGATTGTGGTAATGCCACTAAGAGTACAAACACCACCCAAAGACCAGCTTTGGACTACAAACTGCTCAGGAAATTTCAAGGTGGCTGAGATGGTCCAGCCTCATGCATTACTGAAGCCAGGACTTGAGATAAGCCCTGCACTTTCCCATCACACTGAGACTGGACAACAGCTATCTCTCCCAAGACAAGATCATCTCAATTTTCTCAGGATCCCCTAAAGATGTCATCACCCCCAGAGAGAAGGAAGTNATGTTAAGACACAACCCCTACATTCCCAAGAGGTGGGGTGGGGGTTTTGAAGTGTTATATTAATTAATCTTTACTTGTCAGAATACAATCAAAATATAACACAACATGGTTTCTGGTCATTTAGTGGGTTCTAGATGTTAATCATTGTATATTACAACAGCATGGTATTGGCATAGAAACAGATAGGTGGGTCAAGGAAATTGAATCAAAGAACCTGACATAAATCTAAACACCTATGAACACTTGATTTTTAACAAAGAAGCCAAAAGTATACAATGCAAAAAGAAGCATATTCAACAAATTGTATTGGCATAACAGGATGTCAGCATGAAGACACAAATAGATCCATATCTACCACCCTGCACAAAACTCAAGTCCAAGTGGACCAAAGACCTCAACATAAATCCAGACACATTGAACCTGATAGAAGAGAAAGTGGGAAATAGCCTTGACTACATTGTCACAGGAGACAGCTTCCTGAATAAAACACCACTAGCACAGAGACTGAGACTGACAATTAATAAATGGGACCTCACGAAACTGAAAAGCTTGTAAGGCAAAGGACACTGTCAATAGGACAAAATGGCAGCCTACAGAATCGGAAAAGGTTTTCACCAACCCTACATCTGACAGAGGGCTGACTTCCAAAATATATAAAGATCTCAAGAAACTAGACATCAACAAACCAAATAATCCAATTAAAAAATGTGATACATATCTAAACAGAATTCTCAACAGAAAAATCTCAAATGGTCAAGAAANACTTAAAGAAATGTTCAACATCCTTAGCCATCAGGGAAATGCAAATCAAAACAACTTTGAGATTCCATCTTATACCAGTCAGAATGGCTAATATCAAAAAAGACTAATGACAGCTTATGCTGAAGAGTATGTAGAGCAAGAGGAACACTCCTCCACTGCTTGTGGGAGTACAAACTTGTACAGCCATATTGGAAATCAATATGAGTGGTTACTCAGAAAATTGGGTATCAATCTACCTCAAGACCTAGCTACACAAGTCTTGGGCATATACCCAAAGGATGCTAAATTATACCACAAGGACACTTACTCAACTATGTTCATAGCAGTGTTATTCACAATAGTCAGAAACTGGAACAACCTAGATGCTCCTCAACTGAAGAATGGATTAAGAAAATGTGGTACAATTAGACAATGGAGTACTACTCAGCTGTTAAAAACAATGGCATCAGGAAATTTGCAGGCAAGTGGATGGAACTAGAAAGAAATCATCCTGAGTAAGGTAATCCAGACCCAGAAAGACAAACATGGTATGTTCTCACTCATAAGTGGATGTTACCTGTAAAGTAAAGGACAACCAGGCTACAATCCACAGCCCCGGAGAATTTAAGTAACAAGGAGGGTCCAAAGGGGGATGCATGGATTTCCTTGGGAATAGGAAATAAAAGAGATCTTCTGGGTAGAACGGGGGCGTGTGGGGATGGGAACATGAGGGATCAGATTGAGTGGGGGGTGGTGGGGGAGAGTAATGAAAGAGATGTCTTGATGGTGGGGGCTTTTCAGGTCAGGTAAAAACCTGACGCAAGAGAAAATCTCATGAATCTACAAGGATGACCCCAGCTAAGACCCCTAACAATAGTAGATAGGTAGCCTGAACTAGCCATTTCCTGTAATGAGATTGGTAACTACCCCAATTTTCTTCAGAGAGNCTTCATCCAGTAACTAATGGAAACAGANGCAGAGATCCACAGCCAAGCACTGGGCCCATCCTAGGGAATCCTGTTGAGGAGAGGAAGGAAAGATTGTACAAGCCAGGGGTGGTCAGAGTCATCACAAGGGAACTGACAGAAGCAACTAGCCTGCTCATGGGTGCTCACAGGCTATGGACTGACAGCTAGGGAGCCTATATGGGACCGGCCTAGGCCCTCTGCATATGTGTGACAGTTGTGTGGCTTGGTCTACTTGTGGGACTCCTGGCAGTGGGAGNAGGGCCTGTCCCTAATGCTTTGGCTGGCTTTTGGGAACCTGTTCCTAATGCTGGGTTGCCTTNCCCAGCCTTAATATAAGGAGAGGAGCTTAGTCCTACCTCAACTTGTTATGCCATGCTTTGTTGGCACCCATGGGAGGCCTGTGCCTTTCTGAACAGGGGTGGGGGAGGAGTGGGTTGCAGAGGGAGGCAGAGGGAAGGGGGGCAGACAGAATTGGAGGGGGGAGGGGAAGCTGCAATCGAGTGTAAAATAAATGAAAAAATTTAATTAATAAAAAAATTGTGATAGAGATCCTGAAGTGTAGCTCTTCATGGTTGATGCTTCTGGCAGGTGGCAGGAGGTGGAAAAGGACTCAGGATTCTTTAAGCTGCTGGCCACTGGGAGTTTGACCATGTTCCAATAAGTATATAAGCAACACAAATTGAACTTGGTGTATTCATTGCTAGTGNAAGTACAAACTGGTACAGGCACTATAGAAATCAGTGAGGCAGTTCCTTGGGAAGCTGGGAAATGATTCACCTTAAGAGCCAGCTATAATAGTCTTGGGCATATATCCAAAGGCCTCTACAGCCTACTACAAAGATACTTCCTCATCCATGTTCATTGTTGCTATATTCAGAATAGCCAGACATTGGAAACAGCCTAGATATCCAACAACTGATGAATAGGTAATGAAAACATATTACATTTTCACAATGGAATATTACTCACATATTAAAAATGAAGTTATGAAATTCACAGCTAATAGATGATACTAGAAAGAATCATCCTGAGTTAGATAATCCACACCCTAAAAGAACCAATATTGTATGTTTTCTCACATATGTGGATGTTAGCTTTTAAGCTTTCAAAATTTGTGCTACAATCCAAATAACCAGAGAGGTTAGGTACATAGCAAGGGACCTTGGAAGGCAAAGGATCTCCCAAGGAAGGGGAAATAAAATGTAGTGCTATGGAAAGATAAAGGGAAAACTAAAATAGGAGGATTAATAGGGATAAGGATGGGAGAGAAAGATAAAAGAAGGAATATGGAAAGGGCCAACTAACACCAAAGGCCATTTGAAAAACTATATGGAAACCTACTACTGTAGAAGCTCCCTAAAATATATACATATATGAAAAGAATCTAAATGGAGTCACAAAATAATAGGGAAGATAATGTCCCAACCAGATACCTTGTGCCACCAAGTAAAACTTCCAGAGCCAGAAATGGTTACATCTTATTGAGTCATTGGCCAGCCAAAGGGGTCCCATGGAATCCTCAAACATCACAGGCTGTTGTTAAGGTTATTGGTTGCTCTCTACAGCTTATGGTAAGGGCCTACTGCAGAAGACATTGTTCACTTGTGTCATCAAACACAAACAGGTCAAGCTCCTGCCCAACTAGAAGCTTCACCCCTACTGACTATTGTCCGTGGTACTGGAAGGTATTCTGCATGCTATCAGAGAAGAAAAGTAATCATCAATATCAGTCACCCAGATACAAATCCTGTGACTCCCAACAGTGACCTGCCTACAAGATACACTGGTGCAACAGTGGCACAAATGTTATGGGAGTAACTACTTTTTTGTTGGATTTCAGGACCACTCTAGGAGATGGNACTCATAACTGGNACTGATAGTGTCCAGGAGCCCGAGACTAGGTAAGTCAGTGGCTTAGGGGAAACCCGCTACTATTCTGCTAAAGGAACATAGCATACCAGAGGCCAATTGAATCCTAGGGACCCCAGGTAAGACATCACCCACTACCTGCTAACATTCCTTGAAACTCACCTAACAGCCTGAGACTGCACCCTCTCCCCTGGGCTCCATATTACAGACCAAAAAAATCAGCAGATTTCTGCTTTACCTGATGCCAGGCTGATTCTAGGGACCCAAGGTAAAACACTGCCCACAGCCAGCTAACACCCCCTAACTGGCACATCTGCTCCTAACTGCACCCCCTTCCCTGAGTGCCATATCCCAGCCCACAACCTTTACAGAAAACTTCTGCTGTACTAGAGGCCACACCATACAAGGAATCCAAGAGACCAAGCAGGTACACAGAACCCCAGAAGCCACACAGGTACTTGGAACTA
>LZPO01055076.1:57890-81042 GCA_001675575.1 Neotoma lepida
AGGACGCAAGCAGAGTTTGAAGGCAGGGTAAATCTAGAATAGAAAAAGGTCTTTTGGACAATTGAAACAATCTGTTTAAATAGTTCTACAATATTCCAATAGAAACACACTTTCAGAGATGAAAAGCTATCCTTGGTTAAAGCTCCTACATTCTTCACGGATCCATATGGACTAGCTTGTATGCTCATGACCCCCTAGTTCTGAAGAAAAGTGGAAATTCCGCACTCTGCTCTCTGCGAGAGTCCTACTTCCCCACATGACTTTTCTCTCCTTTTAATACCACAAGAGACATCCAATTAGCTTTTCAGCCACACGCAGCTGGCACTAAAACAAACCAAGCTGTGAGGTGGCTGACCCAGAATTTCTGATGAATGTTCAAAGTAAACAGGCCTTCAGCCAATCTGGAATGGTCTGTTTCTAAGAGGACAGAGAACCCTTAAAGTTAATTAACTCATCAGGACAAACTGTCCACTCAATGGAAGTTTTTTAGTAATGAGTATCAGCCCACAGATCTTTCCACAGCTGGGCTGGTTCATCATTCAAGAGGGCTGCTTCTGCGTGATTTGTGGATACTTTCATGATTATTTATTTTTGCTGGCTTCTGACTTCTTATATTCAAATTAAAAGGCCAAGAAAGCAAACATCAAGTTTANATAGAAGATCCTACATTTCAGCAAAAGGCAGAAATACTTTCTTTTCACATGTAGAATTTTGGAAGAGAGGAATGAGTTCCATTAGAAAGCATGAGTCTCTTTAAGTGGTTTTGTTACCGTGTGGAAATTTTAATACAGTGTTCTCTACTGAAATTTTTGAAGATTACTATTGTGACCTAAAAAAAGGAAGAGGAGGAGGAGAGGATGAGGCATGGGGAGGAGAAGGAGAAAAAGAGGAGGAGAGGAGTAGGAGAGAAGAAAAGCTGCTTTAGGTTAACATGAAGATTGGAGATTGTAGCTTCACACTACATTAGGAAGCAATAAAATAAATAAAGTAAATGTCCTGAAAGAATTCAACTCGAGTTCATGAAACAGATAACATATGACCTATCAGGCAAGGGTTTTTCTGTTGTTTTGCTTGCTTGTTTATTTTTGTTAATGGAGAATAGAATATCAATGGGCTCTGCACCTCTAAAAGGAACANGGCATCTCATGTGTGTCCTTTTTGAGACAGCAGTAAATCTTTGAAAGGACCTAGAATGTCTCGTCAGAGAGGGCGTAGGAGCCACTCTGGCCAGCTTCAGGAGCATTAAGCAGTGCTCTGATCTGAGAATCAGCCTGAGGAGATGCTTCTATTACACTCCAGGGGTCACTCTACTGCTTACCTTCCTGTTTGGCTCTTCCATGTTTATTCAATACAGTCATATATATCACAGATCATTTTAAGAGGCAACTGAAAGGAACAGTGTTCATTAAGAACTTACTATGTGCTAGACACTGTGCCAATACTTTATAATATATATATTATAACCTATAAAGTATAGGTTTGGGGTTTTCCTAGTTCATCGTGTATAAGCAGAATGAACTTGGTTGAGGTTGTAGGACCTGTTTGTTCCTTACTATCTGTATCTGTCTATAAAATAAAGATAGAGAATCATTTCATAGGCTTTCTATGAAGGAGAAATCAAATTATCAGTAAGTGTGAACCATGTATCATTTTATAAATGTATAAGCTGTTTATCAGAGTTTTACAAATAAATAGAAGTTCAGAAATAATAAATCACTTGGCCAAGGCAATGGAACCAGGAACAGAATATAATCTGCTGGCAATCTAATACTGTCATCTACACCAACTGTCTCTAAATTATGTTATGTGTATACCTTAGGTGTAAGGAGAAAACAATGTAACATATTTTTATATTTTAATGTGCTTGGTTTTTAAGTTTTGCACACACTATATGAGCATATTAGTTGTATTTTAATACAACTATATACTATAAATAAATATACAAAATTTTGGAGTATACTCAAAATTACTTTACTAACAAAAAGATACTGTCAGTAAGTTTAGACCTCTACTTCCTTTTCAAGAACTAGAAAAGAGCATGGTGCTATGAGAGAGGACAACAGAGGGCAGATTTAATAGAGTTTCTATGACATTCACTAACAGTGTCTTCCAAATCCAAAATTCAGACACTCTGATAAGTAAAAGGAAAGAAAATGTTATGGCCATCCTCAAAACTGAAATAATTTATTCTTCTCACAGTCCTTAAATTTTCAAAAACATAAAACTCAATTTTACTTAGAGTTCTTAAGCTACCAAAATGTGTGTGTGTGTGTGTGTGTGTGTGTGTGTGTGTGTGTGTGTGTGTGACGAATTTAACATGGTAGATGATGTCATTTTATTGAAACAGCACTTTGAGTTTACTTTCTCATTGCAGTTATAAATACTTGAAAAAGGAACTTAAGAGGAAAGAGGATGTTGGGGCTCGCGGGTCCAGAGGTACTCAATTATCATAGCAGCAGAGACAAAGCTGCAGCCACGGATGGCATCCTGCAAGGAGCAGGAGCCTGGAGGCCACACTGCATTCCCTCAGGAAGCAGAATGGGAACAGGAAGTAGCACCAGTCTATCAGGCCTCACTGCAAACACCCAGTAACCCACTTTCTCCCAGAAGGCTCCACCTCCTAAAGGTTCCAAAATCTGCACAAGTAGAGCCACCAGCTAGGGCCCAAGTGTTCGAGCACGTGAGCCTATGGGAGATAGTCTACATTCAAACCATATTTCACCCCTGGCCCCTATAGGCTTATGTCTGTCTCTTGATGCAAAGTGCATTCAGTTCAACTTCAAAAGTCTTTAACAGTCCCAACACTGTACAAAAGGTCAAGTCCAAAGTCGTCTTAGAGACAAGACAATCTTTTAACTAAGACCCCCCTATAAAACCAAAAACACAGGTTATGTATTTCCAACATACAGTGGCACAGATTATACATTCCTATTCCAAGAGGGAGGAATGAAGGCATAGCAAGAAAGTCTGCAAGATCAGACCCAAACAAGACTGAAAACAGTAGAAGAACACCTACATGCAGCTATATGTCCAGCAGATGGGACTTAGAAAGGAATCATCTGGGTTCCAAGGGGCTTAAGTAGCCGTGTCCATTCAGCTCTGCTGCCTGTAGCACAGTTACTTTGTCATTTGGGCTGCCTCCAGTTCACATTTGCAACCTTCTTCAGCAGATGTCCTATGGTGTCAGTATCTTCAGCATCCTGGTGTATCCCAGTGACCTTAACATCCATCTTCACAGCTTCACGAAATGGCTGTTAAGAGTCTCTTTGTCAGGGCTCCAACCTTACTATATATTACCTGGCCTCAGATGCTCTCCAGAATCATGAATAAAGACTCCATGACCCCCTGAATCTTACTCCTTCATTCAGACAAAACCAGTACCATGTGTATGACACTACCAGTTTCTACTGCTACCTCAAGATGGTCCTGGAACCCTTGGACCACAGTTGCATCAGATTTGTGTGATTATCCTGGAGAAATACATCCCTAGGTAGTTGTTTTCCAGAGCAGAAAATCTCTTCAGCATTCTGGCTTTGAGCTCTCCTTTCAAATGAACTCTCGTTTTCAAAAGTTGGATCCTTTAATGGATATGGTCTTGCCCTTGGGATATCTTTCTTATTGTCCTACTACACAGTAAGTTCTTCTTCAATGGTTCTAAGTTCTTTATCAATTACAGATGCNTTGTAATTTGTACTTTCCTTGTTTACGGCTTTAAGCTTCTTCACACACCTTTCCTCACCAAACTTTACATTTTTTATTTCTTTTTGTTCCATTTGCTGTTTTCTCTCACTGTAGATCTGAATAAGAGCAGAAAGCAGTACCAATGACACCACCTCAATGTTGCCCTTCCGAGAAATTTCCTCTGCCATGAAAATTTGTGCATTACTTTTAAATTCAGGCTCATTTAAGCTCTTAGGAAACAGGCAGGATGCAGCCAGATTCTTTATCAGGATACAACTGAATGGCCCCTAGCTGGGTTCCCTAGAGAATCTTTGTTTCCTCTGAAACCTCCTGAGACAGGCCTCCACATCCCACATTTTTCTTTACCTTCTGGTCTTCCAAACTCCCACCAGAATGGTCCATTAAACTCTGCTAACAGGACTCAAGGGCTTTTGTCACGCAAAATCTTAAATTCTTCCACAATTCCCCCATAAGCCAGTTCCAAATGCCTAAGAACTTCATGGCCAAATTTATCACAGCAATGATCAAATTCCTTGGTACCAAATCTCTAATTTACTTTCTCATTGCTGTGGTCAAAATACTCTGGCAAAAGCAATTTAATGGAGAAACATGACTTAATAACTACAGTTAAGATTTTTGATACGTTATATATATATTAACTTCCTTATATATGGTTAGATTGATAATTTGATCAACCAATACCTATAAAGTACACAGAATAGTACCTAACATATAAGATGTATTCAATACATGTTAATTTTACCATAATCATACTACCATCACCATCAAATCATCTACCATTTTTATTTATTGCAATTATTTCCAAACTTGCACTCCTAAGGTGCTCTCTGATTTTTTTACCTCAACATAGTCCAGTCTATTCACACTATGTATTGAGGATGTGCCTTCTCGGAATATTTGCCTTGGATGTACAGAAAATGACTAGTTTGAAAAAAGCTCATTTATCTATCTTTATTTTGTTACCTGTGTTTGGGTATCATAACCAAAATGTAAACCATTACCAAAACCAATGTCATGATTTTGCCTATCCTAGTAATTATGTCACTTAAAGGCTTAGATGTCTTTTATGTGTTTTAGTGTATTTGTGCATATGGTTTAAGGTACAGATCCAACTTAATTCTTTTGCAGACAGATATTGTGATGATGAGGTCTAATTGTCAACTTGACACGACCTAGACTCCCCTAGGAAGAGTCTCAAGTATATATCCTCTACATTGGGTTGGCGAATGGCCATGTCTAATGTGGGATTGTCTTAATTAAATTAATTGTTATGAAAAGACTCAGGCCATTGAGAGTAGCACAATTCTCTAGGCCACGGTCCTGAACTATGTAAAAGAAGCCAAATCAAACTGAGGGCAAGCAAGTGAGCGTATATACATGTATTCTCACTCTGCTCTTAACTGTGGATATAATGTGATTAGCTGCCCTGTGATTTTCATGATATGATGGGTAGCAATCTGGAATTGTAAGATGAAGAACCCCCCAGCCCCCCACACACACCCCAAGTTGCTTTCTGTAAGGGTATTTTATCATAGCAAAAAGAAGTACAATTAAAACAGTATCCAGTTTTTCCAAAAGCATCTGTTAAAGAGATTATAGTTTCCTTTTTGTGCCTATTTGGCATCCTTGTCAAAGATCAGTTAACTATATCCACAGGAAAATTGTTCATGGGCTCTCAATTCTGTTTTATTAGTATATATACCTATATGCCAGCACCATACTTTTTTTTTTTTTTTTGGTTTTTCGAGACAGGGTTTCTTCTGTGTAGCTTTGCGCCTTTCCTGGAACTCACTTGGTAGCCCAGGCTGGGCTCGAACTCACAGAGATCCGCCTGCCTCTGCCTCCCTAGTGCTGGGATTAAAGGCGTGCGCCACCACCGCCCGGCTCAGCACCACACTATTTTAATTACTGTATCTTTCTAATATATTTTGAAATGAGAACATGTGATGTCTCCAGCTTTGTACTTTTCAACTAAGATTGTTCTAGCTCTCTGGGTCACTTATGATTACAAGTGAAATGGTTTTGCTAACTCCATAAAAAACAAAATGATACTATGATTTTGACAAGCATTGCATTGACTCTGTAGATGTCTGTGGATAGAATGGCATATTTTTTATATTCTATAAGCAGAAAATCACTTTTAATATATTTGTGACTTCTTCAGTTTCTTTCATAAATGTTTCCTAGGTTTTAATGTACAAGTACTTCATTTCGTTGTTTAGTATCATTCTCTTGGATGCTATTTAAAATGAGACAATTAATTGACCTGAATAATATTTATTGGTCGGTACACTATTTTACTGTATAGAAATACAACTGATTTTTGTATGCTGTATCTGTATCCAAAAATTTCACTGAGACAATTTATTAGTTCTAAGATGATAAATTTTATGGGATTTGTCACAATAATAAAACAAAACCATGAGTCCTACTGCAGCCTGCCGCAGGAGTCTCTCCTGCTCCACCACCTCCATTCCCTGAGGACTNTGCCGCTTAGTGAGGACACTTGTGTCCTTAGCTCTTTACTGCTGTCCCTCCCAGCCTTTCCTCCTTAGCCCCACCTCCAGTCCTTTGTCACTCACTGACACACAGAAACACTTTCAACCATTGTGGTGGTTTGAATAAGAATGCCCCCCACAGGCTCATACCTCTGAATGTTTAGTCTCCAGTTAGCAGACCTCTTTGGGAAGAATTAGGAGGTGTGGCCTTGTTGGAGTAGATGTGTCAATGGGGATGGGCTTTGGGGTTACAAAAGCTCATACCAGCCAGGCACAGTCTCTCTCTGCCTGCAGCCTGTGGATCAGGATATAAATTCTCAGTTACTGCTACAGTTCCCTGCCTGCCTGCCTGTCTCAACGCTCCCTGNCTGTCTTAGAGTTTATATTGCTTTGAAGAGACACCGTGACCACAATAACTCATTAAAATAAACATGTAATTGGAGTGGCTCACTTACAATTTCAGAGATTCCATTATCATCATGACAGAGCACATGGTGGCATGCAGGCAGATGTGGTGCTGGTTACATCTTGACCAGAAGGCAGCAGGAAGTCAACTGGGACACTGGGCAGTATCCTGAGCTTAAGAAACCTCAAAGCTTACCCCCATAGTGACACACTTCCTCCAACAAGTCCATACTCATTCCAACAAAGCCACACCTCCTAATAGTGCCACTCCCTATGAGATTATGGGGGCCAATTACATCCAAGCAAGCATACTGCCATAATGGTCATGGACTAGCCCTCTGAACTGGTAAGCAAGCCCCAATTAAATATTGTAAGTTTCTTTCATCATGGTGTTTTATCACAGCAATAGAACAGTAACTAAGACAACCAGGGCTTATTCCACATCCACCACGCTTGCCTATGATCCAGATTGGGCAACATCAACCCAAGAATGGAAACCTGCTCAAAAAGGAAAAGATCTGACATCTACNTCAAGGAACACCTCAATCATCATAAATTAGATCCAGCACAAAGACACAAATATGAACAGCCAAGACATTATGCCTTCTCCAAAATCCAGTAACCTTATTGCAATAGGCCCTGAAATATGCAATTGAGGTGCAGCTCAAGACAAGGACTTCAAAATAGCAATTGTGTGTGTGTGTGTGTGTGTGTGTGTGTGTGTGTAATCTTAAAGGTGTTATAAATAAATTCCTTAATGAAAACACAGTTTAATGAAAACATTGAAAATAATGAAATACATTTTAAAACATGAAAAAAGAAATAGAATCACTAAAGAAAACCCAAACTGAAATAAAACAGAAATGAAAAACATAGGATTTCAAACCAAAACCTCAAAGGGAAGACTCACTAACAGATTACAAGACACAAAAGAGAGAATTTCAGGTCTTGAAGACAAGATACAATAAATTGATAGATCAGTAAAGAAAATGTTAATTTTTAAAAAATTCAGGCACAAAACCAACAGAAAATCTGGGACACTATGAAAAGCCAAACCTGTGAATAATAGGGATAGGGGAAGGAGAAGAAACCCAGATCAAAGTCAAAAAAAAATTTAACAAAAATCATAGAAGAAATTTTCCCAAATCTAAAGAAGGAGGTACCTATCAAGCTACAAAGGCATATAGAACGTAGATAGGACCAGAATAAAAATTATCCATGAAACATAATAATCAAAACAATANATATACAAAATAAAGATATTAAAGGCTTCAAGGGAAAAAGGCAGGCCCATTAGAATAGCACCTGACTTTTTAATAGAGACCCTGAAAGGTCCTGGACAAGTGTTCTACAAACTCTGAGAGACTACAGACTACAATACCCAGAAAAACTATCAATCACAATCAACAAAGAAAGAAAAGCATTCTATGATAAAAACAAATTTAAGCAATTTCAGCTTACCACCCCACCTCTAAAGAAGGCACTAGAATAAAACATCAGTCTGAAGAGGTTAGCAATACCCAAAAAAGAAACAAGGAATAAATAATTCCAGAACAGTGAATCAAAAGAGGTGGAGAAACCCATACCACAACAAAAATAACAGGAATCAATAAGCACTTCTAATTGATAACTCTTAATATTAATGGTCTCAATTCACCAATAAAATGATGCAGACTAACAGACAGGGTTATAAAACAAGATCCCTCCTCTCCAACATCCAAGAAACACACATAAGAATCAAGGATAAACATCAACTCAGGATGGAAAAAGTTATTCCAAAAAAATGGACCTAAGAAGCAAATAGGTGTAAGCTATTTTAAAATTTGAAAACTTTTGACTTCAAAGAAAAACTAATCAGAAGAGATAAAGAAGAAGGTTACATTCTCATTAAAGGAAAACTACAGCAAGAAGATACTGTAATTCTGAACATTTATACATCAAACACAAGGGCACCCAAGTTCATAAAGGAAGCACTGCTACAGCTAAAATCACACATTGACCCTCACTCACACAGTGAGAGTGGATGATTTCAATACCCCACTCTCACCAATAAATAAATCATCAGGAAAAAAACTAAACAGAGAAATGCTGGATTTAAATAACTTCATAAATCAAATGGACCTCTCAGACATCTTCACAGAAAATCTACAGAAAATCTCACACAAACATTAAAGAATATACTGTCTTCTCACTGTCAGCTCATAGAACTTTCTCCACAATTGACCACATACTAGGACACAAAGCAAGTCTTAATAGATATAAGAAAATTGAAATAACCCCCTATTTCCTATCTAAAAATGGGTGTCAACAACAGAAACAAGAGAAAGTGTACAGGCTCAATGGAAACTAAACAACCAGCTAATGAATGAAACATGGGTCAAGATAGAAATCAAGAAAGAAATATAAAAAATTTTTTGAATATAATAAAAATGAAATTACAATACATTCAAGCCTATGGGATGCAATAAAGGCCATTCAAAAAGGCAAGTTCAAAGCATTAAGTGCCTTTATCAAAAAACTGAAGAGATTTTATACTAGTAATGTAGTGACACACCTAAAAACTATAGAACAACAAAGAGAAAAAATATTCAAAAACAATATATGGAAAGAAATAATCACTCTAAGGGTGGAAATCAATTAAATATAAAAAAAGCAAACAAAAAATTTACAAAGAATAAATGACACAAAGAGTTGAGTCTTTCAGAAAATCAATACAATTGACAACTCCTTAACAAAACTAAGTAAAAGATGGAGAGAGAAGATCCAAATTACTAAAATTAGAGATGAAGATGGGGGAATTAAAACAGGCAGCACTAAGGAAAGATAGAGATCATAAGGTCATACTTTAAAAAAATCTGTTTTATACCAAACAGGAAAACCTAAAAAAAAAAAGAATTAATTTCTTGATACACATGGCCTACCAAAGTTAACATAAGATGAAATAAGCAATTTAAACAGACTCATAATCCCTAGTCAGACAGAAGCAGAAATTAAGTCTTTCAACCAAAAGAAAAAAAATAGCCCAAGGCCAGATAGATTTAGTGAAGAACTTCAAAGAATTAATGCCACTACTCCTCAAATTATTATTCAAAACCAGTACTGAAGGAACATTTTCTAGTTCTTTTTATGAAGCTGCTATTATCCTGATACCAAAACCACACAAGAACTCAACAAAAAAAGAATATTATAGAATAATATCCCTTATAAACGCAGGTACAACAATTTTCATTAAAACACTTGAAAGCCACATCAAAAAGATTATTCACCATGATCAATTTACTTTATCCCAGACATGCAAGAATGGTTCAACATACATAAATCAGTAAACATAATCCACCACATAAACAGACTCAGAGGCAAAACCCACATGATTGTTTCATCAGATATTACAAAAGACCTTTAACAAAAATCCACCATCACTTCACGATAAAAGTTCTAAAGAGACTAGGGATACAAGGCACATATCTCAATGTAATAAAGGCACTTTACAGAAAGACCACAGCCAGCATCAACCTACATGGAGAGAAACCCAAAGCATTTCCACTAAAATCAGGAACAAGACATGGATGTCCTCTTTCTCCAACTTATTCAATAGAGTACTCAAAATCTTAGGTACAGAAATAAGACAACTGAGGGGGATCAAAGGATCCAAACAGGAAAGGAAGAAGTCAAAGTATCTTTATTGATAGATGATACAATTTTATACATAAAGGACCCAAAATCTCCATCAGAAAATTTCCACAATTGTTAAACACTTTCAACAAAGTAGCAGTATATATAATTAACACACAAAAATCAGTAGTAGCCTGCCTATACACAAAGGACAAAAATACCCAGAAAGAAATCAGAGAAACAGAAACTTTCACATTACATAGTACTTTAGAATTTTCCTAAGATATTTTTTAATCAAACAAGTAAAAATTGTGTACCCTAATAAAGCCTGCCTAAAAATCAAAGGACAGAGCCAGCCACTAGATTCGACTTAGAGGCCAGACAGTGGTGGCACACACCCTTAATCCTATCACACACCCTTAATCCTATCTGTCTGGATCTCTGTGAGTTCAAATCAAGGCCACATTGGAAACAGAGCCAGGCAGTGGTGACACACACCTAAAATCCCAGTACTGGGAAGCACACATGCCTTTAATCCCAGGAAGTGATGGCAGGGCAGAGAAAGATATAAGTTGTAAGGAAACAGGAACTAAAGCAGTTCAGCTGAGACCCTTTCAGGTAAAGACAGAGAATTTCAGTCAGAAGATTTGTGGAGTGGTGAGGTAATAGGTGGTGGCTGTGGCTTGCTCTGCTTCTCTGATCTTTCAGCTTTTACACCAATATCTGGTACCAGGTTTTTTATTAAAAGACCATCTAAGATTCAAACAACATCTAACATCCAACTTGTGGGGCATGAATTCATGAAAAGCTGCTTGCCTGTGGCTCAGGCCGGAGCTACACTCAGCTGGAATCTCTACCCCGCCTGGCCTGGAATCCCTAACCCACTGGCTAAGTTTCTGTTGCAGCCTCTCTGCAGCAAACTCCCCAGGTAGAAACAGCCAGAATTAGCTGCTTTTCATGTTCCCTCATGCAGACTACTGGCTTTTTGGGTTCTTTCCTCTGCTGGTGGGTTCTGGCTTTCCTTGGGCCCTCTCTTCAGGCTGCTGCCACAACGTCATCTGAATCATCATTATCAGCAGATTTGGTGAGTCAATTAAGATTTCTTAAAAGGAGGAATTAGTTAAAAGAAAGGTTTTTCCCACATTAAAAAAATGGGAAACATTTTTACAATCAAAGGCATTGGTTTCTGTTTGACTATACATTAAACAGTCTGAAAATGGAAGAATTAAATGAAAGGATAATTAATGATGATGGGATAGGTGTAATGTAAATTATAAATATTATTTGTTTGGTCATTTTTGTTTTATCATTAAAANGTTGGTTAATATGAGTGCCAAGATAAAAGTTTTAGAAAAACTTGTTAAAACAGATCATAGAGATATTCAGACACAAACAGAAAAATTTGAAGGTGGACCAACCTCAGCATTGCATTATACGGTTACAGAGAAACACCCTAAGACTTTCAAGCAGCCAACCTCAATCTATTCAGTAACCTTACAAGAACTGCCAAATGGTCAAGGCTTTGTAAAAGCTGACTGGACTCTTGTGCAAATGTTAGATTTGAGGAGATTCAAAGAAGCTATAGTGGCATATGGTATGCATTCCCCATTTGTGAAGCAGCTGTTAAACTTATGGTCAATTGTAATAGAATCATCCCTCAAGACTGGAGAGATTTGGTTACAGCAATTTTAGAGGCTGGTCCCCAATTACAATGGAGGACCCGGTGGAAAGATGAGGCTAAGACCATTGAACAACAAAGTAGGGCTAGAGATATTGAAATCTTCCAAGATCAACTTCTTGGAGAAGGAGATTATGCTAATTTAAAAAGGCAATCTCTATATGATGACCACACCCTGGCTTTATGTCAAATGGCAGCCTTGAATGCGTGGGACAGAATTAAAGAAGTAGGAAAGAAAATTGAATCCTTTACAAAAGTTATACAGGGCCCAAAAGAAACCTTCACAGATTTCTTACAAAGGCTGTCTTCAGCAGTAAATAGAATGATACCAAATTCAGAAGCTAGACAGATAGTAATTGAATCTCTGGCTTTTGAAAATGTTAATGCACAATGCAAAAGGGTAATTAGGCTGTTAAAGGCAAGATCAGCACCCTTGGAGGAATGGATCTGAGATACTATGAATATTGAGTCTCATGACCATGATGATGCTTGGATAGAAGAGGTGATTTCCAGAGGTTTGAAGAAAAATAGTAATGTCAGATGTTTCAAATGTGGTAAATAAGGTCACCTAAGAAGGGGCTATAAACAGGGTGTTCCTAGAAACAATGTTTTTTCAAGGAACAATGGCAACAGAATGTCCCTCCCTTCTAGATTATGCAGAAGGTGTGGTGAAGGCAAACATTAGACTAATGAATGTAGGTCAACAAGGGACAGACAATATCACCACAGTAATCCTTTGCCTTTGCCATCAGGAAATGTCCTAGGGGACCTCTCACAGGTCCCCATGGCAAATTCGGTTCAGTCCTTTCCTGCCATCATGGAAGAAACTCCTTCCCAGAGCAATTGAAGAACATAATTCCTATTGTAAAAAACCATACTGTTCAGGGTGATAGAACAGCTAAAGAAGAGAGAACAAAAAATTCAGGACAAACCATAAAGTGAATTTTTTGGCAAACTTCTATAAATGAAAAAAAAACAAAATTATAAATGAAAAAAGATCAAAATTAAAAATACAAATAAATGACATTCTCATTGAAGGTCTTGTAGACATAGGTGCAGACATAACAATAATTGCAGCAGAATTTTGGCATCCAAATTGGCCACTTCAGGAGGTAAATGTTCAGCTTTTAAGGATTGGAACATTATCTCAAGGGAAACAGAGCACGAGATAGGTTGAATGTAGAGGGCCAGAAGGACAGAGAGGAAAATTAAAGCCATATGTGGCTAATATAGCTATGAATTTATGGAGCCATGATTTATTACAACAATGGAATACCCAGATTAACATTCCTCTAATCTCAGAAACAAACCATAAATTAACATATGTTTCTGGGGAAAATACTAGAAGGTACTAATAAAGAACAGTCACCAGCCATCCAGATTGTACAAGAACAGGGCACAACAACTACCTATCTTTCAAAGACACAGAGAGCTCTACCTTTAAAATGGTTAATAGACAAGCCTGTATAGGTTCAGCAATGGCCTTTAACAAAAGAGAAACTACAGGCCTTAGAATAGCTGGTACAAGAGCAGTTAAATGCTCAGTATATTGAAGAATCAATCAGCCCTTGGAATTCTCCTGTATTTTTTATTTAAAAGAAATCAGGTAAATGGAGAATGGTAACAGATCTAAGAGTTATTAACAAGGTAACTTAGCCAATGGGTCTTCTACAATCTGGAATTCCTTTGCCTACTCTGTTACCTAAATGATGGCCTCTTATATTATTGATTTAAAAGACTGTTTCTTCTCAATACTTACAAGAAACAGACAGAGAAAGATTTGCCTTCATGGTGCCTACTTATAATAATTCTCAGTCTGTTAAGAGATATCAATGGAAGGTTCTCCAACAGGAAATGTTAAATAGCCCAAACCTGTGCAATATTTTATATGACAGCTGTTGGAAGTAATATGTAAACAATTTCCTAAATCTATAGTTTACCGTTACATGGATGACATTTTACTAGCTCATTCAAATGTAGATACTTTAGAATGTTTGAAGAAGCAAAGAAAATTGCTCCTGAAAAGATACAAAGAAGAGATTCTATTAACTATTTAGGATATAAAATTAGGTCTACAAAAATTAGACCTCAAAAGGTGAAAATTAGGAGAGATCAATTATGGACTCTTAATGACTTTCAAAGGTATTGGGAGACATTTCCAATCCATGTACTGCTTCTGGGGCAAAAAATGATGAGCTGAGTAATTTGTTCAAAACCTTAGAGGGTGACAAGGACATAAATAGCCCAAGAGAATTATCAGCTGAAGCTGAGAGAGAATTGGCTTTGGTGGAAAAGAAAATACAGGATTCACATGTGGATCATGTGGATCCAAAGCTTGATTACCTTTTGGTTACTTTACCCTCTAAGCATTCTCCTACAGAAATTTTAATGCAGAGGGAAGATATTATATTGGAATGGATATTTCTACCAAATAAACAGAGTAAAAATTTAAAAACTTATGTGAAAAAGATCTCTGAGTTGATTTTAAAAGGAAAATTGAGACTTCCTCAATTAGCAGGAATAGACTCAACAGTACCTTTAACTAATGATGACATTGACAAATTATGGGCAGAAAGTGAACCTTGGCAAAGAGCTTGCAGTAAATTTTTGGGAAAGATTAACAACAAATATCCCAAAAGTGATAGAATTAAATTTATAAAGAGAGCTAACTGGATCCTGCCTTACATTGTATGGGAAGCTCCTACATTTTATACAGACACAAACAAAAATGGAAATGCAGGTTACAAATCAGAAAATTTAAGTAAAGTGGTTCAAAGTCCTTATAATTTAGTCCAAAAATCAGAATTATATGCCATTCTGATGGTATTAATGGATTTTTCAGAACCTCTCAACATAGTTACTGACTCTCAGTATGCTGAAAGAGTGATCTTACGTATTCAAACTGCTGAATTTATCCCTGATGAGTCAGAATTAACTTTGTTATTTATTCAATTATAAGAAATAATCAGGAATAGGAATCATCCCTTATATATGACACACATCGGATCCCATATGGGTCTGCTAGGCCCTCTAGTACAAGGTAATGATGAGATTGATAAACTATTGATAGGAAATGTGCTGGAGGCCTCAGAATTTCATAAAAAACATCATGTCAATAGTAACGGTTTAAAAAAAGATTTTTCCATAACCTGGCAACAAGCCAAGGAAATGTCCTACTTGTTCTTTATACAATCACACTCCACTACCAACAGATGTAACCCAAAGGGTACTCAGGGGAATAAAATCTGGCAGATGGATATGTTTCATTTGGTAGAATTTGAAAAATTGAAATATGTACACCACACCATTGACACCTATTCAGGATTTCAATGGGCAACTGCTCTGAGTTCAGAGAAGGCTGATTCTATAATCACACATTTGCTAGAAGTTATGGCCATCATGAGTATACCTGTACAAATTAGAACTGACAGTGCTCCAGCATATGACTCTGGTAAAATGAAACAGTTTTTTGCTTATTACAATATAAAGCATGTTACAGGTATACCACACAATTCTACAGGCCAAGAAGTCATAGAAAGATTAAATCAAACTCTAAAGGATATGCTAAATAAACAAAAAAGGATAACAAAAACCCCCAAAAATAAATTATATAATGTTTTATTAACTTTGAATTTTCTCAATGCCAATGATAAAGGAACAACAGCTGTGGAGAGACATTGGATAATAGAAAAAAAACTACAGAATTAAATGAGTCTATATACTTTTAAGATGCGCTGACCTCAGAATGCAAACCAGAATATGTATTACATTGGGGACGAGGTGTTGCTTTTGTTTCTACAAGAGAAGAAAAACTATGGATACCATCAAAATTGACAAAGGTTCAATTTGAACAAGAGAGACCTCTTAATTAGAAGAGGTGATAGTTCATCAACCAGCATGACCATTCAATTTAAACTAACATATACCACTAACAAATGCTTTTCAATTGATCAGATATAACTTGCCAAAAAGGAACCTCCCCAAAGTTACGGCTGGAGAAGGGTTTTGTTTTTGTCTTTCAGAAGAATGAAGGCATCCAGCTAAGGAATCTGAAGAATACTGGACAAATGAGACATCTGAAGAAAAAAGACAAATCATCCAGAAAAAATGTCCCAGGAAAAAGATTTTCTGCAGTGAACCATGACCATGCCAAACAGTGACTTTGAAATCTCCAAAAAGATGTTAGGGCCCTACAATGACAATTCCATCAGGATAATACCAATAAGATAACAAATACCACCCAAAGGTTGGCTTTGGACTACAAACTGCTCAGGACAATTTTGAGATGGCTAGCTGAGACGATCCATCCTCACAGACTACTCGAGCAAGAACTTGAGACAAGCCCTGCATTTCCCCATTATGCAGAGACTGGATAACGAATGATACCACTACCTCTCCCAGGACTTGACAAGTAACCCAAAATTTTTCTTTTCAAGAACTCCTAAAGATCCCTTAGCCCCCAGACAGCAGGAAGTAATTTTAAGAACATGATGCCCACATTCCCAAGAGGTGAGATGGGTGGTTTTTGGTCTTTCAATAGGTTACGGATAATTATCATTATTTAGGATGGTTGGTTACAAGTTGTTAATTGATAATGGTCAGGAAAAAAAGCTAAACAAAGGGGATTAGATTCAGGGTTCTTGTTGGAAAAAAAAGAGAAATAAAAAATAGGATATAGATATGCTAAGAGGTAGATTATTGAATCTACTCTGAAAAAAAAAGAGTAGCACAAGTGGCACAAGTTGGTGTGGTAATAGGTGGTGGTATGGCTTGCTCTGCTTCTCTGATCTTTCAGCTTTTACCCCAATACCTGGTACCGGGTGTTTTATTAAAAGATCATCTAAGATTCGAACAATACGTTGAAGAAAAAAATGAAGAAAACACCAGAAGATGTAAAGATCTCCCTTGTCTATGGATCAGTAGCTTAATATTGTGAAAATGGCCATCCTACCAAAATCAATCTACAGACTCAATACAATTTCCATCAAAATTCCAACACAATTCTTCATAGAAATTGAAAAGCAATCTTCAACTTCCTGTAGAAACACACACAAAATAAAAGAAAGAAAAAAATGGAATAGTTAAAACAATTCTGAATAATAAAAGAACTAGTAGAGGAATCACTACCAAGGATTTCAAGTTGTATTATAAAGCTACAGCAATAAAAACAACATGGTATTGGCATAAAAACAGACATGTTTATAAATGGAATTGAATTGAAGGCCCAGACATAAGTCCACATACATATGGACATACCCAAATGCCTTGACAGCCTACTACAAAAATACTTGCTCATCCATGTTTATTGTTGCTATGTTCAGAATAGTCAGACATTGGAAACAGCCTAGATATCCAACAACTGATGAATGGANAATGAAAACATATTACATTTACACAATAGAATATTATTCACCTGTTTAAAATGGAGTTATTAAATTCACAGCTAAATACATGACACTAGAAAGAATCATCCTGAGTTAGATAATCCACACCCAAAAAGAACCAATATTGTATGTTTTCTCACATATGTGGATGTTAGCTTTTAAGCTTTCAAAATATGTGCTACAATCCAAGTAACCAGAGTGGTTAGGTACATAGCAAGAGACCTTGGAAAGCAAAGGATCTCCCAAGGAAGGGGAAATAAAATGTAGTGCTATGGAAAGATAAAGGGAAAACTAAAATAGGAGGATTAATAGGGATAAGGATGGGAGAGAAAGATAAAAGAAGGAATATGGAAAGGGCCAACTAACACCAAAGGCCATTTGAAAAACTATATGGAAACCTACTACTGTAGAAGCTCCCTAAAATATATACATATATGAAAAGAATCTAAATGGAGTCACAAAATAATAGGGAAGATAATGTCCCAACCAGATACCTTGTGCCACCAAGTAAAACTTCCAGNACCAGAAATGGTTACATCTTATTGAGTCATTGGCCAGCCAAAGGGGTCCCATGGAATCCTCAAACATCACAGGCTGTTGTTAAGGTTATTGGTTGCTCTCCACAGCTTTATGGTAAGGGCCTACTGCAGAAGAGATTGTTCACTTGTGTCATCAAACACAAACAGGTCAAGCTCCTGCCCAACTAGAAGCTTCACCCCTACTGACTATTGTCCGTGGTACTGGAAGGTATTCTGCATGCTATCAGAGAAGAAAAGTAATCATCANNATCANTCACCCAGATACAAATCCTGTGACTCNCANCANTGACCTGCCTACAAGATACACTGGTGCAACAGTGGCACAAATGTTATGGGAGTAACTACTTTTTTGTTGGATTTCAGGACCACTCTAGGAGATGGGACTCATAACTGGTACTGACAGTGTCCAGGAGCCTGAGACTAGGTAAGTCAGTGGCTTAGGGGAAACCCGCTACTATTCTGCTAAAGGAACATAGCAATGAAATGACTCCTAATGACATACTGCTATGCCCACAGATCAATGCCTTACTCAACCCACATCGGAGAAGCTTCTTCTCACAGCAAATGAGAATGAACACAGAGACCCACAGCTGGACAATGTGCAGAGAGTAAGAAACATCGAAGCACTCAGTCCTAAATAAGATGTCTTCATCATACCCCTCTCCTCAAGGATCTATGANGAAGAGGGGGTGGTCAGAAGTGATAGATGACTCCAAGGAAGCAGTATCTTCCAGACACAACGGGACTGACACACATATGAACTCACATAGATTGTAACAACACACACAAGACCTGCAAGGTGGGTCAAGCCAGATGGGGTCCCAGTACTTTGAGGGGAAAGTAAACAATGGGTCCTACCCCTAACCAAGAAGCTATCTGCAAGTGATATCCACTGGCAAAGGGAAAATCACTTTTCTCTGGTGGAGTTTCACTGGGAATATCAACCACCCTCCTGGGCAGGAGCTGCACAATGTCCTGGAATAGAAGCTAACACAAAATGAACTCAATGGACTTTTTGTCTCTTTTTGCTTTATTTGGCATTTTTTGTCTTATTGGTCTTCTGCTTGTTTGTTTTGATTTTTTTAGGTTTTGGGGGCTATGTTTCTTTTTTTGTTTCTTTTTGTTTGTTTATTTTTAAATGAGAGACTGAAAGGACATAAAGTTAGTGGTTAGGGCAATAGAGAGTATCTTGGAGAAATTGAGAGAGGGGAGAATTATCAAAATGTATTGTGTGAAAAAAATTAATTAAAAACATTTTTAAAATATGTCAGAGTGATTAATTATAATTAATCACTAACTTACTTAAATATGTTTGGTGTGTAACAAGGTGCTAGACACCTGGAAACATAGTATTAAACATTCTGGAAATAATTCCTTATCTATAAACCAGATTTCTCTTTGAAAAACACAACATTACGCTATGGTTTGTAAGTACTAAAACTTATGCTACCTATACATCTGTACCTATTAGTGATACACTTGGAAATACTTTACAAAATATATTAGAACTTTGTGTCCAATGTTATATGTTCTTGCCCTCTCTCTACTACCAATTAGCCACATAACCTTAAGGAAGTTATTTATTATCTCTGAGCATAAGCTTCTTCATTTTTGCAATAATAAAAATGGCATCCACATCAGAAGATAGTTATGAAATTTAAAATAGTGCTATACCATTATCACAATATTTAACTCATATCAAATGCTTAATCAACTCATTAATAACAAAAATAATCAAATAATAATAATGACAACTGACTGGAACATTCACTTACCTAGTCCCTATCTACAGGCAAGAACATATAACTGTAGGAAAACCAGGATGGTTTATATGTACAGTATTAGATATGAAAATTTTTCTCATATAACAAGATTTATGTAAACACATAAAACATAAATATATCGTGTCTGTATAGAGGGAGTCTCAAATACAAAAGTATATTCTCAGTCCACACACCAATACTGGGAAAATGGAGTTTTGTTTTTATTTCTTCTCACTAAAGACTTTAATTCAATTAATTCAGCACCTATCTTACAATAATTTAATATATTAGTTGTTCATGTATAAGATATATTTTCCCAAATACAAAGAGAGATTTTGAAGACCAGAGAATACCGTTCCCTCAACTGTCATAGCTCATGGCTTCCAGCATCTCTCCTGCAATCTGAGGATTGCTGAGGAATTGTTCATAGGGAAAGAGGACAAAGAGAAAGAGCAGTCCCAGCAAGGAAAATGAAGAACTGGAAGAGTAGAGGAGGAAGAAATATTTTCAGGTAAGCCAAAAAGAACTAAAACATTGTTATGCATCAACTGAATGTTTTACAAATGATGCCTGACTTATGTCCATGTTACTCACCCCTCAGTTTATAAGCAGTTTGATCAAAAAAATTTCAAGAAGGAATAGATAAATGTTTCCCCTTTGTGTTCATTCCAGCCTATTTTCCTTTGCAACAAGTCCCTGCTATCCCCTTCTTTTTACCCCTGATTCACTAATGTAATCAATCCCGTCTCTCTCTTAAATCCCTTCTGTACAAAGGCATCCATATCACTGTTCTAGTCTATCCTATGTGTTAAGGTGCCATGATATAAATCTTCCTGAATTATCAAATACAACTTTCTTTTTTTTACTTTTATTCTCTGTGATTTCACATCATGCATTCTGACTCCACCCATCTCCCCATCCCCTCCCATCCACTCTCCTCCCCTGCAACATCCCCCAAAAATCAAAACCAAATTTAAAAGAAAAACAACCAAACAACATCTTCAGTGACAAGAAATACAATTTTCTTAATCACAATTATCCCTTGACTATTTTATCCTTGCTTAAAGGAAAAAANAATCCAAATTTCTTCATTCAACTCTCAAGACAATTCTATCTTCTACAGTGTAATCCCAAATACTAATTTAACTTCATCTCTTAAGAAATCTCTTTACAGAGGCTGGAGAGATTGCTCAGTGGTTAAGAACACTGACTGTTCTTCCAAAGGACCTAGGTTCAATTCCCAGCAGCCACATGGCAGCTCACAACTGTCTGTAACTTCAGTTCCAGGAGATCTGGCATCCTCACAAATACATGCAGACAAAACAGCAATGCACATAAAATGAAAATAAATGAAGTTGAAAGGAATGAATAAATAAATAAATAAATCCCTTTACAAAGACACCATCATTCCAGCAAAGCAGCAGCCTAGAGAATAAGGGAAAATATTCACCAGTTATACATCTGATAGAGGAGTAATATCTAGAATATAATTTTTAAAAAACTGAACATCAAGAAAACAATCTTTGGGCTGCTCTAGCAACAGGCCAGACACACAGACCCAGACTATAGGCCAGCGGTTCTCAACCTTCCTAATGTTGTGACCCTTTGTTTCACAGTTCCTCATGTTGTGGTGACCCCAAACCATAAAATTATTTTTGTTGCTACTTCATAACTGTACTTTTGCTACTGTTATGAATGTAATGTAATTATCTGATATATGACTCCTGTGAAAAGGTCATTTGAGCCCCCCTCCAAAAGGCTGTGACCCACAGGTTGAGAACCATTGCTCTAGGCCAAGCTGGTCTCAACAGTCTCAGATTCCACACCACTCCTGCCACCAGGCTAGACCTCTGCCTCCATGCTGACCTGTGCCCTGGAACAACTCAATACAGCTCAACCACTGTGGTCTCAGGTTTCAGGCCCACTACAAGTTTCAGATAAGACACAGCCAGGTCAGCAACCCTGAGCTCACTCACAGCCCTGCTTCCTATACACACTGCTTCAGACCTGCTCAGTTCCAGATTGATCCTTGAATCACACCTTCTAGGGTGGCTCTTGTGGTCCCATAGTCCATCCCAAGTTCATAATAGTTTTCATAGAAACAGAAAAACTCTAAACTTCATACAGAACTAGGAAAAGACCCCAAATATCCTAAGAAATCATGAAGGGGAAAAAATAGGGCTTTAAGTATCACACAAGTTAACTTGAACAAATCTATAGAAACNAAACAGCAAAACAGAGGCATTAAAATAGGCATATATATCAATGGAGCCAGATAAAGAACCCAGAAATAAATTCACCCATTTATTCTCTCATTTTCATCAAAGATGCCAAAAACATGAGATGGGAAAAAGTTAGTCTGCTCAATACATGGCACCTAGAACACTGGATATCCAAATACAGAAGAAGAAATTCAATCCTTAGTTTATACCATATATAAAAGTCAATTCAGGGCNAGTAAAATGATTCAGTGGTTTGAAGTGCTTGTTGACAAGCAGGGTGACTTAAATTCAACCGCTGGAACACATATAGTAGAAGGAAAGAACCAACTCCTGCAGGCTGTCCTCTGACCTCCACATCCATGCTATCACACGCACACACACACACACACACACACACACACACACACACACACACCACTTACACTCTAAATAAGTAAATGCAATTTTAGAAGTCAATTCAAACTGGATTAATGACTAAACATAAGATTAAAAATTAATGATTAAAACAGTAAAACTGCTACTTTGTAGAACATAGAAGAAAGCTCCATGATATTGGTCCAGACAGTGGTACAAGGTGACTCCAAAAGCAAAGGAAACAGAAGAAAGTTAGGCAAATGAGATTACATCCAACTGAAAGGCTTCTGAATAGAAAGAAAAGAACAAAGTGAAAAGGCAAGCTCTAGAATAGGAGAACCATCCATCTGATATAAGGTTAATATTCAAAAGGAATTCAATCCAATACAAGAAAACAATCCAATTTTAAAATGGTGAAAGGACTTAAACAGTCTTCTCTCAAAAGACAATGTAGAAATGGCTGGTAAGTACATGAAAATAATGTTTATTGCCACTAATCATCAGAGCAATGAAAATTAAAACCACAGTGAAATCTTGCCTGCTAGAATATCTACTATCAAGAACATGAAGGCTGGGAGTATAGCTTACTGGGAGAACACTTGCCTGACATGCTCAGAGCCCTGGGTTCAATCCCCAGCTCTGCAAGGAGATGAATGGTAAGTAGTGATGAGGATATGGGAACAAGAAAGCCACTGTACAGTGCTGAGGAGAATGTAAACTAGTACAACCATTGTGTAAAATTTCCTCAGAATATTAAAATGTAACTACCATAAGATTGGTAATCATTACACTAGATAGATAGAGAGACAGAGACAGAGATAGGCAGGCAGGCAGGCAGACAGACAGACAGATAGATAGATAGTAGATAGATAGATAGATGATAGATAGATAGTAGATAGATAGATAGATGATAGATAGATAGATAGTAGATAGATAGATAGATGATAGATAGATAGATAGTAGAGAGATAGACAGATGATAGATAGTAGATAGAT
>LZPO01055076.1:82853-96759 GCA_001675575.1 Neotoma lepida
CTCAAAGCAGTTTGAAGTAAATATCTTATTCAATGTCACTGTCAGGTAAGAGGCAATCAAATGAGACTAGAAGGGTTACACTAGGTTACTGAACTNCAAACTTTAAGTTGAATGTAAGTTGTATGCAAATTGAGTTACGTCTCAAGAGAGCTTTTTAAAAAAAAATTAAACAAACCAGTGCTCATAAAGTTCATAGCATGGTGTCAAGTATCCTGAAAGTGTTGACTAAATGTAGGCTGATGACATTATGAAGATTTCAGAAAAATGCATTAAATGTGTGTGTGTGTGTGTGTGTGTGTGTGTAATGATAATAATCACATGGATCTTTAATTTCAAAATTATGAAGCCATTCTGAAATGAAAATTTTTACAGTCTTACCAATGGCCTCATGACAAACATTTTCAACAATCAGAAACAACAGTAAATTTATCTGGTGACACCTTTTGAAGTCTTAACTATTTCAGAAACACTTTATTATTTCTTCCTCAGAAATGCCTGTGTTTGTATTTATTTTACCATTATTGAGTCTATGTCATTTTTTCCNACTAAAGCATGAGCTCTTAAAGGTCAAGGACATGCCTTCCTCATTTTTAGGGCCTAGAAGAGGAGTCTATTGAAGGGCTGGTACATAGTAATAATAGGTACCCAACGAAATGAAGATTTAACACTGAAAATGTCTGAATTTTTAAAAATGTGTCATCTATCTGAACTTCTGCTCTGCCTCCTTTAAGAAAAGAAGTAAGTCTGTTGTTAAGGTGGCTTGGTAGGTGGGTAAAGGCATTTGGTATGCACGCTTAAGGACCTGGATTTGGTTCCTGGGAACCATGAGAAGGTGAATGAGAAAACCGACTCCACAAAGTTCTCATCTGACCTCCACCTGCACACAGTGACATGCATGTGTACACACACATGATGTATACATTCAATAAAATTAACTATTAAAATTAGTTAATAAAGGAAAGGAGTTGTAATGACCAACCAATTAACAATTGCAACATCTCTACCAGATGAAATTGCCTCAATGACATTTCATTCCAAGGAAGTTTCACCAGGCTTGATATTCCAAGAGTTTCAAGAACAAAGTAATAACTTTAGTCAGATGATGTAGCCCTAGGAAAGCCAACAATAGTCCAAAGAAAACAGTACATTTAACCAGAATGCTATCATAGCTAAAGCAAACTGGGTGGGAAAATCCACCCAGCTCCCAACTACTGCTGCCTTTCAGTGACCATTTTCTCCTTCTGCTGCCATCAATATCAATGCTAGTATCCA
Organism: Neotoma lepida; assembly: GCA_001675575.1. Taxonomy (NCBI): domain Eukaryota; kingdom Metazoa; phylum Chordata; class Mammalia; order Rodentia; family Cricetidae; genus Neotoma; species Neotoma lepida. The sequence goes on from LZPO01055076.1 coordinate 84,126, forward strand.
TAGAGCCAAGCTTTGCNACTCAAAGTATGGTCTNCAAGCTAATAGTGTAAAAATCACATGGAAANGTGTCACAAAGTGGCAACTCACTTTTAACCAAATCCCCAAATGATGAATATGCACATCGTAAGTTTAGGTATTCTAAAATATTTGGCTACACCTGGGCTCTAGATTTGGAATTCCATATAGCTAAAGCATCTTGGACAAACCACTTCACCCAGAGATTCTTATGCAGGTGTGCATGTTAAACCCACAGGAGAAAATGGTTTGGTTTATATATTGTAATGCTGGAGCTCCTCCCCAGATACTGACTTAATTTCCCTAGGGCCCAAAGTTTTAAGAATTTCCCTGGCTAATTCTAATGGGGAGTCAGAAGTGGGAAGCCATGCTGAACTTCTCCAATCTTAAATAAATCAAATGAGACAATTAGTAAGCAGCCCTGCTCCACTGGGTAATGAGAACCAAAAGATCACCTTTGAGAGCTTGCCGTGNCCAGTAGCTGGGACATCTAAGTATTNAATACATGGTGNGGTAGCTGGGACATCTATATATTCAATAAACGGTATTGGAGTCACACTTAGAAACTGAGAAGTAAATCCTTCTGCAGCAGAGGTAACATGAAGAGACTAAGAAATACCAGCCTGAGTTCCATAACACAGGTAAGTACCTGCCGCAATCAAAGAGGACATTATCCTCAGGACAAGGTTTCTTCTTGCTGCACAATGTTGATTGCAGCTTCAAGGAAACACACAGTGTCAAATAAGGGGCAAAGGTGTCTCTAAGGTGTCAGAAAGGCCAACACCTTACTTGCAACTTGCTGATGGAAAGTAGGGGAAGAACTCCAGCCGTTCTGTAACACAGGAAATCCCCTTAGCGCACCTTCCTGATTTACACGGGTTTTTGATACACACCACATGTGTCTTCAACTCTCTTTTCTACCCCCGCCCCAAGTTTTCAATTGTTCAGCTCCACATTTAGGTGATGAAAACTTAAAACCTGTGGTTATAACTTCTATGAGAAATTTCGTTTTTAGAGCTTTCTAAATTTCTACTTTATTGCCATGAGGAAAATAGAAGAAACAAAAGACCTCAGTCATCCACTAAGACAAAACCCCTAGTGAAGACATTTAATAAGTGTAAGTTTTCTGTTGAAAATCCTGACCTTTGGACCTGGGTGCCAGTCACTGGTTTTTACAAATGTTCTAGGAAACAATAGCATTTATTTTTCTGATGGTTTTATGTTACGTGTTCAGTTTCACCTACAGACTTGAACTTGGCAAAGTCTGGCCTGGACTTCCTTTCAAATCTAAATCTCACCAGATTTGCTTAAAGCCTAACCTTCCAAGGGGGCTCCTAAGAGCTGAGCAAGTAAATCTACANTCTGCTTTTCCACTAATTATAAGAAAATAAACACCCCATTGAGAATAGCATAGCTATCTCAGAGCAATGAGAGATACAAGAGATTTATCTTAGTGGTGACTGCATGTATTTTTCAAGTGTTCATGGTTTAAGACCATGTCACCAGAAATCTCAAGTTCTAGTTTNAATTCTGCTTACTCACCACAGGCCTCCTACACAGTAAATGAAACACATGCCTCCTCCCTAGTGTTAGGTGTATTGTAACAGGTAATTAATGTCTTCATTTGCAAAGCTTCTAAATGATTCNTTGGAAATCTCAGCAGTGACTTTGGCCTCTCACAGGGCACTCTCAAAATCTCCTCTGTCCTCTGAATAGTCTCTGTACTCCTACCCTCTTCCCAGGCTCGGGTCCTAAATCTAAATGGTGTCTGGAATTTGACTCCTAAATCTCTAAGAATGCCATTCTGCAATCTTTTTTTTTTTTTGAGTTTGTCAATAAAGAATAGTTTAAAAATATGGAAGCATCTAGAGCTAAACTGAACTCCAGCACATATACAAGTAGACATGCCTCTCACAAATACCACAGTGCCNTTCTAGCCTCCCAGAGAAGTGATCAACCCACTACCACAGAACACAAGTACGCATCCCTGCTCACTGTGCTAGGAATGAGTGGGGAAACTCGCAATCTGAAGTGAGACTGTCCGGGTATCAACCATGCCATCCGAGTACTAGCATGGTTANTTAAACAGCACTGAGACAATGTGGAAAACAGAACCTCTCAGTTCCTCCAATTCTTCAAGTGGCTATTTAAAAGGTTATCTATGGGATTTAACAAATCTCAATTCAAAAGAAAGATAACAAAAAAGGAATGGAATGAAGACAAGACTTTCTTGAAATCTCACCCNTATCAGTTCCCTTTTCCATTCACAAATTTCCACTNTACCTAGAACTTAAAGGAAAAATAAACCAGAATCTAAAATTACCCAACAAGTTTTCAAGTTTTTCTGGTATTTTTTCAAAAATTCTTATCTACTTCTTTGCTGCCATTCCTTTCCTCAGTACCACAGCTGATCCATTTCCATCACTCCTCCAATACACAGGCTTCCAAGATATTCNCATTGCAATGGAAACTACAAGACCTGTCCACACTAGCACTTTTATTCTGCTCTGTCAGTGTTTCCTAAAANACAACAATCATCTCTTTCAATTACTCTTGTGTTCCTCTGTAATTATCTTTTCATTGTGTTATTTAACAACTATTTTGTAACCTACCCACAAGATCTTTGAATATGCATGATACATAGTTCTTTTAATGCTCCACAAGATTTGATATATGACTTCCAGATTCCAGATAAGTGAATGGATGACCAAATTCATTAAGTAAAAGGCCAGATCCTTCTCTTCTCTAAACCAAATGAGGCAANTAGAGGACTATATTCTAATCCTGGTTGTACTATCTACTCTATATTTGACTTTGTAAAACACAGTAAGAGGTTGTGCTGGCTTAGTTTTTGTCAACTTGACACAAACCTAGACATACTTGAGCGGAAAGAATCTAAATTGATGAACTACCTCCATCAGACTTCCCAGTAGGCATGTCTGTGGCGCATTTTCTTGTTTGACAATTGGTGTGTGAGGGCTCATCCCACTGTGGGTGGTGTCAGCCATGGGCAGGTGGTCCTTGGTTGTGTAAGAAAGCAGGCTGAGCAAGTCATGGACATCAAGCCAGTAAGCAGTGTTCTTCCATGACCTCTGCTTCAGTTCCTGCCTCCAGGTTTCTTCCTTGAATTCCTGTCCTGGCTTTCCTCAGTGATCTATTGTGCTCAGGACATGTAAGACAAACAAACCATATCCTCCCCAAAGTTGCTTTTGGTCATGGTGTTTTATCACAGCAATAGAAAGCAAATTAGGGCAGAGGTCAATAACTATTACTAACATTATTATTCAGGCTAAAACCCCTTCTCCTAGGTTGGTTCCTCTTCTGATAATTCAGCTCTCAATTAATTACCTTCTCTCAACTATAACAACTCTAAAAGTTTTTCTATATCCTTTGACCTATGGTTATCTCATTTTTTGTTCTTATAACTATTTTCCTGGTGTGTCTTATGAACCTTAAGAAGTCTATATTTCACAGAACATTAGAATCAGACATTATATAGAGACTACAGAGTTAACCATCTTCATTTTAAATTTAAGGAAGGTTTCAGAAGAATTAACAACAATCCCAATAGTACACAATTGATATAAGAACCAAGACTAGAGCTGAAATCTCTGTGAATCTCACAGACAGAGGTAGAGTTTANGTCTGCAAGTTCAATGGCAGACATCATTAAGTTCCTATTCCACAACTCATTGGGTAGGTAGGTAGCTTTGTATGATTCCCTGTACTGTGCCACAATTTCTCCTTCTGTAAAATTAGATAAGACTTTCCTCAGAGGGTTGATGATAGGATAAATGTGCTAATGCATGTAAACTGCTTTAAATAGTACCTGGCACATAATAAATATGCAACAATATTGACTAGTGCAATTCTTATAACTACTGTTATGCAGAGAAACAGTCATTCTTTAAGAAATCTAAAAATTATATAAACCTGGATAATTTACATTTTCCTAGTTTTACAACCCCACTTTTCTTCAGCACATTTTATATTTCCAGAACAAATTAAAAGAATTGAGTTAAAAAAATCTAATTCCTTCAACACACACACACACACACACACACACACACACACAAAACCACTTCCCATTATTAACAGAGAATATATTCTAATCCTTCAGTGGCTATCTGAAAATGTGGGGAGTACTGAATTGTGTGTATATAAATAAATGTATACATAGACTACGTTTTCCTGTATATACATACTTATGATAATGTTTTATTTATAAATTAAATACAGTGCAATAATAACTAATATTAAAACAGAGCAATCTGAGGCTGGAAAGATCAATCAGTGATTAAGAGCACTTGTTCTTGTAGAAAACCCAAGTTCAGTTCCCAGAATCCCAGTTCACAACCATCCACACATGAAGTTCCAAGGGATCTCACGCCCTCTTTAGAACTCAGAGGGCACCGGGCATGCACATGACGCAATACATATATGTAGACAAAACACTCATACACATAAAATAAAATAAATTGAAAATACAGCAATTGTTAACAATATCACACATGCACCTCATTTTTCTAACTATGAAGGTTTTATCTTTCACTCTTCATTATTTGCTACACAAAAAATAATAAAATAAATGCATTTATCTTTGTAAATAACAAAAATACTTTGACTTAATGCAGTATGATTATGGTAATGTCTATTTGAATTTCTGTGTTGATCAAGGCCAATATGTTTTAATGACAAATTTATAAAGACAAACAAATGATCTGCTTAAGTTAACCAAACATAAATTGGAGGCACCTGCACTAAATTGAATTGTAAATGCAGAAAATTTTTTAAAATTCAGAAAAATAGAGAAAGATTAGTGCATGCTACATAGCAGTAGGCTAATGAACAAGTGGACTTGAAGCTATGAAAGACAAATGAAATTTTGAATTTTAAAGGGTAGGATGTGGGTCCTAGGTGGCAGGTATACCATCTACTACGTACTTAGGTAGAAGGACTAAGCAAAAATTAGCCTGAATAAAGTCAAAAGATGATACTGGAGATTACTGCAAAATTATAATGACTATGGAAGACCATAGCACTTTGAGAATACTGCTCATGTTTTAGTCCTCTTGGTAGCCTCAAAATCTAGCACAATCTTGGCATATTACTAATAATCAAAAGTTATGTATTGAAATAAGAAAATTACTATTTTTCACTTTACTTAAGTAAAGAAAACTGAACTCTGATAGGAACATGAAAGCCAAAGAACAAAAGAGTTCAACAATTTTCATGTTATTCATAGAACTAGCCTGGGGTGTGCATTCATTTTGTCTAAATCACCATCCAGACAAATGCAGGAAATAAAATGTCCAATTCTCTCATTTTCCCATCTCCTCCTCTTCCTTCTTCCTCCCCTTCCTTCCCTACCACACACAGCGAGTGCTGGGATAGAACGTGAAACAGCTGAGACCGCTGACCAGTCACAGAAGGCAGGAAGAGGCTCCGAAGCTGAGCGAACATAGAACCACTCTGAAGGACTCGCAGAGAAAACTCCTGCTGCCAAGAACTTGACCAGAAGGCTGGCAGGCTAAACAGGCCTAGGAAACTTTGAAGGGAAAACAACTTAGTTTTTATAAAGTCCCCATCTCCCAAGACTTAGGATAAGAGAAGGAAATGTTTTAATAAATTTGGCAGGAGAAATAATGATGTTTGGTATGGGTAACAGTGCTACAGTTTATGTGGTTCAAGAAATTTGATCGATTGCCTGTGACTAATCTGACAACCATACCTGGTTTCATTTATTTTCTCTGACTTGGTGAAAACATAGATCTGAAGTTTGACATGGTAGCAAATGCTTATAATCTCAGCTACCCAAGAGGTTGAGGCAGGAAGATCACAAATTCAAGATCAGCCTAGACAACTTAGTGAGACCATCTCAAAATTCAATCTTAAGGGTCTGGAGAGGTAGCTCAGCAGTTCAGAGCACATACTGCTCCTGTAATGTTCAGTTCCCAGTACCTATGTCAGACAACTGTCTGTATGTCAAGCTCCAAAGGTATCTNATGCCTCTGGCTTCTCCAGGTACCCACACATACATGTACTAACTACACACAGACACANATACACTCACAAAGTTAAAATATTTTTAAATAATAAAATTTTAAAGGTCTGCAATTNTAGCTCAGTGATACTGTTTGCCCACCTGGCAGGGGGCCCAGGGTTCAATCCCTAGTACTGCACAAAAAATAAATAAATAAATAACAACTACAGATCTGAAACTAAAAGCTTTTCAATGAGTAAATGAATAACATAACAAAACATTAGCTTGCTTTTTCTCTACAAAAGAAGAAACTATAACATAAAAGATACCAAGCATGGGCAGTGGTGGTGTGTGCCTTTAATCCCACCACTCTGGAGGCAGAGGCAGGAGAACCCTGTGAGTTCAAGTCCAGCCTCGTCTACAGAGTGAGTTTCAAGACAGCCAGGGCTACACAGTGAAACCCTGTCTCGGGGGGAAAAAAAAAAGTATCCCCTCATAGGGTCCTCCTTGTTGCCTAGCTTCTCTAGAGCTGTGGGTTGTAGTCTGTTTTTCCTTTGCTTTACATCTACTTATGAGTGAGTACATACCATGTTTGTCCTTCTGAGTCTGGNGAGGGATGGAGGGTGAGTTTCGGGGAAGCTGAGAGGGAGCAAGAGGAGGGATGGAAGGGGGATCTGTGGTTGATATGTAGAATGAGTGGGAAAATTTCTTAAATAAAAAACAAGNATCAAGCATCTTCTAAGGCCTTCATTTTATAAGCCTGCCATTGTAAGTGAATAAATAATTCAATTTTAAATCATCTATCTTTCAAATATGCTNCATAACTCAAAATTTATCAAGTGCACTTACTATAACATACTTTAGCTAAAGGGCATNAATGGGCAGAAAAGAATACATGAAACCAAATGTCATTGTAAGCCCACGTTGAAGTGTGCCCTTGAGCTGGAAATATATTAATAGCTAGCTGGTAGAATTCTTGCCTAGTATGTACAAAGAGCTAGAGTTACATGCCCCAGAACCATGAAAAAAATCTGAGGAGGTCAACAGGGTAGGGGCTAGGGAAGAAGCATGGGAGATAGAAAGGGAAAGTGGGGGGAAATTACATATTCATGTCTACCAAAAATGCATTTGAACATCATAAAAGCCAATTTAGATATAATTTCTAGCAACATGAATTTGTTTGGAATCATTTATAACATGTACTTTTCTTTAATTACAAACTTTNCAAATTAACAAAAATGTAGAAATATGCTTCCGTAGAAAAGAATCTGACACCATCTGGTACGTGAAGTAAGATAATTTCTAGTGGACTTTTCCTGGATGGTCGGATGATCAGGCCCTAATACCTTACCCCATGCTCTCCCAAGTTAAATTCCTTCTCTCCTGGTCTTGACATCTCTAAANGCTACCATCATTCACAGACTCAACCAGACTTGCACCTAAGTCTTGCTGTACTTGGACAAGCTAATTTATTTATTCTCCTTAGATGGTAACTCTATGTTGTTTTGGTGTTACTCTTCACACAAGAAGAGAATCTATGAACATATACTAAAACCAGCACTATCATCTGTTAATAAATATTACAAGGCAGTGTAAATAGCCTGTTTTGCTTTAAACTTTGGCTTATTTATTTCAATACTGAGTTATGGATTTCACCCAAAGCATTTAACACTAATGTTCAAATGGTGATTTGGAACACTATCTTTTATTTATTTTCTATTCTGCTTTTCATCGTTTATCATAAAATTAAACCCAAAGTAGGTAATTAATAATATTTGTTTTTTATTAATTGTGTTTCAAGAAATATTGTGTGAAATAAAATGAGAAAATGAACACTGTGTAAGTTCAAGACAATATGTAGATTTTGAAAGCTGTGCTGTTCCTATGTCATATGTCTCTATTGATGAAATAAGAACAGAAAGAAGAGGAATTAGCTACTTGATCTTCATGAAAATCTGAAAAGCTTCCTAGAGAAAATGGAACAATAATAATATTTGTACCCATGCCTTAGAGTTTAACAATGTATGCCCAAATTCATTGTTTAGAATAGCAGAAGCTCTCTGAAAAGACTTCAAAAAATGAAGATTAAAAGTATATGAAATTGTGAAAAAGCACTATTATATCAAGAACTGTTAGATCAGACATAGGAACTACAGACAGCAAACAAGGAAAAGCAAAATTAAAGACCAAAAAAGCATGTAGAGTAACAGTTACTTCTGTCCCAATGCAAAGCTTTAAATTTAATAGTAAAGTTAGACTTAACGCATAGCCTGGACANAACCAAGACAACTTTGATGAACAAAAATAAAATGTCTGTATATGTAGCTGAAATAATAAAAAATTGACTAAAATAGCACTTAGAATAGACTTCACGGGAGCATGCAATGGAGGNAAAGGAATGAAGAGCCTTTACATATAACTGCTTCATTAGTCACTTTTATCTTCCTAGAGCTTGTCACAGGACTATTAAACTACTGGAAATATTTGCTAAATAATAAACTACCTGGGAATATTTACTGAAGATCTCTCATGTGTCAATTATATGATATTTAGCTACAATATCCTTCTATACTTTGCATTTCAGTTGGAAAGGTGAACCAAACATATACATGGGAAGTTACATGTCAAGACAAAGTAGGAAGAGCCAAAAGAGAATACAGAATAAAAGCATGCCTTCCAGAAGAAGAAGAGATCACTTAGAACTTCCTGTTCAAAAGAGACTGTACAAAGAAAGTATTGCAATATCCCTTTAAGAGTCAAGTGCGGTGGGGTGAGATTTGAACAGAGCCAGGAGAAAGACATTCAAGCAGAAATATGCTAGCCAAAAAAAAAAATGGATTTAAGACAAAAGGTACTTTAGGGAGATCTGAATAATCAAAGAAGGCCATATTAAAAAGTACACAGAAATATAGGGTAGGAAAAGCAGAGACTGATGTAAAAGTCTTCAAATACCATGTTAAAGAGTTTGAGAAACTTATATAAGCACTCCACAAATAATCAAGGTTTTTTTAGCAAAAAAAAAAGTAAACATGATAAACATAAAATTTTAGACATTTAGTCTTTAATATGCATAATAAATGGTATACATCTTCATTACAGATATAGTTATAGCCATACAAAGAGGGTCATACAAATAAAGAACACCTAAGACATAATGAAGAGAGGTAAGCTAGAACAAAGCAGACCTAAGAAAATATTCACCCATTATGTTGTGGGAAACAAGTAAAACACATCACACAGAGGAGAAAGAGTTAGGCAAAAGTGAGATTCACAGGGTTTTTAAAAAAATCATTGNTTTACTTCCTCCATCATTACTATGCTTAGGTGAAATTCAAATTGCCCCAGCACAGAGTAAAATAAGTAATTGAATCAAATTGATATATAAACAATGGCTTCACAAAGTTCAAGAAAGTGTAACTGTTCTACTGTGCTCAAAAGCATTTGAAAAATAGAAACCACATGACTTATTAATTGCATTATTAATTCAAGAGAAAAAATCACAACAGAGTAGCAATATGAGTGAATTAACTAGAAAAATGTGGGTTTGGCCCAAGCAGGAGCTACATTTCATTTTAATGTTAGTATATCATAAAACTAAAGGTTAATCTCTTCTCTAATCATCACACACAAAATGCTTCTTTGGCATCTCACTTCCCTATCCTCAAGTGTCCCTACATTCTTTTAATTCTCTCAAATGATCCCTTAAGGCAAACTCCTTCCTTCACACTGACTTTCTTGATCTCAATCACTACTCACTACCACTTTACAACATTAAATGAAAATGTTGTAAGAGGATTAGCCTTCTTATAGTACTTTGTCACCAACAAAATATTTACAAATTACCTTTTATAATTGTCACAGAAAAAAATGCAGAGTAGGTATCATCATCATGTACATGTTATGGAGAAGCAAGAAGCCCAGGGCCACACAGACATAAGTGTTAGATCCAGGCCTACAGTGTGAGCTTCTAAGCCCAAGTTCCATATTTTCTTCACTATATCATTGGTTTTCATACTTCATTTGTGAGTACACTGTTATTCAATATCACATTTAAGTGAATTTTTTTCAAGTAGTAGTCTTTTTATTTATATTTTGCACAGATTTTTATTTTAGTTACAAATGTTGAGCCAGCCTGGCACAATAAGTGATTTCAATACCCTGCTTTCTCCAATAGACAGGTCATCTGTTCTTCTGACTGGTGTGTCCTGCACCTCAAGTGAATATATTTTAATAAAGTACCTTGATAGTCAAGCAGACTCATTTACTAAAAGAATCTAATTATTTTGAGACATCTGTGATGATTACAATTATCATTGGATGAAGAATGACAAGGAAATATAATGTCAGTAAAATTGTTATTATACCAAAAATACTTTTTGTCTAGAATTCTGCAATGTAACATTTAACAGCAAGGACAACATGGTGATTTAAGGATCCATGAGAATCAAAGGGCAAGCATAGGGCATTCCTACTCTCTTTAACTCTGGTAAGGCCTCAACTGCTGATATAGTTCATAGCATCCTATTACCAGAGAGACATAAATCAGAAGGAGTTCAGCTAGGAGCAATAAAACAGATCAGGGTCTGGAAGAGCTGACTTTAAAGACAGTTTTAGAGAATTAAATCCACATAGTCTGTGGGGTTGGTGCCTACACCAAAGACAGGTTATTTTGAAGGTATGTGTCTTAAAAATACACAAGTATCACTGTAAATATGTGAAGAATATTTAGAAAAAGAAAGTTCAGGAGAAATTTGCAGGCAAAAAAAGGAAAACTAAAGGTAGAAGAACTCTCTCCCTCGGGCATGAAAACTCTACTCATATAGGTTTTAATACCAGGTTTGGTGGGGAGAAAAGTTCATCTGGGGTAATCCCATATTGACTCTGAAATGGTGGAAGTACTGAAAGTGAATAGATTTTTCTATTCTTTGGTCTGAGGGTTGTTTTGTTTTTGTTTTTAATTCTGCAAAGTTTTACAGACACAACTATCTGCCAATTCCTTTTCTCCTCATGATGCCCACTTTCTCCTTTTATAAAGGTAAATAAATTGTATTCTTCACNTTAAGCAAAATTCACTATACTCAATGAAGAGTTGGCAGAATTCTAAATGCAAGGTTTGAAGAAAAGAGTCAATTTCTAAAACANATACTGTTCTTTTTTTCCTCTCAGCAATTTCTGGAGGTCTTACAAGTTTTTCCACAAACTAAGGAGGAAGTAGTTTTAATGAATTTGAACAAAAACTATCTCATCAGGAAAANCATTAATAGGAAAATCCNCTCTTCTCTGTGATGCCAGAACTGACAGTGACCCTGAGAGCAATGAGATCTTGAGTCACATCACCACCAGAGATGCTGTTCAGATTGCCTTTTACCTTTCAATGTCTCATGCTGAGTGACAGCAGAATCGATATGCAATTCACATTTTATAGCAATGACTTTCACCTTTGAAAAGATGAAGACTTAAATACCTTCACTCTTGGGCAAACATTCAAAAGAGTAAGTCCTAGCAATGCTTCAGACTCAACGAGCTGTAATCTTGCCCTCTGTCTACTCTGGCGAACACACACACACACACACACACACACACACACACACAAATTCATCAGCTACCCTACCCTTGAAATAGATCCTAATAACTCTCCAGAAATCTCATTCAGTGGAGTCCCAAAAATACAGCTATCTCCCTGTTTTGGGTGATTTATAAGAACAAGCTGTAACAAAATCCCAAGGACTCTGAAAATCTGTGCCCAGTTCCTTAAGATAATAAAATAATAATAATAATAATAATAATAATAATAATAATAATAATAATAATACTGTGAGAAGGAAGAGCAGGAGAGAGAGAGAGCCCTCAAAAAAAGAGACACTAATGCCTCTTTTACCAACTTTAACAGCATGAATGGCTGAAGATGCTACAATTGCTACCTATCTCTGAAAGAAATTGTATCTCTGGTCACACTGAAAAGTTCATAGATATTAACACCAAACCTTTTATACGACACTTTTAAATAACATTTTCATTCATTTTAATAAAAACAAAATTGTTCAAATTTAAAATGATTNGCTTCTCACACAGGAAGAGAATTTGGAGCTTCCAAAGCCTTTGCAAGACTTAACTCATCTGATTCTGGCTGTAAAGAAAGCTGACATCTGCGATGCCACTGTTAAACTGAGGGAAAACATATGAGGGCAGATGAGGCAGTCCAAAGAAGGGAGAACCTTCCTCACAGTGGAACAATCTAAGACATATTATTCCGTTAAACTTTAGAGTGGGCTTCAAAAAAGGTTAAATCTCTATCGCCTGTTCCAGGAAAACAAGAAATAAGACAAACAAAAGGTACATGTGCCTAGAATTTTAGGAATGAACTGTNTCTGGCTCTTCAATAATCTGGGAACCTGGCTGAATTTCCTCAAAAACAAAACAAAACAGAACTCAGAACTAGCCCAAAGAAGTGTGGCCTATAGGTTCCAGAACTTAGGAATCTCTATGGCACAGCACAAAAGCAGACAGCCTGGATGTGGACAACCTGGGGAGCTCTCTTGCAGTCACCTCAGAGTCTCACACTCCCAGTGAACCCTAGCTTGCTGCTGTAGTTTTTCAGGGGAACTTCAAACAGGCTCTGTTCCAAGTCTGCCCCCT